>JASFAT010004747.1:2107500-2507586 GCA_031353405.1 Baronia brevicornis
TTTAAATACGAAATCCATTTAATATAATGTCATGTTAAAAGTCTCCGCTTTAAAGACAATTTTCCGTTTTATATATATATATATATATATATATATATATATATATATATATATATATATATATATATATATATATATATATATATATTAGGTGTACAAATAAGTTTCCGCAGTTTTTTATAAAAAATTAGGAATTTATTGTAAAGGAAAAGTACATTACGTTTTATTCAAAGTATTTTCCATCATTTGCCACTACTTTTCCCCATCTTTCTGGCAACATTCGAATACCCCGTCGAAAAAACTCTTCATCTTTTGACGCTATCCACAAATCTACCCAATTTTTGGTGTCTTCATATGATGTGAAGCGCTGCTCAGACAGACCATGTGCCATCGACCGGAACAGGTGATAATCAGAAGGGGCTAAGTCTGGTGAATACGGCGGGTGGGGTAAAACTTCCCAGTTGAGTGTTTCCAAGTATGTTTTTACCGGCGCCGCAACATGTGGACGAGCATTATCGTGTAAAAGAATAATTTTGTCGTGTCTGGAGTAGTAATGGGCGCGTTTTTCCTTAAGTGCCCGACTCAATCTCATCAATTGTGTTCGGTAGAGAGCTCCAGTAATGGTTTCGCTTGGTTTCAGCAATTCATAATACACGACACCAAGCTGATCCCACCAAATACACAGCATGAGTTTTTTTCCATGAATATTCGGCTTAGCTGTCGATGTTGATGGTTCGCCGGGCTTAACCCATGACTTTCTCTTCTTTGGATTATCGTAGTGAATCCATTTTTCGTCACCAGTGACTATACGATGCAAAAAACTCTTTTTTTATTCCTGGCAAGCAGCATTTCACTCATGCATAATCGGCGTTCAACGTCTCTCGGCTTTAGTTCATATGGAACCCAATTTCCTTGTTTTTGAATCATTCCTAACGATTTTAAACGATGTGAAATTGCTTGTTGAGTCACTTGTAGAGTAAGTGCAAGTTCTTTTTGCGTTTGGGACGAATCTTCCTCCAATAGTACTTCTAATTCCATGTCTTCGTACACTTTCGGCCTTCCACTGCGTTCTTTGTCTTTAACGTCAAACTCACCGTTCTTAAACTTTTGAAACCATTCCTGACAACTTCTCTCACTTAAAGCAGCTTCACCATATGCTTCTAGAAGCAATCGATGCGCCTCAGCTGCAGATTTTTTCACATTAAAGAAGTAAATCAAAAGTTCCCGCAAATGATGCTTATTCGGAATAAAACTTGACACTTTTGCACGAAAAAAATTACATGATGCTGATACGGAATCACTAGTACTTTAAGGTTATGGTGTTGCCAGATGACTAAATTTGGGATATTACGTTTTACATCTGACAATTTCTCCATAACCTTCTGGTGGGGCCATCTTTTGACAAACCGCGGAAACTTATTTGTACACCTAATATATATATATATATATATATATATATATATATATATATATATATATATATATATATATATATATATATATATATATATACATATATACATTACATTGTGCATAGTCATGAAATATGAAGCGTGTTAAGTCATACTACATTTTACATTTAGGAAATGCGTGCAAAGCGACTGTCTATATGATTAGATTTCTGATATGTTTCACCATGCGTCAGTCTCGATTTAGGTCCGATTAATATATGAGCCGCTTAACAAACAAGTTCTAACGTGATTGACAGAACAAAATAGTAAGTAACAAAATAGTAAGAGCCAAAACAACATAAACATTATTTTGACTATTTGAGTATTTATTAATTATATGCTATAGTATATCATATGCTAACACTTATATAAATTTTTAAAACTTCTAGAGCCAATAACAGCTGGGGAGGTGAGTGGAGGGTGTTGGGCCTCCGGAACTCAGGCCGCTCACCGTACGAAGCGCGGTAGCTAAGCTACCACTCAGACGGCGGTTTTCTGCGAGAGTTTCATTGTTATATTTAGTAAGCGGCTCATATACAGAGGTATTTGAGTGATTTGGTCATATAACATAGTATTTCATTACAGCTAAGTCAAGAAGTTTGTTTGAATAAAATACTTAGTAATATATATGAATAAGATAATAATTAAGACTGATAATTATACTTATTTTAACAGTATATTCTCTGATTTATAATTAGCGTTATTACTATTTCGTTAAATTTTTACTTCATAGTTCGATTAACTATTAATAGTAAAACAAAACGGTAGAGAGTTAGCGGGACAGTAATTTATATGTAACAACAACCTCCAATAATTTTAGTAACAACAAATTGGAATATAATAAGTGTTAGTTTGTCTTTCTACTACATAATGTAACAAAATTGTAAAAAGTAGAACCCGTAGTGTTTGAAATTCAAAAATTAAATGCACATTAAATCTACACCTAATGCCAAAAATATCCTGGGGTTGCCATCGATTAGGTGAAACAAATTTACTAAAGAGGCGGCACATAAAAAAATTATCTGAAAGTAGGTGATTGATGTTGTTATTTTATCCAAAACCCATCCCCAATCTAAAGCTTACATACTATATTTTTTAGTTATATTCTAAAATGTGTGGCAAACATGACTCAGTAAACACGCATTGTAATTAATATCTAAACAAATACCATAAACTAACGCAACATTATGATTCCAACCAATCAGTCTCGGTGATCATGGCAACATTTTCTCCTTCGCCGGGGAAATACTCAAACTCCCACAAGGAATTGGCTAACACGAGAGTTTCGCCCTCCAGTAATTCGAATGTCAAAGTATAACAGATCTCTTCGCATGGCGCTCTTGGCTTCAGCTGAATAAAGTTTTTCCCTTTCAACTGAGACATGATTATTAAACCCACATCCAGTTCTAAGTACTTGTATCTATTGGTGTCGTAGTTTTTGGACAGTAGCAGCCAGTTGAAATGGGATGGGGGTATGTGTGGGGATAGAAAATATGGTCTAGGCGCGAGGAGTCGGAAAGACTTCACCGCACGAATATCACAGTTCTGGAAATGGACAAACCAACTAGGAATGTTAGTATTGGTGATGCGCGAGACTATTTCTTCTAAATCCATAGGCTGTCGGCCCAATCTTATGTTAGTTAGAATCCTGCAAGGTACCGAGTCGCGAAGGCGTTCGTCGTCGCCTATGAAACTGGTAAGATTCAGCTCTGATGGAGAAATGGACCAGTCGGAAGAAGCGTCAACCACGATGACGGGCGCTCCACGAAGCAGGTGATGATTGAAGACCTCGTTGTAGCTCGAGTCGGACACGCGGGCGATGCTTTCTGAAATGAAGTATTAACAAATATAAATGTAATTTCAAATATTTTTTTTATGTCCGACTGCCGGACATACATACATATGTCTCCGCTATGTTGCGCTACCAAGTCTTGAAGATAAGACTCGCAGCCACATAAATATGACACATTAGATTATTCTTTATCCCATATTACTGGCGGAATAAAGTTAAGATTTATATGAGTTATTCCTTTTTTGTTTCATAAACTCCTTGCATACATTGTACGCCTATCATTAATAAAACTTTTAGTAGTGGTAGAGCCACGCTGCAGACAAATACTTTGTCAAGAATGGTATATTATTTATCTGTACTATGATTGTGCCGGCTCGCTCGGGGAAGTACCACACTCCCACAGAAAACCGGCGTCTAAATGGTAGCTTAGCTACCCCCCCCCCCATTCGTCTGGTGAGCGGTTAAGTTCCGGAAGCCTCACCCTCTCCTCTCCCATAAAGACACTTTCCTTAAAGGTCGGCAACGCTTATTGCACTGCTTATGGCGCTGCGAATGTTTGTGGGTGGCGTTGATTGCTTTCCATCAAGTGACTCGCCTGTTAATTTTCGATTCGAAAATCGAAATTATATATGTTTAATGTGTCTTAACAGACTATATCCAAATTCTTATCTAATAACATATATGAAAAAAATATATTAAATCGCACAAAGATATCCAATGTTACGAATTGCCATTACAACATACAAATGATATTGACATACGGACATGAAGTGAGTATATATAGACCCGTAGATATATTTATTCTGATTCCGGAAATGAATCCGCAACATCCAACTTTAAAGGCGAATACCTAACCACTGCACTATTGGAGTCGTTACAAATGTTTTGTTAATTTGTTTTTTATAGAATTAAAATATTTAAAATGCAAATAATAAAAATAGGAAATTCTTATCTTATTTCTTATAACCAAACATATTGTACAGATACAAAAAGAAATATATATTAATTCGTTATTTAAATTAAATACATGAAAATACCTTCATATATACATTTAATAACATTACGCACCCAAATACATACGTATATATTATCCTCAATCTATATTTTTAACACTAGATTGCCCATGACGGCTTTCTCAATTTACTGAGAAAAAAAATTTTATATTTATACTCATGCAATTTCTTAATATTTTAAAACAGCATATAGTTGGCCTAACATACAATTCTATGCAAAGTCATAAAATTCTGAGAATTTGTATCATTATGAATATAGTTTTTTCAATAAACAAACAGTTAAAATGACTTGCTGGGCAATGAAGTCAAATATTTTAAATATAATAAATCAAATATTTTAAAACTCTACGACAAAACTATTGCGATATTCTGTGGAGTAAATTAGCGAAAAGATAGCAGCGCATCAATATCATAATATGTAAATAGTTAAAACTTACTAATAGATTCACAAGAAATACAATCAGTTGAAGAAACAGGATCGTTGTCCATGCTTTGTGGCTGTGATCTCTCCATCAGACATTTATTATAGTAAAGTGACGTCCAATCCCAAATTGGTAGCATTTTTATCAGCGCCATCCGAGTCACAGCTGCCGCATGCCACTGGAAGGTTTCAGTTTGGCTAACTGTGTACCCAATGGCAATTATCATCACGAGAAATAAAAACACCCGAGTCCATCTCTTGATGGATGCCTTTCTAACGGCAGTAGTTAATGGACGACAAATTATATCCATTTCCTCATCTGTCATACCAGCTTCTTTGCAATATTCGTAAAAAGATCGCACTTCCGAGTTAATTAGCTCGAATTTTTCGCGCTGCGACATTTTTGCCGCGTTTTTCAGACTCATTTTTAGAGTGACCTATTAATTTATCCACGAACACCGCCACGATCGATATTTAAACTTACGTGTATGTGTTTTATCTATGTAGAGCTTATCGATATACAAACTTCGCGCGCGCGCGGCAAACACCTTCAGGGTACCATAGACTAAATAGAAACTTAGAACTGTTGGAAGTCAAAAGTTGATTGAAAGATACTAATTCTCGATTCAAGGTATAAATCTATAAGTAATATTTACTTTTATTTAAATAGTTCTTTATGATTCAAGTTACATCTATTTTAAAGGTTATTTTTAAGGTAAAGTATATTCAAGTTACATTTATTAATTTTATTATTTATTTAATATTTAAGGTTTAGTTAATACAACTAGTCATTATTTTTCTGTTTAGTAAATATATTGGTATATAATGTTGTTTTTTGGCCTTATATGACGGAATAAACTTCAATAATAGACCTTAAAATTATATAAATATCCGGCTAAATATGGCTTCAAATTTAAACAAATCTAATATTTGTTATATGTTTTATTTTTTTTAACTATATTTTGCATATTAATTACTGCTTGTTAAGTTAATTTGGAGCTTCTTTTAATTTAAAATTTTTGATTTATAATTTTAACATTTGAATAAGAGAGCATTTTTTAATTGAATCCATAAAACTTTATTTAACTGAAATATTTTTAATTAAATGAGTGTATTATTGTATTTTTTTTCTGTAAACAATTTATATTTAGTATGTATGTAATAGTATTTTCAATTCCCCGAAATGCATATAAAATAATTTTATGATTTTATTACATTTTGACTTCGTTAATGTAATTGATGTTGTAACATGTCACTTTCAGAATGGCAATATTATAACTCAAGTACGTTTTCCGCCATATTGGAAGTTCTGAAGTGGAAGTCGATCGAACGTTAGCCTTTTATTCTATTGTTGTTTATTGTGAAAAGACAATTAATAGTGAAGTGGACCAAAATTTGTATGATATATTTATTTATAAATTGCTCATTTATAAAGAATTGTTTATAGCATTCCGCAATTTTTGCAATTCTTTTGATGAATACGTCACAGCGCCATGTTGTATTCCTGCGCTGATTGCAGGCACGAGAAATCTGCCAACCCGTTTATTTTTTGGGATTAGTGTCCGAGAATAAATCGAACTGCGATTTTGTACTCAAATATATTTTAGTTTATATTTGTTAGCAAATGTCAATCAACTTTAGTGAATTCGATGCATCCTTGTTGCCGAATTTCGAGTGTTAACTCTTAATTTCAACTGCAGTTTAGTGCATCCGCGAAAGTTGAAAGGACTGTGTTGTAAAAGAAAGAAGTGATAATTAGCCAAAATTCCGGTCCCCACGCGCAGACGAGAAGGTGCCTACCCGCCAGGGCAGTCGGGCGAAGGAGATATGAACAATAAGCGCAAAAATCGCCAAGGGCCGCCGAGGTAATGCCTGTTTAAGTACACCAATTTTCAATATTGGTATGACATGTCTTTGTTATTCGAGGTAGGTGTGGATTGCTTTGCGAATATTCGCTATTCTCATTGTCACGTTGACAGATTTTAGTATTGTCGTGAGCGTGGGTAAGAATAAGGAGTGTAAACAAAACGTCGGTATTGCAAATTATGTGCGGCACGAAGCACGCTGTAGTTGCGACGAAAGAGGTACGGGAGCGCTCGCCTATAGATGTTTGGCCTACTTTTTCTCTGTACTCACGACTATTAGAATAGCTGCTTGCGATCAGCTGATCCCCGTTTCCATACTCCTGTTACATTATTCGGGATAGCAGCGATTTCTATTTTATTTTATTTCGATATACAATCTGTATTGATTCCTTTGTATTTGTTTCGTAATGTGACGAGTTATAATTCATTAGAAGTTAATCAACTGTAAGTGCTTATTGGTAATTGTTTGCTAAATATCCTATTGCATACTTTACTAGTGCTTTGGGTTCAAAGGGCATGTGAATTACATTTAATGGTGTGTTATTTCATATGTTTGTGGCAAAGCTGTGTGATCAACTGTGAACAACTGCACAAAGTATTTCCATTTTTCACTGCAATTTTCAGTAGAATTAAATTATCAATTAAACTAGAATATGAAGAAATACTCTAATTTTGCTTTCCTGCCATAACATCAATAAAAGTCAAATGTTTGTTTTGATTGCTGTATTAGTTTGATAAATTTAGACCAAAATTTAGTATATTTGATATTTTGTATCTATTGTGCTTATTTTCTGTAGCATTTTTTAAACATAAGCTAATGGTTTGTGATGACAACCATGATAGAATGTTCCATAACTTTCTATTCTACAGAGTACAAACACCTATTCCGATGTTTGTGTTCACCTTTTCCACACATATCTGATATTTACAATTTAAATTATTTACATTTTAATTTTTATTTGTTGTTTCCTTGTAAATTTTAAATTTTAATAATTGGTAGTTGGCTTGACATTATTAGCTAATTTAACTACTTAGTTCCTTATAATTTTTGTTTCTCTTAATATTTTTATTTATTTATTTAATGTACATGGTTGATACAAAAGCAGACTTTATGCCGGAAAGCAATACCTGCCAGTCAACCAATTAGTTTGAAATTTTTATATCTTAGTCTTCTTATTCATAAATACAATAATAAATAATATAAAAATAGAAAATAGATTTATTTGTAACACAAAAATATACTGTGTTATAAATAAGAACAATAGTTAAACTTAACATAAGAAGAGAAAAGGAAATAAGCTAATTAACTAAAATATGTTATAAATTCTTACTTAAGCATAAGCCAGGCACTCTTTTGGTGAATGCTGATGATGGTTTTCACTAAGAACCAGCTCACAGATGCAGTATTAATATATTTTAAAACATTTTTTTAAAAATAATACTAAAGAAAAAAATGTTATTAACTGTTGTATGTTACCATGTTTATGTTTAATCTGTGGACAATGTAGTGATTACTATGCTTACATTAACATTTATATTAGGTGCTGTTGTTTCGCAAAAAAGAGAAATAAAATTATTATATACTAGTTGAATTACATTGATTACTACTAGTAGACTTGACCATATAAATTGGTAAATCTATTTTCTAGCAACGCTGAATTACCTTGTGGTTGTTCATAAAAATCTTTTTAAATCTATATATTAGCTTTCTAGAACAATAATATCCATATTTATCTTTATTTATTACTGCCATATGACACACCTATTCATCACAATTGGTAAAAGTGAAACTAACTAAAGTAAAATGCTTTCAACCTATCATTTACAAATATGACCAGTTAAATCTTAAGTTACTTAGATTAGTTAAATCTTATTGTACTTTTTTATAATCAAATGTGTTTGATAAATGGTGAACTTCGTTTCACCTACAAGTCGTTTTCCCCCATATTTATCTTCCAGTATGTTAGTACTTAAATGTATAATATGGTTCAAAATCGTACAAAAGAAGCAATACTTTTGTAAAACAACATGTCTGGTAGATGATGAAGATGTCACAAATGCCATCTATTGAAAATAAAAGGAAGAAAAAGAATTTTTCATTTTTTAGTTGTTCTTTTATGATGTATATTTTTTATTCGTATATTTCTGTAATAGAGCAAACAAAATTAAAAACAATATTCAAATTGGTTGAGCCGTTTTTGAGTTTTAACGAGACTAACAAAATACCTCTCCATTTTTATATATATATATCTAATCTAAGTACCATATTATTTACTGAACTTCTTCAAATTAATTTGATATTTGATCAAAAATACAGAATTTATTGGTATAAAATTTTGAGAGCCCTATAGAATTATTATTATAGAACATGCTCTGAAAATTGATATGAACACAGGGGAATTAATGTTAACTCGAGTTGTATTAATGAAAAATGGATTTAAAAAGACACTACAGAAGTGTTCTTTACAAGTTGTTTTAAAGCATACAGCAAAGTAAGCGAAACAATACATATGCCAATATACATATAGAATTTTAAAAAAAAGTTTTGATTTTTTGTATAGTACATATATCCACTTGAGCATTACCAAATGTATGAAATTATCTTGTGTATGAAGGTTTATTATGTATGAATGTACAAAAAAGACTTAAAAATTATACATATTACTTTTATCCTCTTGTGTCTTATTATAAATATGTCTTGCAGTACTATAAATTTCAGTATTTCTTCAATGACTTTTTGTGATTCAATTTAAAATATGCCATGAGCATGATTATCTACAATGTTATATCACAATCATTACAGATTTATTAACTTTATTTACAACCTATATCATGTTTCATAATTGTTAAATTATTTTTTGCTAATTAATACCATCATGTCTCCTGTAACGCGGTGTTATAGAACACTATTTTCATATATGTGTAGCGAAAAATGTAATAGCTCTCCTATAACGCGTTCATACAAGAAAATTCCAAAAACTTAATCTAATATGAATCAAATTAGGTCATTTGTTGACGACATTTTATTTTTAGTTTATGTAATATATTCATTAACCTCTTAGGAACAGCTGAATTTTGCACAGTGCTGTTTCTCTGTACGGCAGATATATGTGTAAATGATTATTTAATTTAAACGGTGAGCTTAGGAAGATGACATCCGCTAAAGCAACTATAATGGCGCGTCGTTCAGCAAGACGATATCCGTGAAAGCCACTAAAATGGTGCATCGTGCCTAAGAGGTTAAATCTAAATTCAAATATTTGAAAATCTACATATGCATTGCCATTTCAATTACAAATAATATAAAATCTATTTATTAACCGTATCAATTCAGTCAATCAAAAAGCAGTTATTTTTTATAGATTTGATTATGTACAGTTGATGTTTTCTGAAATTCCATATAACGCGGTACGAGTTCAATAATTCTGAGTTTCATAAAACGCGGTAATGGTTTCATATAACGCGGTGTAAATTAATCTGATTTATTTTATTTCTGCTACTCATAACTTGTAGTTTCCATACAACATATTTCCTGATTTCGAGATAAATATCAATTCACGAAAGATAGAATAGTACATGACATGAGTCATTGCGAATAATAGAACACAAATATTAATATTTTAATAATTATTAATTTTATCATTCGGTAAATTAAAATAAATCAATTAATACAGAAGGATAAACATTCAAGAAGTTCTTAATATATGTATTCCGTATGTGTAACTTCATTATACTCATGGCCCGGTAGTTTTTAGACAGTGTTTTATTATTGAATCGAGAGCACAAAGAACGTGGAAGTGTTGTTTTCTTTGATACTAGAGATGCAGAGGAATCTATCGTGACGGACCGCGCTATTATGAGTAAAAATAACAAGTTATAAGATAGTGTGACGAAAATGTATATTTAAAAATGTTTATATATTTACAAATATGAAATGAATGACTTTTATATCGTAACAGAACACAGACAGAGCCATAAAAACGTCTCAGAAGATTTTTATTTTACAAAAAAGGTTCGCAAAGGATTATATTCTACAGTAACGTTAAAACTAATAAACTACCTTTACGCAAACAAAGGCGGCGCTCTCAGAGAGAAGAAATGGTGTAAACTCTCATCTTTCTTTTACGCTCTTTTAAAAATGACCATGATGATGAATGAAATCTGATATATAAGATATTTGTTATTATATGAATCAAAATGCCTTATTTCCCTTATTATATTGCCTTAATTCCCGGCCGTTTGATCATTTTGTTAATCTGTAGTTTAGTACTAAGCTTTACCGCATAGCCTTTTTTAAAACGATACACGGATATATCCGTGAAGGAAGCTGACGTCAAATGTCGGACGCAAACAGTCATATATTCATATTTAAGTGGCTGCGAATAATCAGTTCTGCCAGGCGCGGTCTGCAGATAGTTGCACAATCTAGCCGGAGGACGTCCCACACTACGTTTGCTGAGACGTGGTCTCCACTCGAGCACTCGTTTGCCCCAGCGATTGTCAGCTCTCCGACAAACACGACTAGCCCTTTGCCACTTTAGTTTGCTAATTCGTAAGACTATGTCGGTGACTTTGGTTCTCTGGCGGATTTGTTTATTTCGAATCATATCTACCAGAGAAACTCCGAGCATAGCTCTGTGGCAGAAACTGGATGCGTGAAGCCGAAGATCGGGGTAGGTGGCGCTTCTTGTGGGAGGCCTATGTCCAGCAATGCACTGCTGCAGACTATTGATTGATTGATTTAATAATTATTTATTATAATAATAACTATTTTTGATAGCCTGTATACATCCCACTGTTAGGCACAGGTGTCCGAAATTAACTACGCTCGTCCAAGGAGCATGGTGGGACTTCAAAAGTCGACAAATTCCTGTAGGCCATACGTACTGATGAATGGCGATCCAGTACGGTGCGTTTTTCGTGAAACTTCATCCCGCGCATCATCACTCTGTGAAACCGGCTACCTTCAGCGGTATTTCCGAACCGAAATGGCATTAGAACCTTAAAAAACAAGTCCACACATCTCATCTGTAATGATTGAGGTTTGCGGATGTCTATTAACGGTGTTGATTGCTTTCCATCTCGCGACACGTTTGCTCGTTTGCCTCTCTGTCTCGAAAAAGTGACCCCCTTGCCCGTTCGGATAAATGAAAAATGCACGTGTAACCGACTATCATCTAGCGAAATAGGATAATGCTAGAATAATGTTAATTAGTTCGTATAAATAAGTGCATATTTAATGTGGTGATAGTGAATTATTAACCGTTCTACTTTCTCTAAACACACTGTACACTGCTCTATGGTGACCATAACAGTTTTAAAGAATACAAATACTCAATCATTTTTCAAAATTATACTATTTAATGAATGTGCGTTTGAGATAACACTAAAGAAATAAATACTTGAGTCACGGTTATATTAATTTGACTTAATATGTAATTAAAAGAAATGAATACTTGAGTTTTTGGTAGTGGTAGAGACACGCTGCAGACGAATCCTTTGTCAAGAATGGCATATTATTTGCCTGTAGCGTGAATGGGTCAGTTCGCCCAAGTAAGTACCACACTTCCGCAGAAAACCGGCGTCTGAGTGGTGTTAGCTTAGCTACCGCGCTTTGTGCGGTGTGAGTGTGGTACTTCCCCGGGCGAGCCGGCCCATTTATGCTACAGACAAATATTATGCCATTAGTCAATGGTCGCGGGTTTGATCCCCGCATCGGGATAAATATATGTATGGCCTACAAATATTTATTCCGAGTCTGGTAACCAATCCGCATTGGACAAGCGTGGTGGGTTAGTATCCATTCCTTCAGAAATTAGAGAGGCTCATGCTCAGCAGTGGGACATATATGGGCTGTGAAAAAATGTGTGTGTGTATTTTTTATCAAAATATTAGGTTGGGGAAAAAGAAATCCATTATTTTCTCAGTAGATAGCTGTAGTGATCGATATCTCGTAATGTATAGATCAAACAATTTCAAGTTAATGGTCGTTGTCAAGGTGACATTACACATTTAAAAAAAAACCTTTTGCTGTTTTTTGTTTGTTCCATTCAGTTGTGAGTTACAGGATGTTAATAATGAAATTCAACAAAGAGAAAGTTGTTTTGAATTTCACGTAAAAATAATGGATTTCTTTTACCCCAACCTATACCAAAATATATACTACATACCATACTCCGGTCTAAAATAGCGGACGGCTCTTCTCGCAAGTCCCCCAAATATATATTTTTTTCCTTCCTTGCTGAAATAAAATTATTTCCCGTTAAAACTATTCGGCTGATCGAAGTCTACAGCTGCTAACCAGGGTCATAGTACAATTACGTAACACAACATGTTTATTGATCTAATTCGATTATTTGCTTGTTAATTATGTATTCCACGCGGTTATACTCGCGTCCATTAAGGACAAGACAATTTACAATAACTTGGGCACCTTAAATATTTATGGGATCTTTTGTATGGGTCGGCACGTTCGGGGATTTACCACATCAAGAAAAGTCCGTCGCCCGAGTAAGTAATCGACTTTGTAATAGCTTCGTTCCGTTCCTATTCTTCTTTTTCTAAAAGTGATATAGCCGTACTGACAATACTGACATTAAATGATATTTTTCGATGAAATAGCGTGGAAGAAAGTTTTGGAATAAACGCACCGTACTTGGCGAACTTTAAAAAGTAAGAAATCTATACAATTCTTGTTACATTCTTTGGTAAAGACATTCTCTGTAAAGGTATCAACCCACCACTGCGCCTTTTAGATGCTTCGCGTCGGCCACTTAACAGCAGAATTTTGTGAAATAATGCGATAGGAAAATTTGGTATGCAATAAATTCGATGTTTCGGTGGTTGTGTGACTTGTAGCACCTTGTAAGGCTTTAAAGCCAAATCCTTACGCAGAATTCGCGATGTCGTTGTTTAGAACATCAAGGAATTGACAAATTCGGATCTTCTTCAACACTGTGGCTCACGGCAGCGATGTTTTCACTTCAACGACCCGGTCGAACACGCGTTGGTGTTGGCACTTCATGTACCGAGCCTGTCTACTCAAATTTATTGATCAAATTCTTAATAGCGGTCTCAGAAGGACGACATTTTACGAAGAAACGAAAATTTATTTCGACCGAAAATATCCCGAATTTCACGAAATGTAACTTTTTTTATGGGATAGGAAGGCAAACGATCAGGCGTGTCACCTAATAGAAAGCAATTAAGATCCGCATTCGTCTGCAGCGTGGCTCTACCATTACTAAGATTCACCATTTTCTTAGTGATTTTTTATTATTTTAAGCGATTTTCGAGTGAAGTTGAATTCATCGTAACAATTGCCCAAGCTTCTACTATAGAAATACCAAAACTGTCATGTCCATATTGAAAAACAAAGTTCTGGTTGAAAACCCCTTTATATATTTTTTCAATTTCTATAATAATATATAAGGTCTTAAATTAATATTAGATCACTATAGACCCTGGATATGGGTACAGCAATTAGAGCGGAGGACTCATTAATTAATAAAATATTTGTAGCATTTCGAGGTCACCTACCCCAAAATGATACTCTATTCTATTAATAATACTAATAATTATGGATATATTTTATTTATATAATTATGTATTATCCCATCCCCATTCATTATCTAAACAAGCCTATACATACCTAAAAGGTCGGCAACGCTTCCGCGACTCCTGCGGTGTCGCGGTTGTCTTTGGGCGGCGTTGATTGCTTTCCATCAGGCGACACGCTTGCTCGTTTGCCCTCCTGTCTCATAAAAAAAATATATCTAAAGTGTGACGTTATTTATTATACTATTAAATTTATTTTAAATTTATACATATCTGCTTTTATTTAGGATTGACTTATGCTCGCTTCACTTTGTATTCTCTGGTTGCGGCATCGTTTGATGGGTCGTTCACTCTCCTCAACAATGGTTGAGGAGGGCGATGGATGACACATATGTCGGCTTCTGAATAGCCGCTGCTCTTGGAAACCGGTTTCCGTGTGGAGTTTATTTTTGTATAAAACACTCAATTTTTGTATCTGAGTATTTTGCGTATCCATGGGAATTATATTATATCTTTATAAAATATAATTGTCAAACTCTTTATTTTTTGACATAATAAATTACGTTTCTTCGTGAGAAGGTTCCTATGGAAAACAGACAAAAAGGTTTCTCTGGGATAGAGAGAAAACAGAGAAACTCCACGTGTATTGTCTTTGTTTCTAGTTACAGTGCATTAATTCATAGGTTTAATATTCTTTTATAGTCCTATATAGATACTACTTTCATATATAAACTTTTTTGCACCATTTTCACGGAACTAGTAATTATTCTGTTTTTAAAAAAAGAAATGAAACAGCTAGTTGTTCCATTTACTGCCTACCAATTAGTATTAATTACTTGCTTACTTACTCTGCTGGCTCAGTGATCCGAAGTGGATGTTGGCCTCCGAAACGAGAGTCCTCCATCTTTCCTTGTCCTGCGCTGATTCTTGCCAATTGCTGTTTTGAAGTTCGAGTTTCTTCACCTTTCAGAGGAGCCTCAATGTGAAACGGAGGTAAGAGTTTAAGGGACTGACGTTCGACAAATGAAATTTGGTGTATTTTCCAGGTCGCCCCGCGGCCGAGTGGTGGCTGAGGGTGTTTACAACAACGCGCACTTCATGCACGCGGCCACGACTCACGTTGGGGACATCGTTCAGGTGCTCACGCAGTCAGGGAGTCTGTGGGAGGGGGTCTTTAAGACGTTCAGCGCTCAGTTCGAGGTAAGCAAGTAATAATGCTTTAGTTACAATTTTTCTTTCCAACGGCTGACGGCAAATTTCGCCTAGCTAAAGACGAAAACACAACTCTCGCTTTCGTACCTCCGACACGGCGTCAGGCCGATGGAGTCTGCGATTTGCACAGATTCCCAATTATATTTTACTTGATAGCTTTATCGTATTCAGGGCCCGAAATACGATAAAGCTGTTAAAGCCAATAGGCTACCAGCGTTAACATCTTCGAATCCACTAAGTCTCGCTAAACCCGCTACCACATTGTTGTACGATCCATCCAACGACTACTCCCCCAGGAGTGTACGACTGAGGAGGAGAAAGACCAAAATAGTTGTGCAATTTCCCCGCCAACTTACATCAGTGGCGTTGTGTTTTTATTTCATTTTCATAATCTTATTAATGGAGTCAGGCGTTACTTTGCGGAAATCCATCACTATGTAGACATTCAAAAGTTTTACTTAGCTAAGATCCGCGACAAGCAAAACAATAACAGAAAATTAATAATGTATGTTTTTCTGCTGGAGGAAGTGGATTTATTTGGAACTTAAACCAAAAACTTACCGAAAATCGGCCATCAATTCTCCACCTACCAATCACTATAC
Organism: Baronia brevicornis; assembly: GCA_031353405.1. Lineage (NCBI taxonomy): Eukaryota > Metazoa > Arthropoda > Insecta > Lepidoptera > Papilionidae > Baronia > Baronia brevicornis. The sequence continues at coordinate 2,123,414 of JASFAT010004747.1, forward strand.
ACAACACCAAACACACATTACCATTTTTCCATCTTGTAAACGACACGTGTTTCTACGGAAGACAACCGAAAAGTCATTTCGGTTGTTCCGAAGCGACTTTCCGAAACTTTTGACTGTCCACATATTCATAATCTTATATTATTATCAGTTACATTGTTTAATTGTGGTGGTGTATTATACTACATAGTTCGATTAAAGCGTATAAGTGAAGTGATATGAAATAAATGGATGTATCGTTACATTGTAAGTTGACTGAAAAAGTCCATAGGAGGTTTTGATAGAGTAGCCCACCTTTTATTAAGACGTAACGTCATTAGCTGACTGATAATATTTCAAAAGATTAGATTTTATCGTATTTACTTCACACTAGCATAATAGTTATAACTAATTTCTATCAAAGAAAAGAGAAAAAATAGTTGTGGTGAATTAAATGCCAAGTATATAATGATAGTAAGGTTATCATATTCATTAGCTCACAAATTCGAATACCGTAAGAATTAAACTTATTTTTTTCGGAAATGGTGGCTTCGAGCCCAGCAATAGGACATAAATGTTTTGAACAACCCATATATGTCCTCTGCTGAGCACGGGCCTCCCCGATTCTGAAGGAACAGACATCAACCCTCCACGCTTGTCTAATTCGGATCGGCGGGATTACCAGACTCGGAATATATATATATATATATATATATATATATATATATATATATATGTGTGTGTGTATATATATATATATATAAATTCAGAACATTTTAAGGCGAAATAGTATTCCGGTGTCAACGAGCGTGTGTGTGTGTGTGTGTGTGTAGCGGTATCGCGCGGAAGTGTGTATTCGAGTGCACGTTGCGTTTCGGAATATCTGCAGGCGACCCTTACGAAACTGTAAAGTGGGTCAGATCGATACACGCATACAGCCCCGGGACTTTGTTTTATTACAGCCGCGCACCATTTGGAGCATCCCACACGGAACTATGCTACACTTTTGATTTTTAATTGATTTTCTTCGAAAAATAAAAAACGGTTGTAAAGTTATGCTATCAAAACGTTGGCTGCCACGCGTGTTTGCAATGAAACCTCCGTCAGGACGCCAGTACCGAAGAAGAATACGCTGCTTTCAGTAACATCAACAGCCTGCGGCGGTCCACTGCCTAACATAGGCATCCCCCAAGAACATCAGCTTTTATAAAGCTATAATAGATGGTAGACGGCGACATGTGCAAGCTTTTTAACTGCTTTTTTATTTGAAAAGTTTAACTGACTGTTTTCGAGAGGTCAACTCTGGTGGTAAGTTTTCATTGTACGGTTTACTGTGTTTTCACTTTTTTCCGTCGATATGTTCAAATTTAAATATAATTTCACAAGGGATGCCTCAAACTTTGCACTAAGCAGAAAATAATATAGATTTTCTCCGCTCTGTAATTGACACTGAGATGTCTCGAATGTCGGTGTAGCCGAATCGATTTAGAGAGCGTCAGGTCAGATCATCTGCGCTTTATTGATTGTCGTCAAAGTTCAACTTTGGATCGTTCATGTCCCCCGCGAACTACGTCTGGGGAGCGTCACATGGTTTCAAATTAAGAAAGTTCTTCGCCACTTTGTAATGTTTGCTTTGAAAGGAGCTTTGTGTATTTGCTTTTCATAACTTTGACCGATTCTAGTGTTATATTATTGACATCGATTTTTCAATTAGGTTTCTTTTTATAGCCAAGCAAGCGAACGAGCATGATTTTTTTTTCTTTTTTTAACAGCCCACATATGTCCCACTGTTGAGCAACGGGCCTCTCCATTTCTGGAGGAACGGACGTTAAACCCACCACGCTTGCCCATTGCGGATTGGCGGAGTTACCAGACTCGGAATAAATATTTATAATTCATACATATTTTCATTCCGATGCGGGGATCGAACCCGGAAATGGGGGTTACCTGGTGGTAAACGATAGCTACCGGAGACGTCGCGGATGCGTTACCGGCCTTTAGCGAACACATACGGTCTTTTCTTGAATGTCCCCATGTTTTAACCACGTGGGAACACGGCAGGTGGTAAATTGTTTCACATTTCCACAGTACGTGGCAGAAAACTGCGAGTAAATCGCAGCGATAGACGGCCAGACATCTAAGTGATGAGAATTGAACCTATTTTTGTAGGATTTAGGTTTAATAAACGTCACAACAACCCACCAAAAATAAATAGAAAAACTTTCATTTACGACACCTTTATTTTACAATAATTAATTTTTGCTTAAAATTTTAATAATATTATAATATACAAAAAGAAAATAATTTTAATCAAACAAGTGTCATAAAATGGTCTTGCTCAGCATATGCCGGGCGGTCTATTGGAGCACCTGGCGCTGGTTTTCAGCAAGAAAACATGGGTTTCATCCCCACCGTCTAGATGGGAAATCGAATACGGTGCGTTTTTCCCGAGGTTTCTTTCCACCCACCACTACCCGGTGGAATCGGCTACCTCCAGCGGTGTAGTCGAACCGATACGACATTGAAACAGTCAAAAAACAAACGTACACATTTGTTAACACGATGCAGGACGGTATCAATTTTTTCAAATTGTATATTATGACAGTAAAATCTCCCATACAAATTGGCACTACAGCTATAACCAAATATGTGGGCAGTATTGTCCGAATTAATTGAATTGAAAAGACGGAAAAAACTATGTTTCCAATAGCAACCGAAAAACATTCAAGATAGATGTAATAAAAAATGACTTATGCGTATTTTTGTTACGCCACATCATTCCCCTGGCCAGACCGTGACTACGGTCGAAAATATTCTGGCATTCTAACTCTTCTACCGCTTCGGGTCCTACTTTCTTCGGGTGGCTCAGTGAACACGGGAACAGTAGGAGCGACTTCTCTCATGGTGTGGGCTGGCTATAAATTCGGACAATACTGCCCACAACCGTAGCATCACAAATGAACGCTGTGACACCGGTTAATTATATATGATACGACAATATAAAGTATTTTGCAAGGAGTTGCCTACAAAACTCTACTGCGTTAGCCATAGTGCGGATTTGTGACTTCTCAAACATTTACTGCATTACCCGTACTGTCACTATCTTAAAGCGAAAATTCTACGGTTCTTGCCGTGCGTCCCGCATCGTGTTAAAGGTCGGCACCGCTTCTGCAATGCTTGTTTTACTGCGGATGTCTGGGCAGCGTTGATTGCTTTCCATCGGGTGACACGCCTTCTCGTTTGCCTTCCTATCCCATAAAAAATTTAAAAAGAGCGTGTGTGACCTAACTTGAAATGCCCTCTAAATACCTAAAAACTAGTGGTGGGGAAACCACCAATTGTGAAGTTTCTCTTTGTTCTCTTCCGAAGAGAGTCTTTGTGATTTGTACGATGACGCTATCGACCGACACGTTTTATCCATGTAAACACGCTACGAGCCGCCGTCTTCTCGCATTTATAGGAATAATTTTTCAAGACTCATGTCTCATATAATCAAAGTTGCTATCGTCCTTTCCGTTCGTTTTTTTTTAATTAGATGCTTTTCGTAGTATTCGATTTGAGCTTCAAGCGAACCCGCTATCAATTTTGGCTTACCGCCATGACATACTGCACTATAGATTAAGCACAACACAATATTTTATTCACTTTAAAGTTAATAGAATAGAATATTGTACCACAGTACAAAGGAGGCCCAACCACCCTACCACAATGACACTTAAAGGCCGGCTACGCTTCTGCCTATGGCACTGCAGATGCTTATGGGCGGCGCTGATTACTTTCCATCGGGTGACACGCCTGCTCGTTTGCCTTCCTATCCCATAAAAATACTATATGTATCCCCTTTTAAAATGTAGCTATGCTATGCCATTTTTCAGAGTTATAGTCGGGGCGTTATTAAGTTTATATTATATAGTAATCTTTCAGACTGTAACTTGTTGTTGCACCTAATAAATAAATAAATAAAGGATAACCTTTCATAGCAAATCTCCCGTAAAAATCCAGGCATTTCCAGGGTTTTAGTACACCAAAATACAAGCCTGACTCCTTAACCTCTTCAGGGACGAATTTTTTTAAGTGAGAAAACAAATTTTTCTTTTTATTACGAGTTATTCACCTTATATCTATAACAATTCAGTAAGATAAGAAAAAAACAGAAATTATCTATTTTACCAAAAAAAAATAGATAATGTCCTCATATGTGGCCATTTAGCGTAACTTCTCTTGAAATAACTAAAATAAAAAAACAGCTAAACGTACACACATGTGCCAATGTCCCTGAAGAGGTTAAGACAATATAGCAATACGATTTACAGTCAAATTTACTTTGTAATGGATTTCTGCAGTGACGCCTGATTCCATCAATTATAATATAATTGTTCTTGGACAAGAAATATCTACATGGTCATCTGCGGCTTCATCACTTCCTTATTTTTAAGAATTATTTTAAAAAATTTTCGCTCAGACATTTCCATTAGTATTACGGAGTAAAAAAATAGCCTCAACTTTTTTCGATAAGTTCTCTCTACGTTTCCGTATGTCTCATCAAAGTCAGTTCAGCTGTTATCAAACAATACCGAACCTGGAAATTGTAAGTGTATAAGCTTTGTCAATGGGCCCCTTCTTCGTGTATGCACCAAGATTTGAACTAGTTTCGCCCGCATTTTATACCTGTCATATTTATACTCATACCTGTTATTCTTTCTTTTTGTTTAAATTTAAATAAGTGCTCTTAAAAAAATCATTTACAAATTTGTTTATAGAGTAATATAGGATGTACCTAACCTAAACGGTCCTGTATATTATATTCACTCACACATATATCACTGTATATTATAGACACACAGTGTCCACTTTGTAAATGTACGATTCATTTGATAAAACGTTAGACGAAAAGCTCACCCTACTGAATCATTACGGCTGTATTGACGGTTATAATGAAATGATCATACTCTATTACCAGCTGATGATTCTTAAAGATCAAAATTCCACTGTCGCTGCAGGGTGATTTTTTCCCACAGCCCATATATGTCCGCATACATATATATATATATATGTACATGCATACATATATATATGTCCATACATACATATGTATGCACGTGTGCACATCCACATATATATCATATGTATATGTATATATACGTATATATACTTTAACCCGCACCACGGTTTGTCCAATACGGATTGAAGGCGTGACTAAACTCTGAATAAATCTGTAGGTCTAACATATATTTATCGTGATGCAGGGATCGAATCCGCAACCTATTGCCTACGTGGGCGTGGGGCCCCGCCCCTGGCGGTGATTATTTACCATCATCAGGCGACCGGTTTGCTTATTTGATTCCTCCTTCTTAAAATAAAATCACCATTTACATCTCGATAAAATGGATGTGACGAAATAAAAAGATGTAAATGTCAAATTGTATCGTTTCCATCGAATACGATTTAAATGACATGTACACTACCGCTCAAAAGTATTTGGCCGTCTAGTAAAATACATTTTATAATAGTTTAAATGAGTGAAACTACTTTATAATCATTTGAACTATATATTAATATTTTAGACATTATACATATTGTTGTTTTTAAATTTAAGACTCGTCTATAAGTCCAACTTTGTTTTTAACGATGGCCTCATATCAAAGTTTCGGCATCCTAGCTACTAATTTTTCCAATACTGTCTTGGTTCTGCCATTCATCTTGTACTTTTCTTTACAAGTCTTCCTGAGATGTAGGGCATTAATTTCGCACTTGTCTATCCAGCTTATCCCACAATAGTTCTATTGATTTTAAGTCTGGGGACTATGGAGGCCATATCATGAGTTTCAATACATTTTGTTTTTCTTTTCTTTAAAAAGTCCGTCCATAGTCATAGTCTTGACGTATGTTTGGGATCATTATCCTGTTGAAATAGAAAATCCGGACCAATCAAACAAATTCTTGAAGGCACTGCATTATTTTCTAATGTTTTTGTAACTTTTTTTAAGAGTTTTTGAATTTGCACGAGATCTCCAATGGTGGAGCCACTAAAACAGCCCCAAACCATCACCGTGACCCTCCGCCGTATTTAAGTGAAGCTACAATACAAGTGTCGTTCACCCTTTAGTTTAACTGCCGCCGAACGAAAACTCTTCGTTTGGATCCAAAATCTTCAAAATTTGATTCGTCCATCCAGAGGACCTTTTCCTAATCTACTGTTTTCCAATTATTGTGTTATCTAACTCAATTAAGTCTCTTCTTCTTATTAATTTTTTTAAGAAGGCGCTATATATCCCTTAAGTCCTGCGTCAAAGAGTATTTTAAGCAAATAACAATAAGTTTACCTTTTTACTGTAGATAAGTATTTTACGGTGAGATGACATACAATGAAATGTAATATTTTTTTAAGAGATTTCAATAAAAGTGCATGTGGCCAAATACTTTTGAGCGGTACTGTATATATGAATGAAACGATCGCCCCAAATACTTCTGCAAGCGAAAGTGGTACCGTTTCGCGTCTCGCCCGTGATCTTCAACCTTTGCTTTTTAAGACTGTTTTATTACGAAAAATAACGTGTCCGTTTCGACTTAAAGTATCGCATATCATACAGCTAACGTAGTCGACATTTCTTTTTGTATGTCAATTACAAACTTACCTCGCCTAGTTGTGTGTAACATACATACATATCGTCACCCCTGTCTCCCGTAAGGGTAGGCAGAGACCACAGATCTCCATCTGCTACGATCTCGGTATACTTTCCTTGCTTCCTCCACACTCATTACTCTCGTCATGCAAGCCCGCCGGTTAAGGGTATTCTTGACCTGGCCTTTCTTAAAAACTTCAGCGATTTGTTCAAGGTATGTTTTCTTCTTGGTATGATGTGTTCCCCTACCGACCCTTCCATCCACATTCGCAAGGAAACTTTTTTTGGCCAATCGCCTTTCATCCATCCATATTTCTTGGTTGTTAAATAATTTATTTATTATGGCAATCTTGTACGGTGAGTTATTCCCGGAGAGTTCCAACCGGAATCAGAACGACATTAGAATCTTCAAAAAATAAGTTTACACATCATAAAGACTGGCAAGGCACTCTGCAATGCATATAGCGTTACAGATATCTAAAGGTGACTTCTCGCTTTACTCAAGACGACATTTTCTTCGCGATTTTGATCGCTTGCTCATCTCATCATCATATAAATGAAAAATATGGTTTTATTTTTCATTTATATGAAATAAATATTTGTCATCTTATCGCGGGGTATGGGAGTGAAATCGTAGACCGAGACGTCTTCTCGATTCAGGCTACGCTTTCATCCACTCGACTACACAGGCTCACTTACACGTGGCCGTGAGGATACGGTAGAGACCGAGCCGTCGCTCGACACGATTTTAGCTAGGCTCCCCTCTACGCACAGCTTGTAATTTTAATATTTCACCTATCAAGCGTGCTATGACCCTTCTCTTTTTTTTATTGCTCTTCCCCCTCATTTTTGATTTCGTCTTAGTTTATGTTCTTATTTAATTAAAGGCCTTTCATAACCTACTTATTAATGCAGTGGACCGTTCAGAATTTGATAACTTTATTGTGGATCCCTAAGGGGGGCCGTCGATTATTAATACTTTATTGTTTTAATTTACACGCCTCCTTTCCATCTAGTCTACAAAACTACTCAATATCAGCCCACGGCAGTCTACTCCTGGACATAGGCCTCACCAAAGTTGCGCCACCTAGCCCGATCTACGGCTACACGTACCCAGTCTCTGCCAGCCGCCTTGCGCAGATCGTCTCTCCATCTAGCAGGGGGCGTCCCACACCACGTTTGCCGAGACGCGGTCTCCACACCAGCACTCGTCTATTTCAACGATTGTCGGTTCCCCGACAAACGTGTCCGTCCAGCCCATTTCCACTTCAGTCCGCTAACATGAAGGACTATATCGGAGACACTGGTTCTCCGGCGAATTGCTATCCACCAGAGAAACTCCGAGCATAGCCCTCTGAGCGACATCTCTTTCCATTGAAAGCCGCACAATCCCGAAAAGAATACTCGACGGTAAAAATACGAAAATAATTTAATTTATCTCCTGCGGCCCCGGGTTTGGGGACCACTGTAATAACGTCAAAGGGTCACATTGTATGTAGCAGTTAGTAAAAAATCTCGTAGGTCCGTCCATTCGTTTAATTACTTTTTTTCAGCGCACGTGTACTGACGATATTAGTCTCAATGTGTATATATGCAGAGTATAATTTACTTTGTGCGGTACACAACTTCAGTTCCCAGAAAGGTGATAAGGCTGGATTGCGTTAATGTTGGCGCGAGTGTCATGTGATAAAAAACTTTGTAATCGCGTATTTCCAAGGTGTTGCGATGCATGCATTTTTTTGCAATTTTGTACTGACGTTACAAATTATTATGTGTATACAGTGTGTGTGTGTGACGTTCAATTCTTCCGTTTCATTCTTCTTTCGTTGCGGTAGTATCATATCCCTATCATCCGTTCTAAATCCACCTTTTCTTTCCCCTGCCTTTTCATATCTTCTCTATCCTTTTCCCTTCCTCTCCGCCAAGGATGCGTGGCTAGGGGGGAGCTTAGTCGCAAGCGTGCCGACCGTCCCGGGATCGGGCTCCCCCGAGTAGTATAGTACCTTACCTCAGCATGAGGGGCTCTGCTGGGGCTGACATCCATCCTCCCTTGCGGTTCGTGGGATTCACTATGACGAATCTTAATATACCTAATTCGTCAAAAAATGACGGCGACGTGGTTTGCCACCCGCCACGTCCTGATTCCCACGAAGGCGAGAAGCGACGAACAGAGAGCTGTTTCGCTACGATGAATGTGAGAGGAAGCTTGGGTGAAAAGATGGATGAGTGTGAAGGAAGCAAGCAAGGTTTGACGGGATCGTAGCTCATGGAGATGTGTGGTCTCTGTCTAACCCTGCAGGGAGACATGCGTGACTATATACATGTACTGTAGGAAAGTCTTACAAATACAATGTTAACAGTTCACTGCATTAATAGATCTAAAAAAAACATAACTTTTTATTCAAATTAATTTTTCATTAATTTTTTTTATAAAAAGGTTTAATATTACTAGAATTCTTGTTAACCATTCCAACTAAGTTACTAAACCATGTGCTAGGATATGGTTCACATCAATAGTCCAGTGGAAGATACGAACTCACGAGGTTCAGATCGTAAGGCCGAGGCTTACCTACAGAGCTATTGCTGCTTTGTGTACAATAACTGGCGTGGGAATTCATCTAATATAGAGCAACGAACTATCTGTAACTGATAACAAATATATATTTTTATCAATTTATCAGAGTGGTAGAACCACGCTGCAGAATGCTTTGTCAAGAATGGGATATTACTAACTTGATGTCCATTTAGTTAAAAATGAGTTGTTTTTTATGGAAATATTTCGTCAAACCTCTCAAGTAACCTTTTATTTGCCTACCCTTGAGTCTTTTTCAAAATCTCAAGTTGCGATTAATCATAAATTGTCTTGAATAAAAACGTCTAGATAAATATTTTTAATGTAAATTAAAATAGTAATGTCTATCTTGTGTCACGTGTATTACAGTTGAAATTTGTTTGTGAGCTATATTTGAGTACCCACTAATTCGTTCGGAATATTATCGCCTTAATTGCATACGCATAAAGTATATTTTTGTGTGTTTTGACTGGCTTTTTAATTGCTGTAAGCGTAAGTGATTTATGTGATCGCTTGTGTGTTTTCTTAGTTGAAATGTGTACAGCGAATCAACGAACCTAAGCGTTTGTTTTGTGGGATAAGAAACTTAATTACGTTGAAATAGAGTTGCATCTTGCGCGGTGGGCGTGGCACGTCAATCAGTGCCGTTATTAGGAAAACAGCCACGAGCCGAGCAATCTTTAAAATCGTTTCGGGAAACTGGTGTAGTGCAGTCAATCTAAATAAATTTACTTTCTTTATTATTAGTTTAATTTATGTTTAGAAAAACGAACAATTAATTGCCTTAGTGGCGCGGTTGCCGCCTACGGAGTCAATGGTCGCGGGTTCGATCCGTGCATCGGAATAAATATATGTATGACTTACTTATTTCCCTATCTATGTACTCCATGTAGGGCAGAGGGCGTCCACAGTGCTCCGCCATCGCGTTCTACCTTGATCTACGCGGTTTATTTCGCTCCAGGTCATTGCGATGATGCCCGCTTCTGCTATCACCGTACGTCGCCATGTTTGCTTGGGAAGCGTGAAAGTGAAGGAAGCGTGGCCTCCTTTTGCCTTTGGGGGTTCCAATCTAGGGCTTGCTTAGGGATATGATTGGCCTACAGATATTCCTAGTCTGGTTAACCTGCCATTTCATGTTGAACAAGCGTGGTGGGTTTAGGATGATGAGAAGATGGATGAAAGACAACTGTCAAAAGAATTATACGATGTGGATGGAAGGGTCGGGAGGGGAAGACCAAGGAAAACATACCTTGACCAAATTACCGAAGTTCTTAAGAAAGGCCAGGTCAAAAGTACCGTAAACCAGCGGGCTCGCACGAGGAGAGTGATGAGTGTGGAGGAAACAAGAAAAGTATGTCGAGATCATAGCAGATGGAGATCTGTGGTCTCTGCCTACCCTTGCGGGAAACAGGCGTGACGATATGTATTTATGTAAAATGTTACATATCACGTTCATCCACTCAGGTCTTCACATTTCGCCTCGCCTAAGCCCAATATATCTTCAGCTATGAGTATCTACATAAAGCCAATCTGTCACGTCTGTCTGTACGCCTGTGAATCATTTCAGCGCCGACACTATGCGGGCGTGAGCTTATCGCCAACCCTTTTGCTTCCTAATGCTATGATACGCACCGTACTACTAAATATATCATGTACACAATAGGGTTGTCACTTTTTTGAATTAAAGAAAAGATTTATCTACGAGAAAAAAGTTCTTTACACGTTGTTGAGCTGCAATTTTACAATAAAGCAACTTCATGGCATCGGCTATTATTTTTATTCAGATAAATACATGATATACTAAAATAATGTTATACATCGTCATCTTTGTTACCTGTTTGTTTAATGACAAAGGCCTCTTCCAACACTTTCCATGGACTCCTATCCCTGGTTCTCCTAATCCACAATTTTCCTGTCTGTCACAATGTCTTTGATTTCGTCGTCCCATCTTTTGTATTGTCTTCCGCGTCTCACTTCATCCATAAGTCATAATCAGACTATATATGTTATAATACACCACCACAATTAAACAATCTGATAATAATATATGATTATGAAAATGAAATAAAAACACAACGTCAATGTAAGTTTGCGAAAAAAATCTTTTTATTTTCTCTACGACACCACTTTGTAATGTGACATTAAAACAATCCAAATAAACTTTACATATATGGTAAATAATGAATTGAAATGAATTTATTCAAGTACCTCTTATGTAAATTTTTGTTTGAAAAATAAGAGCGTCACGACTAAACGATGAACAAAGCTCTTGCAATATACCACATTGCTTTGGGTTTAATATATTAATAATATAGATAATGCCAAGTGCATACACGGGTTACGATAAAAAAGTCGATAGACATCTGCAGCGCTATAGGTAGTCCAGAAGCGTTGTCAGCCATTATGGGAGGGGGGAAGGACTTGAGCCTCCGGCACTCAACCGCTCACCGGACGAAGCGCGGTAGCTAAGCTACTAACCACTCAGACGCTGGTTTTCTGCGGGAGTGTGGTTCTTTCCCGGGCGAGCCAGCCCATTCATGCTACAGACAAATATTATGCCATTCTTGACAAAGTATTCATCTGGCTCTACCACTATTAATTTAATGCTTTCCATCAGGCAATAACCCTTACTCGTTTGCCTTAGAATAACATCTTTTTTTTTAGAAACAAAAGGAAGAAATTATAAGAAACATAACTGTTTTATACAGTTGACAACCCTATGCTTAGTTGAATATGTATGTGTGTATCTATAGGCTTATTTCACCGGAAGTAAATCCGCTGTGTGTAACACGCAGATAATTTATTTGTAATACTATTTTTAATGTGTAGAATGAAAATTATTCTACAGGCGGTGGGGCACCGTGGTTGTTTAAAGAATTGTATATAGAAGCGGTAAATTGAGAGAAATCTCTGATCACCATCTGATATTAAGTTATCACTGCCACCCATGGATATGAGTGTAGTATAAGTGTTGAGTGCGATATAAAATATGACAAATAGTATCAAATTTGAATGTAAAATATGAATAGGTATGAGATGACGACCAACTTCTTTTTTATGGGATAGGAAGGCAAACGAGCAGGCGTGTCATCTGATGAAAATCAATTAATGCCGCTATTAGACATACGCAGCGCCATAGGCAGTGCAGAGGCGTTGTCGGCTTTTAAGGAAAGTGTCATCGTGGGAGAGGGAGGGACGAGGGGCGTTGGGCCTTCGGAACTCAACCGCTCACCGGACGAAGCGCGGTAGCTAAGCTACCATTCAGACGCCGATTATCTGCGGGAGTGTGGTACTTCCTCGGGTGAGCCGGCTCATTCGTGCTACAGACAAATAATATGCCATTCTTGACAAACTATTTGTCTGAAGCGTGGCTCTCCCACTACAATTCAAAGCGAAATAGTTCAAGTACTTAAACGGATTCTGTTTTCGATCCACAGGTTGTGCTAGAGGTCGCTCATCGCGTGGACCAAGAGGGAGTCGTTGCAGTGGACTCGGTGGTGGAGAAGTTGATCTTCAAGCCGCAGGACGTGGTGTCAATCCGGGCGAAGGACTCGGATCTGGAGTACGCCACGCATGACGTGTTCCAGACAGATGCGGCTATTAGCAAGTTTAACGGTGAGTGAATCAAACGTACAATATTTGTTCTTACTTTTTTCATGGAACAGGAAGGCAAACGAGCAGACGCGTCACTTGTTGGAAAGAAATCAACGCCGCACGGTAACATCCGCAGCCCCATGGGCATTGCAAAAGCGGTGCCGGCCTTAAAGAAATGTGTAGGCTTGGTTCTTGAAGGATCCAATGTAGTATCGGTTTGGAAACACCGCCAAAGGTATAGTGGCACATGCATCATTATGTACTGATAAATCATTAATGGAGTCAGGCGTTACTTTGCGGAAATCCATCACTATATGGACAGTCAAAATTTTTACTTAGCTAAGATCCGCGACAAGCAAAACAATAACAGAAAATTAATAATGTGTGTTTTTCCGTTGGGTTTAGTATAGATTTATTTGGAACTTAAACCAAAAACTTACCGAAAATCGGCCATCAACTCTCCACCCACCAACCACTATACACAACACCAAACACACATTATCACTTTTCCATCTTGTAAACGACACGTGTTTCCCCCAACACGAGGCATCTTCAGGTATAGTAGACTCTATGGTAGACAACAAAAGTCTTTTCTGTTATTGTTTTGCTTGTCGCGGATCTTAGCTAAGTAAAACTTTTGACAGTCCATATAGTGATCACCCTTTAATTAACGCCCGCAGCAAACTGTCCCTCAGACACAAGCTGCTTCTTTACAAAACATGCGTCCGGCCAATCATTTCCTACGCAAGTGTCGCCTTCGCGCACGTGCATAAAAGAAAAATAAATAAACTTCAAGTGATACAAAATCGCTTTATTCGTCGAGCCACCGGTGCTCAGTGGTTCCAGCGCAATGTCGACCTCCACTGCGACCTTAACTTGCCGAGCGTCAAACAACACTTTAAAACACTCTCTAAGAAACATTTTGAGAGATCCGAATCCCATCCGAATCCACTGGTGGTACAATCGGTAAATTATTCACCCGATTTAAACGCGCGCCCGAAAAGACGACGCCCGCGTAACGTGTTACACGATCCGGACGACGAAACAGCGACGTTCGGATCCACTCACGACACCAACACTCACACGCACCCCGGCTCTAGCCGAGCACGTAGAGTAGGGAACACTTCTACACCGGCCGCTTACACGAGATTCTCTCACGTACCCGGTCGGTTCTCACCCCCTAGACCTTAGGGTTTATGGGACTAATAGGGACTATAGTTACTAAAGTTCAATCCTCCCCTACATGTTTAACGTAGAATCATGACGAGCTTAAAATCAGCACACACACATATGTGTACCTCCGACACGGCGTCAGGCCGATGGAGTCTGCGATTTGCGCAGATTCCCAATTATATTTTACTTGCCCTGAATGCGATATAGCTGTTAAAGCCAATAGGCTACCAGCATTAACATCTTCGAATCCAACCATATAGTGATGGATTTCCGCAAAGTAACGCCTGACTCCATTAATAAGATGAATACTTTGTCAAGAATGGCATATTATTTGTCTGTAGCATGAGTGGGCCGGCTCGCACGGGTAAATACCACACTCCCGCAGAAAACCAGTGTCTGAGTGGTAGCTTAGCTACCGCACTTCGCACGGTGAGCGCTCTGAGTTCCGGAGGCCCAACACCCTCCCCTTCCCACTCCCCCTCCCACTCCAATAATTTCACTTTCCTTTAAGGTTGGCAACGCTTCCGCACTGCCTATGGCGTTGCGGATGTCTATGGGCTGCGTTGGTAGCTTTCCATCAGATGACACGCCTGCTCGTTTGCCTTCATATGCCAAAAAAAAAAGGAAAAAAAGTGTTATTTCTAATTTTAATAATAAAACAATATCATCACAGTAGTGTGAGTGATTCCTGTGTAATGAGCTAAAGTAATAATTGTTATTGAATATTAACTATGTAATGTGTTATATTATAGTCAATAATTTAAGATTTATAGTATGTGATATAGCATGTGTTGTGATGACCCTTGAACTTGAATTATTATTTTCGGAATTTGTCCAAGGTATTATATACCAATTGGCTCAGTGGCGGGGTCCCCCGCGGAGTCAATGGTCGCGGGTTCGATCCCCGCATCTGTATAAATATATGTATGGATTACAAATATTTATTCCAAGTCTGGTAACCCCGCCATTGGACAAGCTTGGTGAGTTTACGTCCGTTACTCCAGAAATGGAGAGGCCCGTGTTCAGCAGTGGGACATATATGGACTATTAAGAAAAATTTTCTAATATAATGTAGATGTACATAGATTACTAACAATTTTAGCATTTATCGTATCTGTAAAGTATGAGTGGGGTAACTTTAAATTGTAGAATAAAGAATGATGTTATTAGAGAGATGTCGTGACAAAAGTTGAGAAATGGATGCTTAGATGGTTTATACATAGATAAAATGGATGAAAGACGACTGGTTAAAGAAATTTACGTTGCAGATGCGGATGGAAGGGTCGATAGGGGAAGACGAAGGAAAATATAGCCTGACTAAATTGCCGTAGTGTTTAAAAAACGCCAGATCAAGTGTACCCTTAACCGGCGAGCTTGCATGAAAAGAGTGATGAATGTGAAGGAAGCAAGGAAAGTGTGACGAGATCGTAGCAGATGGAGATCTGTGGTCTCTGCCTACCCCTAAGGGAAAGAGGCTTGATGATATGTATGTATGTATGTGTATATATTGTTATCATAGACATGTTTGGTTTTAGGTAATGGGCGCACGGCTGAGGAGCGCCACCTCGAGCCGTGGGATGGGTGCGATGGTGAGGTAAGCGATGCACCGTCGCTGAACGGTGACGCTCGGCTCGACGAGCTGGAGCTTGACCATCGCGCCAACGGCTGGGACGCGAACGACATGTTCCGCAAGAACGAGGAGGTGTACGGTGTTCACAGCACCTACGACCACTCGCTGGCCGGCTACACGCTGCCGCTGCAGAGGAAGGATACTCAGGATTATAGGTGAGACATATTTTTTTAATATGACTGACACAGGTGTGGTAATGGATGAATTTTCCTTTGTTTTTCAAAGTATATATACATTAATAATAAATACGGTTTATTTCAGTTCCACAGTACAATGCCGACACAATTATTATATCATACTAGCTGACCCGGCAAACGTTGTTTTGCCATATAAATTATTTCTAGATATAGATATAATATATGTTTATGATCTATTCACAAACCTACCAAATATACAAAAAAAAATCATAAAAATCGGTCAAGTCGTTTCAAAGGAGCATAATAACAATAATATATACAATAAAATAAAAAAAAAATATAATTCTACACGGAAGGCTAATAGTTTTTTTAATTGTTGCTCAGTTTAAATGTTGACTGTACACAAATAGAAAAGTAATTTTGCCACCAAACAAACAGATGTTTGTAATTGTTCTTAATTTTTAATGAATTTCTTATTTAATAATCAAAATAGGATCACATAACTGTCAAGTCACGTGACGGCAAACGCCAACTAAATTGCATTATGTCATTTGTTCACAAATCACGTTGGACAGTCAAAAGTTTTACTTAGCTAAGATCCGCGACAAGCAAAACAATAACAGAAAATTAATAATGTGTGTTTTTCTGTCACTTAACCAGTGGATTTATTTGGAACTTAAACCAAAAACTTACCGAAAATCGGCCATCAATTCTCCACCCACCAACCACTATACACAACACCAAACACACATAACCACTTTTCCATCTTGTAAACGACACGTGTTTCGCCTCACCACGAGGCATCTTCAGGTATAGTAGACTCTACGGAAGACTCACTTTTCGGTAGTCTTTCCTTTGGTAAATTACTACAAAATTGAAGATTATTTTTAGTGACTACTTATATTAGTGCAATCTGTGAAATTGTTATTAATAATATTAAAATTATCTTTCTTCACCAAACCACAGTCGACTGGCCTAATACCCGCATCCCACCGGTTGGCCACTCCTGGTGTATACTGAGTTATAACTCAATATACCGATATAATATATTAAAATATTACTCTCTAGGGATGCTGAAGCCAAAGCCGAAGAAATAGCAGCTGAAATAGAAAGCACGCCGTCATACAAGGCGCGTATTGAACTCGAAAATGGTGATGAAGAAGAGAGGTTCGCGGCCGTTGTGCGGCCCGCTGATGGCAATGGCTCTGGGAAATATGTTATACCCAATAAGAGAAAAAATTTGCAGGTGAGAATGATAGGATATGACCACATTACACCATAGCGATCCGGCATATATTAATACTGATTGAATATAAGCCTGATCCGGTATAATATATACGGTACTGTGGCGTGCCCACCGTACTGCTTACGGCGACACGCGGGATCTTCAGGGAGTTTCTTCAAATAAAATTCTTCAAAGCGATATTAATTTATTCTTGCGTTTCATTGTACATTTATATATTAATTATACGTTAATCACACATAATTTACATTCTATATATATTATAATTTCAATTATTTGTGCTGGACGGGTGACATGTCTATTCAAAAGACGTCAGTCGGACTAATGCATTTTGTTTTATAACAATTTATTTCTTTTTCATTTTAAATTTAAATATTACGAACGTCAAAAAAATGTAATATAAAAGGGTTTAATGCATTTGTGATACAATTGATGAATGTATCACTACAGTACTTACGCCGTACTACAAATACGTAGTTTTGCCGATCCGATATGGAAAATGAAGATTCAAAATGTACACCAGAAAAGTCGTGGTTATAAAAAAATAAAATATATGTTCTCAGAAATAGACAAAAATATTTTTTTATATTTACTTATAATGTAAACATATTTATTACGAAAATTTTAAAGTTTCAATTTAACAAATTAGAAATTAATAATTAAAATTAAATTTAAATAAATTTTCATTCAAAAAACACTCCATCACCGATCAACCTCCTGCGTGTCTACTCCATTCTGATGTCATTTACATGGGCGAAATCATTCGTGTTATATTAGCACTGTTGGAAGCCTAATTCAAATCAATGAATGAATATAAGAATAATGGAGGTCTCTGAGGTGTGCTAGTTGTGAATGCGATGGTTCAGGTTGCGTGTTAAATAAATTGGCACTCAGATCCACCAACAGCTATTTAATAACTGTTATTACAATTACATTAATATTAAATTATAAATTCACAAGTTATCTACAACAAACGATCGGAACACAGTGAGTGATAAATACGGAACTAATGAACAGACGGTTATAGCGAGAGTGTGCGCTGACTGCTGACTGTTTACTATCTCTCTACTACCTGTTGTCTTATACCTCTCGTCCAGGTCTTTATACGGTGCCTGCGCAAACCGTGGCAAAAGGTACTGTGCCTTGCCGAGAGGGCGGCTACAACGTGAGACAAAGGTCTATCGTTTAAACCGTTACGATTCGCAATAGTCTTTTACGCCGCCGCCGTTAAAGGGTTGTAAAGTAATCCCCGGAGTATTTCCCTTAAAACTTCCCTTTTAAGTTCCTTTTATAACTCCTCACGGAGCTGTACAGTGATGCCGTTATTGACTGAGAACTGTTCATGTTGATTATTATAACTCTAAATTGTGGAGTCCGCTAAACGTCCTTAAATCACTCGGGTTCTTTTCTCGTTCCCCATTTCTGGAGGAACACCATTTTAAACCCACCATGTATGTCCAAGGCGAATTGCTTGGGCACCCGCACTCGCGGTTAGTAATTTCATTTGTTAGAAATAAATCAATTCACATGGCACCAGTTAATAGAACTCCACTAAATAGAAGTAGAAAAATTTATTCATGACTCTTTCTTTACAATAATAACTTAATGCTAAAATATAAAACCTATATAATATTATATTGTACAAATAAACAAAAAGAAAATAATTAAAATCTATAAAGTGTCACAAAATGTCAAAACATGGCGTTGTATGTTTTCAGCAAACAGCAAATCGAACCCACATTCTCTAAGGCACGACGAGACTAGTAATATAATGCTGTTTGTGAACATTACAGACTGGAAAACTAGTGAAACCCACAACGGGCAACGGCGGCGGACCGTCGCCGGCGGGGAAGGCGGGCAACTTCCCACACTCCCCGCACACCCCCCACTCCCCTCACACGCCCCACTCCCCGCACACACCTCATACGCCGCACGCACCATCACAGCCACACGCCACACACGCCGGACACGCGACCCATGCCCCGCCCAAGGACAAGGAGCACCGCCCGCCCAGACATCACCTCACACCTCCGTCCGATCGGCGGCAAGAAGATGCACCGGTATTTGTTTTTTATATTTCTCTACTAGCTTTTGCTCACGTGGAATTTGGTCTGCCACATTAAGTTTCGTGACAGATCATTTTAAATAAATACATATATTTTTTTTACTTAATTTACGGTTCACAATTTTGGTCATAGTGGCCTCCACATAAAAGGTCCAAGAGAAACAGTCCACATTCAAGACAAACAGTCCTACAATACATCATCTTTGTGTAACTCCAATGGTTTAGGCAGCGTACGCCAAGATAGCTCTCAGAGGCCAGATTTTTTTTCCGACTTAAATGACAAATTGGCCGGAGAACCAGAGTCATCGATATAGTTCTCCAAGTTAGCAGACTGGAGTGGCAGTGGGTTTTGGATACCTTTGTCGGGCAACCGACAACCGTTGGAGTAGACCGGTGCTGGAGTGGAGACCGCATCTCGGCAAACGTAGTATGGGGCGCCCCCTTGTTAGATGAAACGATAATCTACGCAGGGCGGCAGAGACTGGATGCTTGCAGCCGACGATCCGTCTACGCGGCGCGCCTTGGGTGAGGCCTATGTCCAGCAGTGGACTGCCGTGGGCTGATATTGATATTAATACTCAACATGAATTGCGTTACGTAAAGAAAGTATATGTGTGTGTGTATATATACATATATATATATATATATATATATATATATATATATATATATATATATATATATATATATATAATCACAATTTTATTATATATTTATTCGTTCGTTTTCAATTTAAACTTAGCGGGGTTTTCAAAAGAATGTGTGGCGGTCTATTTATTTACTTCATATAAGAACAACAGCTTATTCCAAGATACATAAGATATAAGACAGTTGTATAACAATAAAGCCAGTTACTGGTCTCTAAAAATAAAGTATTATGAGAGACCAGTAACTGGCTTTATTGTTAACGTGCTACTCTAAAACTAACAAAAGGTTAAGAGTAGCACGTTAAAAAAAATTACAGTGTCAAAAAATAAAATCAATATAAAAGATGAAACAAGAAAAAATCAGTGTTAGCTTTAGTATTTAAGCAAATTGTTTATGTACATGTATATGCATGTGATTGTGTATCTGTGTATGTTTTTTTTGGACATTTGCAAGTGTGATGAAGTCTAATGTTGCACGATTTTCAAAAGTACTTAACTAGGCGCTATATAAATCTAAAAACTTTTAGTTGCTTAATATTTTTTTATGAAATTTTGGGAACATAATATTAAGACATTAATGTGTGGTTTTCTCTTAAAAACAGAGAATATCTAAAAAATTAGGTAGGCGTAGTATTCCTTAAAGGTATCGATGTATTATACAGTCCCTGGCCAAATTATTAGACGCACTGTATTTTTTTAGTAATTTTACGTTTCTTAAGAGTTTTTATTAAATAACGGTATATTTAAATTACAATATTATTGTAGTTTAAATATACTAGATTGGCCGGGTAATGGCTCTAATATGAACCCAATTGAATTGGAGAAGAGAATTGGCTAAAGATGTGATTACCAACAAAACCCAGCTCCTAGAAAAGATTATTTATGTGTGGAATCATCACCCTCAAATGCAGGAGACGGTACAATCTTGCATTGATAGCATGCCGCGCAGAATTAAAGCTTTGATAGCGGCTAAAGGTGGCTCAACTAAATATTGACTTTTACTAACATTAATTTCACTTTTCTTTAAAACTTAATAAACTTATGCTTTTCTAAATTAATTTAGTTTTATTTATGTCAAATAAATCGGTAATTGATTGGATAATACAAAAATAAAAAACAAATCAATTTAAAATAATAAAACGGTACAATATCACTCGGTAATTAATGTTTTACATGAAATCTTGCAGTGCGTCCAATAATTTGGCCAGGGACTGTATATACTGTCAACAATTATAAAAAATGGTTTCTTCTTTTGCTTTCAACAGACCGGTAACACAAACAATGCCAGCGGTGGTGGTAACGCTGGCGGTAAAAGCTACGCGGCTCAAGCTGGTGGGTACCACGCACCACCACCGTTCCCACAGCACGCTCACCCTCACGCCCCGTGAGTATGCCACATTGTTTTTCTCTTTTATATATCCTAACTTTAACTGATAGAATAAGGAACAAAGTTATAAGAGCTTTGTGGATTAAAATCGTGACGAAAATTGAGAAATACGTGCTTCGATGATTTGGACACATAGAGAGGATTGCTGAAGGATAGTATACAGTAAAAGCTCTTTATTCGCGGGGTATATGTTCCGTAAATATGCTGCGAATACAGAAACCGTGAATACGGAATGGTAATTTATATGGGATTATAGGGGATACGTGCCTAGGTGATAAAATAAAAAGAAAATATATAAAAAATCAATTTAATTGAAGTTTTTGAACATTGGAATCCTTTTATTATTATATATGTACTGATTAGATCCGCGAATATAGGAATTGGGTCGCATTTTTTAAATCCGCAAATAATGAAAACGCGAATAAGGAGCTTTTACTGTACATATAAAATTAGTTTCATCATCATCATCGAGGCATTCCAGCCGCGGGTGGGTCTAAGCCTGGTTCAGTAAATTTTGCCAGTCTGATTTTAGTTTGGCTTTTCCTCTCCAGCCCCTCGCACCGGTTGCCTTTAAGTCGTCCTTGACTCCATCTAACCACCTGAGCTTAGGCCTTCCGCGGCTTCTACTACCATCTTGTTTGACAAAATTAGTTTTGTCTATTGCATAAAATGAATAATGATATACTAATACGACGAGATGCTCAATCCTAGCATAAATATTGTTATACATCAGAAAAGGGACCTTCATGTGTTGATACATGCAACTAAACAATCAACCTTGGTTTTCAGTGAGACCTTTGATATTGTTATATATCAGAAAAGGAACCTTCATGTGTTGATACATGCAACTAAACAATCAACCTTGGTTTTCAGTGAGACCTTTGATATTGTTATATATCAGAAAAGGGACCTTCATGTGTTGATACATGCAACTAAACAATCAACCTTGGTTTTCAGTGAGACCTTTGATATTGTTATATATCAGAAAAGGAACCTTCATGTGTTGATACATGCAACTAAACAATCAACCTTGGTTTTCAGTGAGACCTTTGATATTGACTCACGGACATTTATGTCAAATTTTAATGGGATAGGAGACGATAGAGCAAGCATGTGCTATAATATAAATAGTATTGTTACAATTATTTATTAAACACCATAATATGATTGATAGATCAGCATTATTCCCCCTAGGTTAAAATAAGGTTCGTAGCAGTGCATCCTCTAGAACAGGGATTCTCAAACTATTTTAGGCACGAGACCCCTTTTCGTCAAATCCTCATAGCGAAATTACTTGAAAAATCCCATTTATAATTTTTCGTTGTGATACAAAATACTTACCAATTAAAAACTTTGCGGTTGGTGGTGAGTTCGACCCCAAGGGGCCGATATCGACCACTTTGGGAATCCTTTCTCTAGCAATGAGTTTGACAACAAAATATATGTAAAATATATCTTAATGTTTAAAGTTAAGTTTAAATCATAAAAGACTTCTGATAGACAGTTAACTGATTTAATATGTCTATTTCTGTGACTAAATCTATAAGAACAGCGACTGATAAATCCTCTATGTTCCTCCGAGGATAGAACAATATTTATTACTGAATGATTTTTTTTTTATAGAACCACTGGTGGGAAATTGAATGGAGATCCGAGAGCGGCACCACTCCCAAGGCAAAGCTTTCCAGCTCATCACCATCATGTAAGTATATTAATTATACAATTACAATTTCATCGACTTTTAAGAGCATATCCACCTACCAACCACTATCACCAACACCAAACACACCACCACTCTTCCACAATATACACGACACGTGTTTCGTTTGAACACGAGGCATCATTAAGTATAGTAGAACCTACGGAAGACCACCGTCAAGTGACTTAACAGTTGTGTTTCGTACTTTTTGTCGCCGATCTAAGCCAAGTAAAAACTCTCTCTGTCCACATAACATTACTAGTCTTATAATTATTATTTAATTTTATGTTTATATGCAGAACCCGTCGGCAAACGAGCCTCGGCCACGGGCGCACGCCCCCCCAGAACCCCGCGAGCGACGGTCTGATGAAGTCCAAGTGGGTATACCATGTTATTCTTTAAAAGTAGATTTTTTACTATACTAGATTTTGTTGCCTAAATAGGTGAAGTGTGCAACATTCCGCACGAGCAGCGATCCATTGCGATGCGTTTTTTCTAAACTTCTTTAGTGCATATTCTTTTATTGCTAGTACCTTGTAAAAAAAATACATTTTTACTGTAGAAAAACCCACAATTCTTTTGGTTTTTTGTAATTTTTCTGGAACGTACACTTTAAAACGTATTGGCAGGATTACCAGCGCTATAATTAACCAACTACAGCATTAAAGCTGAGTCAAGGCGTATTCGTTAACACATTAATGTTAATTTTAAGTTATTTCGAAAAGTGTTGTCAACTGCTTTACTCTAATTTCTTAGATTATTTTTTATTTCGATTGTTAGTTTGATGCTGTTTGTGTTGTCTTGAACAAACAAGTTATCTATCTAAAATCTTGGTTTTTGTTTTTGTTTTCAGGAATTGCGGAAGTTCGGACACGAATTTAAACTGGTATCGTCTCCGGCGCCTCCCCCCCAGTCGCAGCCACCGCCGCCTCTGCAACCGCAGGCGCAACCCCAGCCCCAACCCCAGGCGCAGCCGCAACCACAGCCTCCCACGAACCCACAGCCACCGGTAACTAATCTTATTGCATTCGTTGTCATCAACCTCCTTAATCTTAATGATATATAAATAAATGGTTATTCTTCGAGGGCGTATATACACGCTCCTCGTATATGAATGGTCATATACGAAGAGCGTGTATATACGCTCTGGAAGAGTGGGCGCGCGGGTACGTAGAGCTTACGTATACGTTCATACCGTATATACTTTTATTTCATAGTTTACATATCATACTTTTGTTAATCGAGTATCTGGCGAATCTGCATGTGTGAACCTTAAACAGTGACTATCATGACATAAAATGTGTCGTGTCCTGTAAACGAGGAAAGAGATGTGACTCGAGGTAGTTATTGTTCACAGTGTGATGTTCGGTTATGTGTGGTTCCATGTTTTCAACTTCATCATACCCAAGTTGATTATTAACCCTTATCGGTCAGTGTAGCCCGCGCTTTAAGCTCTTAAATGTGTTTTGTGTACTTATGCTTGTAGAATTAGGAGACAATCTGCATTAGTGAAAACCTGTGGGTCTGATGATTAAGCAAAGCTAAGGAGTTATATTTGTTTTTGACAGTTGCCACCACCGGCGCCCAGTCCTCCAGAAGTGTCGGCAAACGCGGGCGCCCCCTCAGAACCCCCAAAGCGAGAGCGCCCCCCAAAACAGCACACACCCCCTGCTGCTCACAAGGTTAGAATAATTTACACCTCTAAAATCACAACACAGAAACAACCAAATTATCTTTAAACACACACAAAACATTTATATACCATGAATGTAATTGATTTTTAAAGAACTTGAAACAATTAAAAAAATGAAGGAATCGATATTTTAAGACGGCACTCGGAGCTATCGATATTAATAACCCCCAAAAAATATCTAGTGGACAAGCGAGTAGCTGAGAACCCGCGCTATGGAGAAACCGCTCCCTCTGATAGCAAAGCTGATCCATTAGTATTGCCATAATTATTACTAAATACTAAACAAAGTAACAACAGATTTATTGTTTCTTAATTAATCAGATGGGTGTACCTGGTGTTTCTTGTTTCACTCGAATAAATATGCGTTTATTGATTTATTTTCTTTAAATAAAATGATATTAAATCAATTATTAAAAACTCACAAAATTTGCATACACAGTTTGGTATGTGTGATTTGCGTATTAAGAAATTCTTTTCCTGGGGTTTATATAGACCACTTTGGCGACCTCTGACCTATACAGTACCTCTGACCTATCTTGAAAGTTCCAACTTGTGTTAAATAATACGGATTTTTAGACCTTGTCGACCCCCAAAATCAGTTATTGTTTATGTCGACCCCTGGGAAACCGATTTCAACCTCAAGGGGTCACGTTGGGAATCCCTGGTTTAGACTGTATATTTCTAATTTATTTTATTATCCAGCCTCCTCCTGCACCAAAACAAGAAGAACAACCGCCGGTGGAGGAGCGTTCTCCATCGTCAGCGTCACCACCATCGTCGACGTCGCCGGGCGACGAGCGCGTTGCGGCAACGCTGAAGAAATCTACCCTCAACCCCAACGCCAAGGAGTTCAATCCCAGCGCCAAACCGTTTACCCCCAGGAGCCCCAGCACCCCAAATCCCAGTCGGTGAGTGAACTATATGTTAGATAGATAGATACATTTATTTTCCTCTGCAGCAACACACATGAATATACATTAAGTTA
This sequence comes from Baronia brevicornis, assembly GCA_031353405.1. Taxonomy (NCBI): domain Eukaryota; kingdom Metazoa; phylum Arthropoda; class Insecta; order Lepidoptera; family Papilionidae; genus Baronia; species Baronia brevicornis. Next base: position 2,148,838 of record JASFAT010004747.1, read on the forward strand.
TTACATGATCAACAGTACATACAGATGGAAAAGGACATCCACTCATTGAAGCAGAGAAAAACACAGTGCAGCAGTAAAATATATGTATATGTGTATATATATATATATATATATATATATATATATATATATATATATATATATATATATATATATATGTATATTTATATATATATTATACATATTACTTTTATATATATACTATACCTGATGATGCCTCATGCCATGATGTTTGGTGTTGTGTATAGTGGTTGGTAGGTAGAGAGTTGCTGACGGCCATTTTTCGGTAAGATTTAGTTTAACTTCCCTGTAAATCCACTTCATCCAGCAGGAAAAAAAACACATTATTACTTTTCTATTGCTGTTTGCTTGTTGCGGATCTTAGCTAAGTAAAAGTTATAACTTTCCACATTGTAACATGTTTGATTATTAAATACTTTTTTTATACGTAAAGCTACTTTTAAGACACCTTATGTTCTTTTGCATAAATCATTAAACATTAGTTCGTATATACCGAGGTTTCTGTTTTGGAGTTCTTGTTTATTTCTTACCATTAGAAAAAACGTCTCGTCTTGTCACCTCCCACGTGACTTACGACCGCGGCGACAAAGTACTGTTGTCACGTGAGAGGTGACCTACGACTGATGAGGGCTAATAGATAATATTAACATATATTGATGTTTTTATTGTGATAGTTTTAACAAAACACATATATGAACTCCTTAGAGACATGGGAAACTAAAAACCTGATTGGTGGTTATTCATTATAACATGTAACTAACCTAGTCTATAAGAAATATTATTTACTAACCATAATGAGTCACTGGTCACTTGAATAAAGAATATTATTATTATTATTATTATTATACCATGAAATACTTTGGACATATCAAGTTTTACTTAGCTAAGATCCTCGACAAGCAAACCAATAACAAAAAATTAATAATGTGTGTTTTCCTGCTGGATGAATTGGATTTATCTAGAAGTTAAACTAAAACTTTGCGTAAAACGGCCGTCAGCAACTCTCCACCCACCAATCACTATACACAACACCAAACACACGAGGCATATTCAGGTATAGTAGACTCTACGGAAGACAACCGAAAAGTCTGTATGAAAAACCGAAAGGTTACTCGTTATATAATAATATAGTTGGCGACCGATTGGCTCAGTGGCGGGGCCCTCCGCCCGCGGAGTCAATAGACGCGGGTTCGATTCCCGCATCGGAATAAATATTTATATGGATTTTTAAAATGTTTATTCCGAGTCTGCTAACTCCTCCAATCCGCAATTCCTTTCCTGCCCCTTCCTTTCTTCTCTATCCTTTCCCTTCCTCTCCGCCAATCCACGGTCTGACGTGCCAATGGATGCGTGGCTAGGGGCGAGCCTAGTCGTAAGCGTGCCGATCGTCCCGGGGTCGGGCTCCCCCGGGGACTATGGTGCCTTACCTCAGCATGCAGGGCTCTGCTGGGGCTGACCTGCATCCTCCCTTGCGGCTCGTGGGATTCACTAAAGACGAATTTAATATACCTAATTTGTCGAAAATGACGGCGACGTGGTTCGCCACCCGTCACATCCTGATTTTCACGAGGGCGAAAAGCGACCAATGACGAGCCGCCGAGCCGAGTTTCGCTGCAATGAATGGCAGCGGATGGAGCTCTGTGGTCTCTGCCAACCCCTGCGGGGGATAGGCGTAAATATATAAAAAAATATATAATTGGTTATATTCGGAACAAAAGAGACAGAATGTTATTCTGTCTACGTCGGACATCACACCCAGTTATCGTCATGCCTCTGGGGGCTGTAAATTGAAGTGAATAGCACAAGCTGACGTTAACCCCACGACTGTTGTTGCCAGACCTGTGCTATAAGACGGTGATCTTAGCGAAGTAAATTTTGACAGTCCATCTTAATAATTGATTATTCCTAGGTAACGCCTGACTCTATTAATCATCTTTTTAATGGCGAGCGGGCTGTCCTTCCAGATATTATTATTGTATGATTTTGTCATTTGATATTTTTATTATTTTATGATAATTTACCTTTGACTTGTACTTATGCAGGCCGCACACACCCGGCACACCGGTGGGAGGCGCCGGAATGGGTGTGGGAATGGGCGTGGGCATGGGGATTGGTGGTGTGGGTGTGATGGGAGCTGGAGTCAGCTACGTACCAGCGCCACATCCCCAACCACCACACATGGTATGTTTTTATTATTTTTATTTATAGCAAAGCAGGCAAATGAACGTTGCCGGTCTGTAACGAACATATACGCTCTTCTCTTGAATGCCCCCATGTCATAATCACATGGAAACGCCGAAGGTGGCAAATGCTTACACAATTGCACAGTTCGTGACAAAAAACTGTGACTAAATCGCACAGTGGTTGAAGGCCAGCCATCCAGGTGATGGGAATGGAACCTATTAATTCTAAAGGGAATTCAAAACGTTGTGATTGTCGATGGAAGACCGGAAAAAACATACCTTGACCAAATTGCCGAAGTATTTAGGAAAGGCCAGGTCAAGAGTACCCTTGCGTTTGGATGAGGAGAGTGATAAGCGTATAGAAAGCAAGAAAAGTATGCCGAGATCGTAGCAGATGGAGATCTGTGGTCTCTAGAGTGTCGCCTGATGCGATGCAATCAACAATGATAGACATCTGCACTAAAAACTATAACGCTCAAGTCCGGCCGTATATGGAATACTTTTCTCGGCTCTGTTGACCGCTGGTTTGACCGCAAACAACGTCGGGCCGTTTGAATCATCAGTGACCGGGATCTGAACAACTTTATTCTTTGGCATTGCGGCAGAATGTCTTATTTCTCAGCATCTTTTCGTTTTTATCACGGAGAGTACTTCGAGGAATTGTTCGAAACGACTCCTGTCGCTGAATTCCACTGCCTTCCAACTCGCCGAAAGGAAAAATTTCATCCCCACCATCTGGATGAGTGGCGATGCAGTACGTTGCGTTTTCCCCAAAACTTCATTCCACGTACCACCACTCTTATCTATCCAGCCTTTGGCGGTATTTCCCAACCGATACGACATTGAAATCTTCAAAAAACAAGCATACTCATATTGTTAAGGCCGGCAACGCAACTGTTATGCCTCTGGTGTTGCAGATGTCTAGGGCGGCGATAATTGCTTTGTATCAGGTGCGTTTGCTCGTTTACCTCCCATTGTCGTTCTAAGGCCGAAATACCGCTGAGGGTACTTAGTTCCGCAATGTGGTGGTACATTAATGTGAAAATAATTTAATCGTTTTTATGGTGACAGGTGGCAGCGGTACCAGCGTACGCGATGGTGGCAGCTGCCGCTGCAGCGGCTCAACAGCCACCAGCATACCTGCCGCATCCACACCCCGTGAGTTTTACATATAGTATGTCTGGGATGTCCATAAGGATGGCAATTTGATGACGAATAATCGATTGATCGATTAATACATTTATTCGATTCGATCGATTAATCTAATAATTTATATAATAATTGCTGGAAGTATTCCGGCATCCGTGTGTTCACATTACGGTCTTATATACAGGTCTTGCAACAACAGTAGTGGGAGTACGTGAGCTTAATAATTGCGCTGTTCTTTTCAACTTACGGCCCCCAGAGGCACGATAATAGATGAGTGTGCTGTGCACGGAAGACAAATTAGCATTCTGTCTCTTTCTCAATCATACGTAAAGCATGCGTACTAAACTCACATCACATTACTCCACTTTATTTCACATTCCAATACTATTGAATAATAGATGATGAAGAAACAGTAGCCAGCTCGTGTTGTTTCAGTCACATGTCGCTTGTCACTCAACCGGCGTGTACCAATCGATAGCAGCGACGTACAGCGGCGTTGACGCGAAAGTAATGTTATGACACGATCATACTAATCTCTCACCACTAAAATTGGGCTTCGTTGCAAGACCTGTATATATATATATATATACCCTAGATTTAAAATTATCAATATTAACATTGTTACAAATTTCCAATTAATCAAATTGGAAACTTCGTGGATTCATTTTGTTCATTGTACCTTTTTCCCTATTGGAATTGAAAATATTTAATAGTAACTATGAAATGATAGTTTTCTAAATCCATTTACAATAAAAAGTAAACGCAATATCGATTTTTGTGTGAATAGATTTTAAGAATCAAATCGATTATGACATCAATTGTTTCACGAAGTATCGCCATCACTATGCTTTTGTGTTACATATATATATTTTGTTATTATGTGTCAACTCATATTATCCGCAAATTGGTGTAAAGCAGGGATTCCCAAAGTGGTCGATATCGACATAAATTAAAACTTCTTTTTAAGAGTCGACGAGATTTAAAAATCGACCACTGTTATTTAATACAGTTCTTATTTGAAAGTGTTTAAATTGGTAAGTATTTTATATTGACGACTAATTGTCTCAGTGGCGGGGCCTCCGCCCGCGGAGTCAGTGGTCGCGGGTTCGATCCCCGCATCGGAATAAATATATGTATGGATTACAAATATTTATTCCGAGTCTGGTAGCCCCGCCAATCCGCATTGGACAAGCGTGGTGTGTTAACATCCGTTCCTCCAGTAATGGAGATGCCCGTGCTCAGCAGTGGGACATATATGGGCTGTTAAAAAAAAGTATTTTATATTAAAAGGAAAAAAATTACATATAATATTTTTAAAGTAATTTGACTATGGATGTCAGAGGTATCAGTTAATTTTGGAATGGGGTTCTTTTGTCCAAAATAGTTTGGGAATTCCTGGTGTTGAGGCAGGTGATATAAATGATATGTGTGGACGGGTGGCACAGATGGAGGTGGGTTGCGACTGTCGGCAGTACGGCCCGCCCATACTCGTGATGACCGACAAGCGCGATCGGCCCGAAGCGGTGAGCGCACTAAACGTCGTCGGCTAATGTTACCCGACTGAACGATATGTTTTGTGCCTAAGCTAGAATGTGTTGTGTTTTACGGTGTGCCGACATGAGAACACGCTTTAGACGAACACTGCGACATTTGAACACGCGACAGATAAACACTGCGACATTTGAACACGTGCCAGACTAACACTGCGACATTTCCACACGCGCCAGACGAACACTGCGACATTTGAACAAGCGACAAGAACGCTGCGACATTTGAACACGCGACGGATAAACACTACGACGACATATTTATTACATGGGCATTTTAATCACGTGACAAAAAGATACACTATTAAATTTTATAAAGGGTGTCCCGAGGCGTCAGAATTAGGTTTTCAACCGTAACCTGCTATTTTTAAACAAGGACTATTCGACCTATGAACTTAATCAAATATTGTCGAATATTCCTTATTTGAAAAACATTGTTGCAGTTAATAATCTTATTCTGCCATCGTACTACACTCTTTATCAAATAAGTTGTTTAGTGTATAACTTCGTTGTGAATTAGAACTTGTAATGTTCTCTAATATGTACAATAATAGGATAAGAAGGCAAACGAGCAGGCACGTCCCCTGATGGAAAGCAATCAACGCCGCCTAGAAACACCCGCAGTGCCATAGGTAGTGTAGAAGCGTTGCCGGCCTTTAAAAAAGGTCATTGTGGCTGGGGGAGGGATGGGAGGGGTGTTTGGCCTCCGGAACTAAACCGCTCACCGGACGAAGCTTTAGCGAAACTTACCACTAAGACGCCAGTTTTTTACCGGATTGGTACTTGCCCGGGCGATCCGGTTCATTCATGCTACACACATATAATATGCCATTCGTGACAAAGTATTCATCTGCATCGTGGCTCTACCACTCTGAAAATGAATATTTTATTAATATATTATAGATTATGTATGGGCGTGGTCATACCACATGTTTAAAAGTTGCATGTTCAAATGTTTATCTGTCGCGTGTTTAAATGTCCGTATTTATTTGTCGCGTAATTTACTGTCGCGTGTTCTCCTGTCATGTAACCGTGGTACTACGTGTGTAAAAATAACAATGAATTGACGAATGTGAATCTTTGAAGCTTTTGATAAATATCAGCATTGTAACTGATGAGGAACTAACTGTCTTTTTTCTGATATTTCTTTCTGCACACCACAGCTCTCTGAAACTTTATTTTTATGGAATTGGAAGGCAAGCGAGCAGACGTGTCACCTGATGGAAAGCAATCAACGCCGCATAGACAAAGTGACATTATAGGAAGTGGGAGGGGGAGGGTCTTGGGCCTCCGGAACTCGGGCCGCTCACCGTACGAAGCGCGGTAGCTAAGCTACCACTCGGACGCCGGTTTTCTGCGGGAGTTTGGTACTTACCCCGGCGAGCCGGCCCATTCATGCTACAGACAAATAATATGCCATTCTTGACAAAGTATTCGTCTGCAGCGTAACGTTAGCTTTGGCTGGCTACTTTCAGCGGTAATTCTGAACCTATAAAAAACAAGCATCTACAATGCCCATGGTGCTACAGATGTCTATGGGCGGCGTTCATTGCTTTCCATCAGGCGACACGCACTCTCGTGCCTGCCGTCCCCATCCCATAAAAAAAATAACTGTTTGCTCATTATACATTCATCCATCAATACATAACATCTCGTTGTAGCATTTTTTAATTTCTTCGATCCAGAGCTAGCCGCTTCATTTATAGATACATATATACGCTTGCCCTTTGATAAACTTTAAACTTTATAAATCAGTAAGTAATAACACAATGATATAAGAAAAAATAAATGTACAAACCCGCCTTTACATTTTCTAACTCGTGTGATTTGTGAAGTCTGATACTAACACGGTAGTTTGCTTGCGTTGTTTTTATTCACCGTTTTGTCTTTTTGAGTGTCATATATATTTGAATACATTGGCAAACATAGCTAACGCTAGAATTGTATAATAGTCATAAGCTATTTACAGATTTAGATTTAACTTCTCTGAAATTCATTCTATAATGCTTTGTGGTTCTCGGCATAAACGACTATTGAAGAGGATGTGGAAAGTCAAAAGTTTTACTTATCCAAGATCCGCGATAAGCAAACAATAACAGAAAATTAATAATGTGTGTTTTTCTGCTGGATGAAGTAGATTTACTTTAAGAACTAAAACCAAAATGTTACCGAAAATCGGCCATCAATTATCCACCAACCAACCACTATACACAACACAAAACACCCACTGCCACCTTTCGGTTGTCTTCCGTAGAGTCTACTATACCTGAAGATGCCTCGTGTTGGGGTGAAACACGTGTCGTTTACAAGGTGGAAAAGTGGTAGTGGGTGTTGTGTGTTGTGTATAGTGGTTGGTGGGTGGAGAATTGATGGCCGATTTTCGGTAAGTTTTTGGTTTAAGTTCCAAATAAATCCACTTCATCCAGCAGAAAAACACACATTATTAATTTTCTGTTATTGTTTTGCTTGTCGCGGATCTTAGCTAAGTAAAACTTTTGACTGTCCACATAGTGATGGATGTCCGCAAAGTAACGCCTGACTCCATTAATAATATTGAAGAGGACATCAATGGATGGACACCAGCAACTACGAGAGTAATAAAAATCAATCTGCGTAACCTTTTCAAGCTTTGGACCCCTTGCTTTAAACAAGAGGTCATCCATAGAGTACTTGTACACGTGAAGTCACTAGAGCCCCTCCCAACAAAGTGTGACATCAACATAACGTCACACTTTGTTAACCGCCTCTATACCCTTACTGTGTGACGTATTATTTGGATGGCCCCCAACACATCTCAATTTCGAGGAGGGCCTTTATGCGTCGCTAGACTTAACTTCACTATTGAGCTGTTTAAAGGGTCGGGATGCGAAAATAAAAATCATTTCACGCTTAAAAATAGTATTATTTTACAATTACATACATCAACTTTTCTGTCAGATAGTCTCTTCCGGTGAAAGCTTCACCAATTTCTCCGAAATCGTCCACAATTTAACACCAAGAGCCTCGTCTCCAGCATTCGGAGAAGCCGCGCCCTCCCTACAGTCCTGGAAGTAACCACCGCTGGTATTGTCACACTCGTTCGACACTGCAAGGTGAATTGAAGTCTGTGCGCCTTCCGCGGGGGTCTTGAAGAAAGCGTACAGCACTAAACTCCTCAGCTTCTCCAGCAACGTCGAACTTCTGTACAGGGATGTGTTCACTTGTCCGGGATTCAAACAGTTGACGTTAACATCGGAGCCCTCGAGTCTTCGCGCCAGCTCCTTACAGAATATAACGTTGCAAAGCTTGCTGTCCGCATACGCTTGGATATACCCTTTCCTTTCATCGTTGACGCCCTCAATGCTTCCAAACTTATGGAACACCGACGATACGATCACGACACGACTCGGCGCGGACTTCCTCAACAACGGCACCAAGAGTACCGTTAGCAGAAATGGAGCGAAATGATTTATCTGCATATCTTTCACTATGCAGTCAGCGGTTTTTTCTCTAACCGTACATATCGCCCCGGCGTTGTTGACGAGCACATCCAATTTAGCTTCGGTGCTCTTGAACGCGGCGACGAACATCCTCACGGAATGCAGTGATGTCAGATCCAAATTGATGTACCTCACGCGTTTGTTGCCCGTCTTTTTCACTATGGCTTCCGCGGCTCGATTGCCTCTTTCATCGTCACGGCAAGCGATGATGACCTTTGCCCCCCTTCGCGCCAGATCCAGTGCCGTCTCGTACCCTATACCCCCGCTTGCACCTGTCACTATGACAACTTTCCCTGTCATGACGGTATCACAGTAACACTTGCCCGTTGTCAGTTTATTGAAAACTCTTATCAGTATCATAATTCCTATCACACACATAAGCCATATCATTTTTGTAATATTTATAAATTGTTTATTTATTTTTTAGTGGTTTTTGGTTTTTTTAATGGCGATAAGCAATAACAATTATGCCAGTGTCAAATAAAATATAATGATATCAAGAATTTTTAAATGTACCAGTTAGTTAGTTAGTCACGTTGCGTCTTGATAATTTGGGGGCCATTCTGCCAAAACCTATGGATTTTTGCAGTCAACTCAAAGTTGTCACAATGCACGCATTTATTTCTTATCACTCCACTTATACGCCTTAATCGAACTATATTATTCAATACGCCACCAAAATTAAACAATATTACTGATAACAACACAAGATTATGAACATGAAACAAAAACACAACGTCACTGACGCAAGTTGGCGGGAAAAGTGCTTCTTATAGTCTTTTAGCTTGTATCACTTGGAAAATGTTTTAAAAATTACTTCCCCAATTTTTTTCTATCGTCTATTATTTAAGATCTATATAGATTTGAATTTTTAAGTTTTGTATCACTTGGAAAATATTATAAAATTGACTACTTCCCCAATTTTTTTCTATCTTCTATTATTCGAATTCGTCTATTAATATCGAATTTGAAATTCGAATTTTTAAGTCTTTATAGTGAACCTATAAAACAAGTTTTCCCGCATTCACACTCGCACTGTAATAAATTCGGGGCTTATATAACGCCTTTTTCCTCATCAGTTTTAGATCGTACAGTGAACGACTCAAATATTAACATTAATGTCCGATTCAAATTAGGTATATTCACTCCCCCCTATAATATACAATCCCGCCGCATAAATAACTCCACCAATAAACTCGATAAAGAATTACCAGACGTCCATATCGAAGCGTATCTGACACGTGACTGGTGTATCTTAGTATGGATGTGAAATTTAATCGCGGTCGCAAACTACTTTTCGCCGTTGGCTTCTGTCGTGATTATGCGTAATAACGCCTATCTTTTCACTTTCGTTTTATATCCTCGGACACATGAATCCAGGTCACCAACATAAATTAAACCAAGGTCCATCCATACCTTCATTATTTAGCGATCATTTATGTCGCAATTAGAAAGAATTGAACAAGAAAATTTTTCAATTCTCGGTACGTCGGTCGATTTTTTTAATTAATTATATCACTCCTATAACTGACATGACACTGGCAGAATTCACCGATGGTTGTCATAGATAAACAATTAAATTGAAACGTGTATTCAGACTATATACTATACTCTCTTACGGCGCCGAAACGTGGACGCTGACAGTCAATCTGCTTCACAAGCTCAGAGTCGCTCAAAGAGAGAGCTATGCTCACGCTTTCTCTGGTTCTGAATGAACAAATCCACCAGAGAACTAAAGTCACCGACAAAGCCTTTCGAATTATCAAACTAAAATAGCAATGTACTGCTCACGTTTGTCGGAGATCAGACAATTGGATCAGATCAAAATTGGAGCAGACGAGTCCTGTAGTGGAGAACGCGTCTCGGCAAACGTAGTGTGGGACGCTCCCCGGCTACGATGGTGCGACGATCTGCGCAGATAGGCTGGCAGAAACTGGATGCGTGAAGCCGAAGATCGGGCTAGGTGGCGCTTTAAGGGGAAAGCCTATGTCCAGAAATGGACTGCCGCAGGCTGTCGATTGCTTGACTATGTATAAAGCAAACGACACATCAGATTAACAGTTTCACTTTCCCGCCAACTCATATTAATAACGTTGTGTTTCCATTTCATTTACATAATATTACGTTATTGTATTCAATTATATTGTTTAATTATAGCAGGATGTTATACAATATAGTGAGAGGTACAAGTGTGAAGAATTATATGCGAGTATTGTGACTGCAAAAGTCCATAGAAAGTTTTAGTATCAAACTATTATTTTATCAAGATGTAACGTTATAAGCCAACCATTTCAAGATACTTGATATTACAGGACAGTAGCATCACTTGCTGGCACTTATATTATTTGTATATATGTATGTGTGTATATATATTAGGTGTACAAATAAGTTTCCGCAGTTTTTTATAAAAAATTAGGAATTTATTGTAAAGGAAAAGTACATTACGTTTTATTCAAAGTATTTTCCATCATTTGCCACTACTTTTCCCCATCTTTCTGGCAACATTCGGATACCCCGTCGAAAAAACTCTTCATCTTTTGACGCTATCCACAAATCTACCCAATTTTTGGTGTCTTCATATGATGTGAAGCGCTGCTCAGACAGACCATGTGCCATCGACCGGAACAGGTGATAATCAGAAGGGGCTAAGTCTGGTGAATACGGCGGGTGGGGTAAAACTTCCCAGTTGAGTGTTTCCAAGTATGTTTTTACCGGCGCCGCAACATGTGGACGAGCATTATCGTGTAAAAGAATAATTTTGTCGTGTCTGGAGTAGTAATGGGCGCGTTTTTCCTTAAGTGCCCGACTCAATCTCATCAATTGTGTTCGGTAGAGAGCTCCAGTAATGGTTTCGCTTGGTTTCAGCAATTCATAATACACGACACCAAGCTGATCCCACCAAATACACAGCATGAGTTTTTTTCCATGAATATTCGGCTTAGCTGTCGATGTTGATGGTTCGCCGGGCTTAACCCATGACTTTCTCTTCTTTGGATTATCGTAGTGAATCCATTTTTCGTCACCAGTGACTATACGATGCAAAAAACTCTTTTTTTATTCCTGGCAAGCAGCATTTCACTCATGCATAATCCGCATTCAACGTCTCTCGGCTTTAGTTCATATGGAACCCAATTTCCTTGTTTTTGAATCATTCCTAACGATTTTAAACGATGTGAAATTGCTTGTTGAGTCACTTGTAGAGTAAGTGCAAGTTCTTTTTGCGTTTGGGACGAATCTTCCTCCAATAGTACTTCTAATTCCATGTCTTCGTACACTTTCGGCCTTCCACTGCGTTCTTTGTCTTTAACGTCAAACTCACCGTTCTTAAACTTTTGAAACCATTCCTGACAACTTCTCTCACTTAAAGCAGCTTCACCATATGCTTCTAGAAGCAATCGATGCGCCTCAGCTGCAGATTTTTTCACATTAAAGAAGTAAATCAAAAGTTCCCGCAAATGATGCTTATTCGGAATAAAACTTGACATTTTTGCACGAAAAAAATTACGTGATGCTGATACGGAATCACTAGTACTTTAAGGTTATGGTGTTGCCAGATGACTAAACTTGGGATATTACGTTTTACATCTGACAATTTCTCCATAACCTTCTGGTGGGACCATCTTTTGACAAACCGCGGAAACTTATTTGTACACCTAATATATGGATTGGCTCAGTGGCGGGGCCCTCCGCCCGCGGAGTCAATGGTCGCGGGTTCGATTCCCGCATCGGAATAAATATTTATATGGATTTTTAAATGTTTATTCCGAGTCTGGTAACCTCCCCAATCCGCATTTCCTTCCCTGCCCCTTCCTTTCTTCTCTGTCCTTCCTTTCGTCTCCGCCAAACCACGGTCTGCCGTGCCAATGGATGCGTGGCTAGGGGCGAGCCTAGTCGCAAGGATGCCGATCGTCCCGGGATCGGGCTCCCCCGGGTACTATGGTGCCTTACCTCAGCATACAGGGCTCTGCTGGGGCTGACCCCCATCCTCCCTTGCAGCTCGTGGGATTCACTAAGACGAATTTAATATACCTAATATGTCGAAAATGACGGCGACGTGGTTCGCCACCCGTCACGTCCTGATTCTCACGAGGGCGAAAAGCGACCAATGACGAACCGTTTCGCTGCGATGAATGGCAGCGGATGGAGCTCTGTGGTCTCTGCCAACCCCTGCGGGGGATAGGGGATAATATATATATATATATATATATATATATATATATATATATATATATATATATATATATATATATATATATATATTATGTATTGATACATTAATAAATGTATCACTAATGCAATGAAACTTTTTATATTATTTCTTTTTTAATTCGTTATTTGAAATTAAAAAGAATTAGTTCGATTGATATCTTTTATGTAGACATTGTCACCCGTTCGGCACATATATAAAATGTACAATGTGTGAAAAGTGTAAAATATAATAAAGTATAATAAGATATAAATCTACAATAAAATGAGAAGAATAAATTAATATAATTTTGAAGAATTTTATTAGAAGATAAAAACCCCCTAAAGATCCCGGGTGTCGCCGTAAGAAGAACGGCGGGCTGCCACAATATGTATGTGTATATGTATATATATTATGTATGTATGTATGTATCTATTTATTTATCTATATTTATATATGTATTCCAAATTTGATTATGGCCCGAATCGGAAGGTTGCATCACGGGCCTGTCTGGTGAGACCTACTATGCTCCATCCAACTTCACCTGTAATATAACAAATAAAATGAATAAATGATTGTTTTTAACTTGACACTGGCATAATAATAGTTATGCTAATTGCTTGCTTCCAAGAAAAGCAAACAAAAAAAAAGTGACACCCAGACAGACAACGCTAAAAACTTAAATGTGTCCGAATTATTCTGTCACCGTTATCATCCGTGTCACGTATGTTGTTAGTCTAGACCTTTCAAATGTAAACTAAAGCCTTTGATTTATCAATTGTACGTTTTTGTTTATCACGACTCTTGTACTCAATGACATTCATTCGGACAGACATTCGGTCATTATAACATTTCACTGATTGTATGAAGTAGTCAGATTTTATGCGACGACCTTTTTGGCTCAATGGCGAACCTACTTTTTTCCGAGTCAGCAGTGGTAACGGTTTCGATTTTACCGTCGGGATGAGCGTACGATGCAGAAAAAGCGAAAACGTAGTAAACCGTAAAATGATAACTTACAACTAGAGCCAGTAAAACTTAAATGTCTCAAATAAATGTATTTGATCACTCAAAAACAGTCAGTTTCTATTCGTGGTTGAGCTGTGAGACTCAGACCATTCGACGCAGTATTTTTTCGTATCCGAATATGCAATAATTTTTTTTCCCCCATCATTGTCATTTACAGCGTTTTCGCTTTTTTGCATCGATATGTTTTTTGTGGAATAGGAAGGCAAACGAGCAGGCGTGTCGCCTGATGGAAAGCAATCAATGCCTCCGATAGACATCCGCAGTGCCATAGGTAGTGTAGAGAAGTGTTGCCGGTCTTTAAGGAAAGTGTCATTGTGGAGGGAGGGGGGTTGGGCCTCCGTAACTCAACCGCTCACCGCACGAAGCGCGGTAGCTAAACTATCACTCAGATGCCGGTTTGTGGTACTTTCCCGGGGGAGCAGGCCCATTCATTCCACGGACAAATAATATGCTATTCTTGACAAAGTATTCGTCTGCAATGTGGCTCTACCACTACTATGTTTGTGTATAGCCTTTATTTTGATTCTCGATGCTGCGACCATCAAACTTGTTATTAATTGAGTTTTATAGTGAGTTATTGTCCATTCCTTCAGAAATAGGACATATCGTTGGCCTAAGTCCATATAAGTAAATTTTACAGGAACATCTGATTTTCTTTCGTAGGTTGAGAAATTTTTATAAAACCATTCTTACTTTATGTATAAAGAAGTATTCTTTGACCAAAGAGCGAATTTTTAAAAAAACAAATTTTTTCATATTTTATTTTTGTATAGTGTTGTTTATATTATAAATGGGTAAGAATAGAGTTAAATACAATTCTCTCCACTTAGAATCTGAATATGAGTCAATATGCTATAAAAATATGTACCAATTCTGATAAAATTTTAATGAATAATCAATACAGAATTGGAAGAATCGCAGGAAATAAATTAATGGCTCAATGTTGATGAAGAAAGCGATGCTCAGTTCCGTAGTTATAAATATGTTATCGTACGGTAAAATGGCAGGGTTAGAACAAAGAGGGCATTCATAAATTAGATAGATAGATATATTCTTTATTGTATACCAAGAACAAAGTTTATACAATTATTGATTGTAATATTTATTTATATACAAATGGTGGTCTTATCGCTAATAGCGATTTCTGCCAGACAACCGTAGGATGGACACAATGTTAAAAAGATAATTTGATGTAGGTTGGTGATACATTATCGTTATGATTATAGAAAAAATATTAATAATTAAAGATAATAGCCATAATCAAATATATAAGTATATACATACATACATAAGACTCGTTTGAATATTTTTGGAATCCCCCCTTTCCGACACACGTGATCACCTTTGTCTGAACCCATAAAACACCCCTGGTGTGATTTCACATATTTTGCAATTTTACATTTATTTATTATCAAAACAAAACTATGCTTACGAAATTACTCGTATATTTTCTTAAATATTTAAGAGGTTTTTCGTTAGAGTTGAATTTGAGATTTTTGGACCTAGATTTGTATCTAGTTATGACGTCACAAAGCTTATTATTCGTCGTCTTCCCCTGGTCACACAATGTCACACTTCCTCTCCTAGACGTGTGACGTAATTTATGGTTGGCCCCAAATATATTTTCATAAGTATAAAATATTATAAATAAGAATAATAATTCTTTATTTGCATAACACGATGAAAAAAGACGTATAAAAACTCCATCATTGCCATTTATGGCGTACAAATTTCATTAGTTATTACATACATAGAGATCTAAATACATAACTATTATATTGACATTAACCCTTTGCACCCGAACGGCGCCTCTCAGGCGCCAAACTATTCTTTACTTCAACTCGAACGGCGCCTGAGAGGCGCCATTACTATTTATGATAATAAAATAACCCTTCATACTTGCACGCATTGTAAATTTTTTCACAATACAAACCAACCGGTTAATCGTTGTTTTAATAAGTTTTCTTTATAAACTTATTAAAACAACGATTAAATATGTGGACAGTGAAAACTTTTACTTAACTAAGATCCGCGACAAGCAAACAACAATAGAAGATTAATGATGTGTGTCTTCCTGCTGGATGAAGTGGATTCACAGGGAAGTTAAACTAAATCTTATGGAAAAACGGCC
Source organism: Baronia brevicornis (assembly GCA_031353405.1). Lineage (NCBI taxonomy): Eukaryota > Metazoa > Arthropoda > Insecta > Lepidoptera > Papilionidae > Baronia > Baronia brevicornis. Next base: position 2,164,563 of record JASFAT010004747.1, read on the forward strand.
GTCAGCAACTCTCAACCTACCAACAACAACTATACTCAACACCAAACACACACTACCCCTTTTCCACCTTGCTAATGATACGTGTTCCGCCTCAACACGAGGCATCATCAGGTATAGTAGACTCTACAGAACACAACCGTTAAGTATCTTCCGTAGAGTCTATATATATTATATAATTTAAGTTCCCTGTAAATCCACTTCATCCAGCAGGAAAACACACATTATTAATTTTCTATTGTTGTTCGCTTGTCGCGGATCTTAGCTAAGTAAAAGTTTTCACTGTCCACGTAGTAATGGATTTCCGCAAAGTAACGCCTGACTCCATTAATCAATACGAATAAAAATCGTTTTGGAACGTTTTTCTGTGTGTTTGTGATTGTGTGGTTTCTATTGTCAATGATGGTAAAGGGTGTCCGCGGGCAAATGAGGTTTTCAACCTTAACTACTACATTCAAACAAGAAATATTCGACCTGTAACTTGATATACTCGTAAACTCGAGTATTTCTCGTTTGAAACGGACACCCAATATAAACGATAGACTCATAAGATTGTTTTGTTTGTCCAGCTGTATGGAGCCGCTATGGGGGGCGGTGCTGCGGTTGCGGGTGGGGTGGGGCAGCATGGTCCTCTGCCCGGACAGCAACAGAGAAATTTCAGAAAAGGTGAAGACGACCTTACACTGTTTATTTGTATCTTATAAACTCTAAGCAGCAATAGCTCACTTTTTTAAGTTTCGGGCTTTATAAATTGATGATAAAGTGTGTGAATATATTATAAATGTACATACGATATTGAAACAAGAAAAATGAATTAATATCAATTGGAAGAATTCCGTTTATAGAAGATAAAAACCCCCTAAAGATCCAGTGTGTCGCCGTAAGAAGTACGGCTGGCACGTTATAGTACCCTCTATTGGGCTAATGATGTGAATCTAGCCATTTTATTTAACCACTCTGCATCATTTGTCGAACTATCTTAGTTCTTACGGCGCTGTCCCTAACACGAGGCACACAAACAATGGCACGCTTGACACCCTGCACTCTGTGCTCCGCCACCTGCTAACTACATGACGTTATGATGGGAACGGATGATGCAGTATCAGTGGCCAAGTTCTAGGTTGACAGCGTCTGATGCCTGCTGACTCGATGAAGAAGAAGAAGACGAGAATTACTAGCTCACTTGGAATGGTTAACAAAAATTCTAGTAATATCAAAATAAGTTACTAGACTTTTAGAGTACATATAAGAGTAGTAGTTCTATAATTTCCGCTTCTTTACAAAAGAAAACACAATATTATATATATGAATAGATTTTCGGGGATCTTAGCAAGGTCAATTAACTCCATCTGATCAACTGTTTGCGATCGTGATCCCGCAGTTGGCGTGGGTTCGGGGGTGCAAGTGGCCGCGGCGACTGGCCAACCCCTGCTAGCGCCCGCGCCCATGCAACCCTTCGTGCCGTACCCGCACCCACACCCCGGACACCCAGCGCACGCCGCACCACAGCCAGCACTGCAATACCAGCATATGGTGAGTACAACATACAATAATGTTGTCGTCGTCGACCGATTGGCTCAGTGGCGGGACCCTCCGCTCGGGGAGTCAATGGTCGCGGGTTCGATTCCCGCATCGAAATAAATATATGTATCGATTTATAAATAATTATTTTGAGTCTGGTAACACCCCCCCCCCCCCCAATCACGTCCTGATTCCCACGAGGGCGAGAAACGACTAATGGAGAGCCGTTTCATTGCGATGAATGGTAGTGGATGGAGATCTGTGGTCTCTGCAAACCCCTGCGGGGGATAGGCGTAAATATATATAAAAAAAATATTTTTAGTACAACCGGTTGGTTGTACTAAAAATATGTTTTTAGTTAGAAAATTGGTTTGTAGGTGGTTACCTACAAACCATTTTTCTCTGTTTCTCTCGTTTTTTTTATTGATGGCAAGTAAAATCTATTTTTTATTGATGGCAAATAAAATCTAACATCAAGTTTCTTAAAATGTCCTAGATAGCTTCACTTCACGCATATGGTTTCAACAAAATGACGCCACGCCTCACTCTGTCATAGAGATCACGGAGCTTCATCGAGATTTCTTCGCTAAGGAATTTATAAACCCTTTGGCGATTTGCCCTGGCATTAAAAGTAAAGTCTATGAAACAAAGCCGACTACCATCTTAGCACTAAAAGACAACATCGTTTGCGATGGTATCGGCATCCCGAAGTCACTACTTCAGCACAGAATACTGTGGCTGGATGACTTGGCAGTCAACATTAAAACTAAATAATTTAACACAAATAAAACCCGCAATTCTCTTTTTCGTCAAAATTAGTGAATTTTAATAAATAGGTTATAATAGATAAAAATATAAAAATCCTTTCTAGTTTTTTTACTGTTTATGTTTGAAAACGTAATATAAATCTTCCACCGAACATCCGGTATATACAATTATGCATTAATTTACTATCACAGCACATGTATCACAGCACCCCTTTTTTTATATATTCACGCCTATCCCCCGCAGGCAGAGACCACAAAGCTCCATCCGCTACGATCCCAGCACACCCTCCTCCACACTCATCCATCCTTTCATCCATTCTTCCTCTCACATTCATCGCAGCGAAACGGCTCTTCATTGGTCACTCTTCGCCCTCGATACATTTCACCCCTTATACATAATATATACATGGTTTTACATGTGCTGTGGCATTGAAATAAAATATTTTCTGTTTCACTGAAGACAAATAAGTACTCTCAAGTTTTATTTTCCGTTAAAAAAACATTATCCTACCTAGTTATTTCGAGAGAATGATTTTGGCATATATTTGTTTGTGCAGGTTCGCATGTATCACGGTGGCGGTGTGGGGGGTGTAGCCCCAGGCGTCGGTGTGGGTGTGGGCGGCGGCGTGGGCGTGGGCGGGGACGGTACGGCGTACGCTCCCCCCGCACCCTCCCCCGCGGCCGCCTCACCAGCACTCTACCCGCCGCCGTCGCCAGCTCACACACCACACCCACACCCCCATCCACATCCACACCCACACCACCATTATCAACAACCACCATTCCAGGTGAGTGAATAATGTGCTAAAATTTTACTATTAATAATAATCAAATTAAAAGTCTCGTTTCATAGTGTTTTTTATCGAACTCCTCCGAAACGGCTCGGTCGATTTTTATGATTTTTATTTTTGTATATTTGGTAGGTCTGGGAATAGATCGTAAACTATTTTGTATACCTATACCTAAATATAATTTATATGGCTTAACAACATTTGCCGGGTCAGCTAGTAAAAAAATAACAAAAGCATTTTGTTTTGAAATATGACGAAATAGAGAAAATCCCTAACTTCTGCTACTCGTGTACGTGGCCCCACTATTAGTTTGAGGTTATCCTCCCATCTCCTTACGGGGCGACCACTTTTCTTCTTGCTATCATTTGAATGCCATACTATGGCTTTGTAATTCAATTTCCCTTAGTTACATCGTATATTGTCTGGTAAAATTTTACTTTTAAAAGTAAAAAACAAAAGCCTTTTATTAGTTGTTAAAAACAATATATTTTTAAACTAAATTTTTAGCAAGACCCTCTGCTGGTGAATGCTCCTTCCAAGGATTTCCATTGCTCTCTGGATCGGGCTATTTGACACCAGTTTCAGCCGGCTGTCTCTCTGATCTCGTCTTCTCATCTCACGTGTGGTTTTTATTCGTCATCAGCTTTCTCGTCCACCTTTACTTTAAATCCTAGGGTATATACTAGTACATCAATAGCTTTTAATACAATTTTACTTTATCCTTTCAAAATAGTTAAATAATTATAAGCGACATCTTTTACATATTAGGTGTACAAATAAGTTTCCGCAGTTTTTTATAAAAAATTAGGAATTTATTGTAAAGGAAAAGTACATTACGTTTTATTCAAAGTATTTTCCATCATTTGCCACTACTTTTCCCCATCTTTCTGGCAACATTCGGATACCCCGTCGAAAAAACTCTTCATCTTTTGACGCTATCCACAAATCTACCCAATTTTTGGTGTCTTCATATGATGTGAAGCGCTGCTCAGACAGACCATGTGCCATCGACCGGAACAGGTGATAATCAGAAGGGGCTAAGTCTGGTGAATACGGCGGGTGGGGTAAAACTTCCCAGTTGAGTGTTTCCAAGTATGTTTTTACCGGCGCCGCAACATGTGGACGAGCATTATCGTGTAAAAGAATAATTTTGTCGTGTCTGGAGTAGTAATGGGCGCGTTTTTCCTTAAGTGCCCGACTCAATCTCATCAATTGTGTTCGGTAGAGAGCTCCAGTAATGGTTTCGCTTGGTTTCAGCAATTCATAATACACGACACCAAGCTGATCCCACCAAATACACAGCATGAGTTTTTTTCCATGAATATTCGGCTTAGCTGTCGATGTTGATGGTTCGCCGGGCTTAACCCATGACTTTCTCTTCTTTGGATTATCGTAGTGAATCCATTTTTCGTCACCAGTGACTATACGATGCAAAAAACTCTTTTTTTTATTCCTGGCAAGCAGCATTTCACTCATGCATAATCGGCGTTCAACGTCTCTCGGCTTTAGTTCATATGGAACCCAATTTCCTTGTTTTTGAATCATTCCTAACGATTTTAAACGATGTGAAATTGCTTGTTGAGTCACTTGTAGAGTAAGTGCAAGTTCTTTTTGCGTTTGGGACGAATCTTCCTCCAATAGTACTTCTAATTCCATGTCTTCGTACACTTTCGGCCTTCCACTGCGTTCTTTGTCTTTAACGTCAAACTCACCGTTCTTAAACTTTTGAAACCATTCCTGACAACTTCTCTCACTTAAAGCAGCTTCGCCATATGCTTCTAGAAGCAATCGATGCGCCTCAGCTGCAGATTTTTTCACATTAAAGAAGTAAATCAAAAGTTCCCGCAAATGATGCTTATTCGGAATAAAACTTGACATTTTTGCACGAAAAAAATTACGTGATGCTGATACGGAATCACTAGTACTTTAAGGTTATGGTGTTGCCAGATGACTAAACTTGGGATATTACGTTTTACATCTGACAATTTCTCCATAACCTTCTGGTGGGGCCATCTTTTGACAAACCGCGGAAACTTATTTGTACACCTAATATATTTAAGTGAACATTGAAAATAAAATAAACAATATACTAAAGTAATAATAAAATAAGCAGAAACTAAAAAAATCGGCGAAAATCTTGTAGCTGTGTCGTGAACACGGCCATATTTTACGTGCGTACGTACGTACACAACGACCTCAAAATGGCGGCGCTTCCTTCGATGTGCGCGATGCGTCATAGTCGTCACTCAACGTAACTAGTTTTTTGATATAGCTATAGATAGAGCTATAGAATGGTGTATTTAAATATTGGATATAGATGACAGATATGGAACTGCAACACCAAACTATCCCCCTTTTTTATTCTGTTTAGAATTGCCTTTAGAAATGTGAAATAAAGAATTTAAAGACGTATTCACGTTCAAATTAAAGACAATTAAAGAACTCCAAAAGGAGTGTGTATTATCTTATACTTAAACTTTGTTTAAACAAATATATAAATAAATATATCTGACCACGTTTGGTTCTTGCTGAAAACCAGCGTCAGGTGCTCCAATATAACGCATGATAGATACTGAGCAAGAATCATTTCAAGACACTTGTTAGATTAAAAAAATTATTTTCTTTTTGTTTTGTTTGTTTATTTATATATTATAATATTATTGTGGTTTTAATTTTAGTTATTGTAAAAAAAGGTGTCATCAATAAAGTTGTTTCTATTTCTAAATATATATACTGTAATCTTACGTTGATATATTTCAGGTGCTGTGCCCACTAATGGGACCAGGTGGCGCTGCACATCACCACCACCATCACCACGTGACCTACCTCAACCACGCGCCCCCCACCGCGTCGCCGCCACACCACCCGCACCAACTTCAGGTTTGATCAGTTTGAACTGGAGTGTTTTTTGGAGAGAGTTTATTAAAACATTCCCACGGGCAAACGAGTATTTTCGTTTTTAAAATAATTAGACATCGAGAGACGACAAATCTCTTTTGTGCACTTTGCTGATAATTTCTTTGTATATAACGGAATCTTTTGACAACAATTACACTTGCACTGGTTAATTTGTATTATTTAACTCTCTTACTTACTTTTTAATATTTCATTCACTTTACTTACTCCGCTGGCTCAGTGACCCGAAGTGGATGTAGGCCTCCGAAACGAGAATCCTCCATCATTCCGCAATAATCACAACGCCGGAGGCATCGTTGACATGTTGCCCGCCTTTAGTAAACACATACGCTCTTTTCTTGTATACCCCTATGTCGTATTCTGGCGAAAAACACCGCAGGTGGTAAATTGTTCCACATTTACACAATTCGTGCCAGAAAAATGCGACTAAATCGCACGGTATTACAGAGCTAGCCGTCCGAAGCCGTGTACCGATCGATGATAGAACATAATGTGATACTTGCATTGTGTAATATTTTAACATTGTCTTATATGGAAACTGAAATATTCTTCGAACAGGAATATTCTACGGCGGGAAAATTAATACATTTGTCGATGAATTTGCCCATCGGTAAGTTAATGGCAAGGACTTATTCGTCGACGAATTGTTTCATTTCCGTCTTATATAATAAATCCTTTCGCTCGAAGAATGACCATTCATATACGAAGAGCGTATATATACGCTCTGGAAGAGTGGGCGCGCGGGTACGTAGAGCGTACGTATACGTTCATACCCTATATATACTTTCATTTCATACCTTACATGAGATACTTTTGTTAATCGAGTATCTGGCTGCATGTCTTAAACAGTGACTATCATGAAATAAAATGTGTCCTTTACAAGGAAAAAAACGAGAGTAAAGGTACTTATTGTTCACAATGTGATGTTGCGTTCCGTGTGGGTTCCATGCTATCAGCTTTGTCATACCAAAGTTTACCATAAAAAGATTATAAATATTATGTTTAGTTTTAAAATACTTTAGTAGTTTCGTTGTATTAAACAATATTATATAATATTTAAAAAAATAAATTATGATTATACATTTTTATATTTTGGAAAGTAAGGTAATATTACTGAATATATTATAATAAATATTATTGTAATATTTAGATAGTAAGAAACGACTTGTAATTACTTCGTAGCACTCCGTACTTCAGTGTCAACTACTCAGTCAAGTCAAGATCACATTTTGACGTAAGCGCTCCGTAGCGAAATGGTTAAAAGTATAATCTCGTTCTCAGGGCGTATTGCTGCCACCGCAGCACCAGTCTTCGGGCGGGTCCACGACGCCGGGCGTTCACCCCGGGGCGCACCCGTAACGCCGCCCGGGCCGCCCGCCCTCGCACCTGTTCCCGCCCCGCGTCACGCCCCGCCGCGCCGCACGCCCGCCCCCAACGCCCGCCGACACCGGCCCGCCGTGCTAGGGTACGCCGACACCTGTGTACCGTATATTGCCCCCCGCCACCGTGTTCAGACGACTGAGCCCGATAGACTCCGTGTCGCCGATTCACCAAACAGTAGCCTCATTCAGGGGCTACGTGGTTGCCAACCAGTGTCCCCATCAGGGTGACCTTGCTGATTTCCAACGGCGTAGACAGTGGTTTGCAACCAAATTTCGTTTATTATACGGCAGTATATGGAGATCACACCCGTTTATCTCCAATCAGGGTGACCTTGATGATTTCTAACGGCGTAGACAGTGGTTTGCAACCAAATTTCGTTTATCATACGTCTGTACATAGTGACAACGCCCTATCAAGTCCAATACGGTTGAATGAGGTGTCTATTGGGCTGAGTAAACAGTCTGCCAGTTATGTTGGGATATTATCGGATATCTAGGTATACCAAAGCCTTAGTGGTGCACATTGGAAAGTGAACCTTAAGTGTAAAACGTAAAGTCCACATTTTAGCTTACGTATCGGTTGTTTATTGAAATTAAATGTAAATGTTATACAATGTTTGTATTGTATCGTGATAGCTATCTATCGAAATTGCTCTTTTTATTATGAAAATATACGTGTTTTAAGGTTGTAAATAGAGATCAAGACTTCAGAAAAGACTGGGCTACTGAATCGAATTTCATTTAAAATTCCTTCAAACGTTTGTAATAATTCAAAAACAAAAATAATTTCCGCATTAAATCATCGTAAATAAACCCTCACACATTTATTTATAAAATACTACATATCTGTATGTCTATCTATTTCATGAAATAGTTGTTTAATAACAATAGCTTAAAGTTCATTTTCCAATGGCATCTGATTAATTATAAATCATGTAAATTTATCTCCTTAATGTTTTAAATAAGCCATGCAATAAAATTGTGTATTGATATCTTCAACTATCGACTTATGAAGGTAGTCTTAAACTTTTTGGTACGCAGAAATAGTGCTTAAAGTCTACCAACGGTGAATTGGGAATTTTGGGAAGCGTATTTTTTTTGTCGAGCTTACGTCTGGTAAGGTCGACAAAAAGCTTTTCCTTTCTTTGTACAAAAGCAGTAAGTGAAGATATCAAATTTATTTCCCTTGTATATGCTATTATTATAATAACTAGGATTTGTATGCACTGGCATAAATGATAGGAATACGTGAAATTTAACGAAAAGGAATATAATGCCTTTTTGTATTGATGCAATACGTTAATCGCAATAATTGCGAAATACATATAAGTATTCGTTATAATATATAGTCATATAATGTTTGTATAGCGCGTTATTTGATAGAATCCGCTTTGTGTGTCACCAACATCGGACAGACTACTTTTTAAATGTGCGTACAAACCTCCGTTCTATGGAGATATTTACTTTTGTTGGCAACATTTAAATTGTGGGATGAACCTTTTATACATAAACATAATTTAAGAAGTGATGTTGCCAGTAAAAAGGACAATGCCAGTGCTCATTAACTATAACATAGACGGTAAGCTTAGCACGGCGGGGCAATACAGATTATATAATTGGTGTTTAAGTGTAATTGATAGTGTGCGCGTAATGGGGCAACTTTCTACCCCTACCCTTATACTACGAAGAGACACGGGGGTGGAAGGCTTGTATTATAAGTAGATAATTTACTCCCTCTTGTTTTAAGCCGAAGGGAATTGTGTCAATTGAGAAAATTAAAATATAACGAACATTATTCAATTATAACTAAAGTATGCTTTGAGCGCGTTTCAGTCGATTTAAAATGATTTCGTTCCACTCACCGATCTTCAAACGATGCGGCTGCTTTCTAAGTTAAAGGCGATTGTTTAAATACTTATCAGTAAATACCTACAAGTAGTTTCACGTAGGTTAGTCGTACTACGCGTCAACCCAGTGCGCTGAAATTGCAGTGAAATGCGCCCAAAGTTGGTAATATATATAACTAGTTTTAATAGGTTTATCATAAGCTGATTTTCAGATATTTCATCTCTGTATCCCGAGCTGAGGTATTCTATTTTACTTCTCTCTGCTGAGGCATCACATGGTGCATAAACGACAAATAATAACCACAGATAATAAAGAAAATAATGACAGTATACCACAGACAACTAAAAATGACAGTAAATGTAACATGGCGCGGTTGTCACAATTCCGTGCGGCCATTATGTTGTCGAGAAGAATGTTGGGTGTGTTATAAATATATTTATTTAGTGCTACGTTAATTTTTATGAACCCTCCGCTATTTTTCCATTTTGAAGCGCGAAAGTGATGTAATATAAGACGGACAGTCGCTCGGGGGGGAAATCTTTTCGCGCGGAATCGTCATCTGTGGACTTATTTGATATTTTTATAGGAGTGTCTGTTTCTCTTCGGTGTAATTGATAGATTCTTCGATTGTTGTTATGTATAATTTCATTGAAATAATTGTTTCTATAGATGTTGAAAATGTGGGTAGAGCCATTTTATATCTTACCCTCATGGTTAATAATTTATCATCATTATTATAACAGCAAAAAATCATGGAAAACACCCAGTTCTTTCCACTATTCATTTTATATTTATATTGTACAATATAAATACGTCTCGTCAGAAGACCTTAATATATCCATACATCAGTTAAGCGCATTTACATGGGTGTCCTATATACATAGTAAAATGTAATATGCGAACATATAGGAAATCTTAAGAGGATCACATAAAATACTTTCCTATTGGATACGATGGTAAACGAGTATGCGTGTCGCCTTGATGGAAAGTAACCAACGTTTAAGAATCAAAGACATTTGCAACACCATAGAAATACAGAAGCGTTGCTAGCTTTTGAGGAAGGTATAAACTTATTTTGTGAAAGTTTGAATATCGTATTAGTCCGAAAAAGCTGCTGAAGGTAGCTGCTTTAACAGAATGGTTGTTGATAAAGGTTTCGTTAAACAACAGAAAATAATAAAATTTATCTTTCACTTTTTCAAGTTGAACGCTTATTAAAATCCTTCTTATGTTATAAATATTATATTATATATATTAGCTACTATTTTCATATTTGAAATCTGTTTGAATAGTTGATTGAATACGTTTATTTTATATGACTACCCACATATTTGTCTTTCTTCGGTCCAAGGTTGTCGGGTCTGTTGATCCCTTTTTATTAGCTAGAACTCAAATAACGCAGGGCGGCTACTCCATCTTTTGCGTTCTGGAATATATAGGCCTTTTTTCAGAGCGAGCTCATCTGATCTTGTCATTACGTTACCGTGACTACCCACATATTTTCAGCATATATATATATATATATATATATATATATATATATATATATATATATATATATATATATATATATATATATATATATGTATTATCTGTATTTTCCGTACATTTATTGACTTCAGAATTGTGCTTTTGCACTGTTATGGTTGATGCGCGTGGGATGCAAGTAGATTTGACAATAAAACCAAATTAATAAACATAGGGTTAGGTGAAGTGCGTTGTTGACGTGCATTTATTATGATTAGATTCCGCTACGTTCTTTACTCAAAATCCCGTGTATTTAGTTAATTTCAATATATATTTTAGCGCCATCGTAAAAATTGGGTTTATCAAGGGCATTTGTGTAGTAAGTGAATATAGACAGCCTATAAACTTCACAGACCTGTAAATGTATCATGATGACTTCGATTTAAGAATAAATATTCAGTAAAACTTGGTATGTTGTTTAATATGATGGAGATTCGGAACACCTGAATATATACAAGTGCATACCCTGAAACGAGTTTCTTCCGTTGTTTTGCTTCAACGTATGAATCATGTATATAATGATTCATACGTTGAAGCAAAACAACGGAAGAAATTCGTTTTGGAGTAGAAGTAGCTTTGCTGACTAAACTCAGTTCGCAGAGCGATGAGTGTCGCTATTCTGCGTCCGGATGCCCCGCCGAACTGCCTTGGACAAGCTTGGCAGGATAATGTCCATTCCTCCACAAATGAGGAGGGTCCAGCCCAACAGTGATTGGACATATATGGGCTATGAAAAGAAAAATCTAAATCCAAAATCCACTAATATTTTTACGATGGCAATTTTATCGATAAAAGACTTGTTGAACTTTATTATTTACATATGCAATTATGTTTTGGTTAACTCCCTAAGATATACAGTAAACCCTCCTATAACGCGGTACTCGTATAACGCGATTTCATGTCCCATGAGATTTCCCAAGTCATTCATATATTTGTATTGTAAAATTTATAATGATTTAAAATGATTTGACGGTTCATAATCAAATTTATTACTTTTGCACATCTTATTTTTATAAAATTAAATTATTGTATTTAGTTTTGTTCCTAGTTTTTGAGTTTTAGGAACATTGATTATACATACAGTGATCCCTCGTATAACGCGTTTTCCTATAACGCGAAACCAATTTACCCAATCTAGTGTTGTAGGAGTTTTTACTGCATATATATATATACCTTATTTCAAAGATGGTATATTACCGCGTGGGTCTTTGAAGTTATAGATTGTGCATATATGGTCTTATTGAGAACAATATATACTCTTTAGTGTGGATGTTGAAAGACCGGGACGCCTTCTTGGCTGATTCCTGTTCCGGGATCGGAATGTTTGTTTGTTTGAATCGAGGGGGGCTCAGTCCATTACCTCCGCGCGGTGCTCCCTGGTTAGCGCCAATTGTGGACGAATGCATTCACATCTATTACATATTTGTCAAAAAAAAAAATTACGATACATTTTTTAAGCCCGACCCACACCGGATTGGCGACGCGAATAGAATGCTCGTTTTATAAATTCCATATAACAAGTTCTCGGTCTGTTTTGATTGTCGATTGTGTATAGGATACAACGCAATTACGCTAGATCCGTTTTTCATTACAAATATTTTAGATATAATAATTCACTTCACTCACCGACCAAGAGATGGATGTATGTTTTCAAAACTGTGGAAGGTCCGTTATATTTCATTGGAGAAGCGTGGTGCTATCCATAATCCGAGTTGTAGGCCGTTGAAGATAAAGGCCATTTTTACTATTATACTTTACTATGTAAAATATAAACGGCTGTCGCAATGTGTATTGATTCAATGTTGTTCCGGCTTCGATACTTTATGAAGGTTTTTTAGCCGCGTACACAAGGGCTGCATGCAACGAGTCCTCGAAAATTCAGTCGAAATATGTTATTTAACATTATTATACTAAGAACAAAAAGTTAGTTATATATATATATATACCTTTCGGAAGATTGTATATCTGTTGTTCGGCTCAGTATGAATAGATGAATTTCTAAAATTGCATATAAACATTTAAAAAAAAAACAATTTTACCAACATTCAAAAAATAAAGCGTAGAAATCTAAAATAGAGATATATATATATAGATAAAACAGGCATATTTACATATACTATATAAAAAAAAGCAACATGAATTGTATAAAATCTTTCCTAAGTCCATAGATGGTCTAAGATAGTTGTACATATGTATATAGATATATAAATAAAAATGGGGGAACTATTCGTCATTTCCCTGCGAGAACGGAATCTATTCGTGTATAAATTGTGATGTATAAATACGAAAACTAATAACATTCAAAAAAAATCACAAAAAAATATGTTTTTTTTGTTTTGGAAAGGGCCTATCGGATGCGCAGGTCGCACAGAGAACGTAGCGAAGCAAGTTTCGTTTAGTTTCCTTTAGCCAAAATCGAAGAAGAATAAATATTAACGAATCGTTTCATATCACAACACACCCACTAAACATATTGAATACATGCATATATACATATAGTCACGCCTGTCTCCCTGTAGGGTTAGGCAGAGACCACAGATCTCCATCCGCTACGAACCCGACACACCTTCCTTGCTACCTTCACACTCGTCCATCTTTTCATCCGTCCCTCCTTTCACATTCATCGTAGCGAAACAGCTCTCCGTTCGTCGCTTCTCGCCCTCAACATATTGAATTATTAACTGTTATATTACACCTTACATATTAAATATCCAATAACAATTATTGTTATAGCTCATTACATACGAATCACTTGTTTCTTTCAACTTGTAACCCCTATTCAGGTAAGAAAAACATTTTCACTATTTTAGATTATCTTTCCAAATATGGTTGACAATCATTCTCATAATGCGCCGCTTATCTCACTTTATTCATTTTTAAATCTATTTTTGATGATTTGATGATTTTTACTGTAAATGTTTTTGATTGATTCGTTGATGAAAAAATTTCTTTTATACTCAGTGTATGTAAGTACAAATATACAGAAATAATGATTGTGATTTGTTGATGTAACTAATTTTTTTTTATATATAATCACTAATCCGTGTATGTATGGACATGTTTTGTGGTTCGTTGAACATTTTAAAAAATGTTGTCATTATATGCAACGCTTCGTTATTAAACATTCTTTTCGGAATTTGGCTGGGGTATAGCTACCGCTCGTTTTCGTGTTTCGATTCACACCACGAACTACCTACGGTAAAGGAAGTTCCGCCTCTTGCGCGGTGGTGGAGTCAGTCTTTTCCGGCCTCAATATACTATTTTTATTTGACCTTAGGGTACTTCTCCGTTAGTCGGGCGCAAGCGTAAAATCGCCAAACAAGGTAGAATTCCGCCAAACTTCTTACAACCTAACCTAACTTTTTTTCCCCTATATAAATAACCTTTTTTTTCTCCAAGTAAAAAAACCTAACCTAATAAATCTCAAATTTTCATCATTTTTTACAAATTAAGATGGAAGAAAACGATCACACATGATCCCAAACGAACATTCCCCTTATGGTTGTAGGAAATTTGGCAGAATTTCACATTATGTGGCGATTTTTCTCTTGTTAGGTTAGGTTGGGATTTTTGTACGTGTGGAAAAGGCTTAGGTGGTAAGTAATTCGATAAAATTCTACAGTAGTTTTTTTTATGGGATAGGAAGGCAAACGAGCAGAAATGTCATCTGATGAAAAGCAATCAACGTTGCCCATAAACATCCGCAGTGCAGAAGCGTTGCCGGCCTTTAAGGAAAGTGTCATTGTGGGAATTGGGCCAAAAGGGTTGGGCCTCCGGAACTCACCCGCTCACAGGACGTAGGGCGGTAATTAGCTAAGCTACCACTCAGACCGGTTGTCTGCCGGAGCGTGGTGCTTCCCCGGGCGATCCGGTCCATTCGTGCTACAGACAAATAATATGCCATTCTTGACAAAGTATTCGTCTGCAGCGTGGCTCCACCACTCTAAAATATGGCGATTTTTTGCTTGTACTCGCTCGCGCTAACGGAAAAGTACCGATCTCTGTTTGAAGTATGAACTCACTTCGTTCTCAGTGTGGCCTGATCTTGACCCTCGCCATGTTGACGTGTAGCTTCCTCTGACATGGCGAAGGTCACACTACATTGTTTTTTTCTTTTTTTTTTCATTGTTTTCCTTTAAATTCTATTGTCGCGGGAGCGCGTTCACCTTTGTTGCTAGATACGAATGGTAAATAATCTATAAGCGTTTGTTGTTTGTTGTGCGCCGTAATATAAAAAAAGAATTATATATTTTACCGAACGAAGGTCTGATGTCTGCGTGATTATAGCGGGAGACGAGGTCTTAACGTTAAAAATGGTTACTTTGAAGTCGTAGAGCAACCTAGTAACCGTTGATTTATAAATGTCGACACGTTCCTCTATGGTTGTGGGTTGCTAGCATTATCATTATCCTACCACGCTGCTAAACGTTTATTTTTTTTTAGATAGGTATCCGTAATGGCGATGTCCTGAGAATCAGTTATTTACCTTATATGCGTTTGTAAACATATAAATAATCGATGTTCCATACCGATTGGGTGAATCGACATATTTAAATCGATTGGTTTTGTGTACATACAATTGATACTGTCAACGGATTACATTATCGATATAGCTTCTGACGCTTTATTACTATGGTTGTGGGTTGCTAGTATTATCCTACCACGCCACTAAACGTATTTTTTTTAGATCGTGGTGAATTTTACACAGAAATTTGTAAAATATGCTAAAACCAGCGATTGTTAGATCAAGGACGGCTCTAGTGTGCGATACCACCATGATCCGATGGAAATTATAATTTAATTCTTCTATTCACGTGGTCTGTTCTCTACTATGAGCCAGTCATGTATTGTACTAATCATTAGAGTCGTATAGGGTTGTTAAAATGTCACTTTTTAATTACCTTTTTTGACAGCCTTCAGGAGATTAAGTGTCATTATTTGCTGTTAAATTTATATATTTTAAAATTTTTTATACAATTATGTTCATTGTTAACCTCAAGAAGCTAAAAATTTTAATGTATTTTTATGTTATATGAAAAATATTGACATATTTTCCATCGAAATTTTAAAACGTTTAGTGCTTAAGAAGTCAACCTGTACAGTACTATTTTTGATCTAAAATATTTTGCTAGGAACTTTTCACAGGATCAGGTATATTTTAAATTATGATAGTTTTGTTATTTATAATATGGTAACACTGGCCTAAGTACAATAAGCAAAAAAATGCTGATGAGTTACGAAGGTTACTAATGATGAGTCTATTGTCACTTCGGTTTGCCAATTCTAAGCTATGTGAGTCTAGTTTTCGAGGAAATCCTTAATAGAGAGACTCCGAACTAGTGCGGTAACTCTCAGAAACTGCGTTGGTCGTATTAGCTAATCGTACTGCGAAAAAAACGCACAGCCCATTGCACCAATCTCATACGATCGTTCAATCAAGTTTCACCCTTTGTTGGCACATCTAATTTGAGATGGAATGATGACATGCATTTAATTTATCTCTTAGAAAATTGTCAACAGATTTCTATATTTATTTTTTTAACGTGAAAAATTGTTATTTAGACTCATTTTAAATTATTTTCATCGATAAAAACTTAACATGAGGTTCGCTTCTTAAGCTTTCATTATATCTAGATTGATTTCATTGTTGTTTTTGCTGAAAAAATCTACAGTTTTACTTGCACTTTGTTATACAACCTGTATAATCTTACTCAATTTCAATTAGATGTAAAAAACTGCCTATTTTTTATCTATGTACCTGAAAATGGCACTTCTTATTTTGCGTACGTAATTATCCAGACCATTGCAAACTATACATTGTGTACGGTTAGCAATGCAATTTATACAAACTGCAGTAAAATAATTGTAATTCTTATGTAATAAAAGGCATGAGGTCTCGATAAAATACGTTCCGAGTGTGACTGCGTTGCTTGAAAATACTGTAATATAGATTCTATAAATTGCCTTATAGATGTGTGACGCCCCCACGGGGATTTCCCGGAGTCAAATCGTTGTTACCTTATCGCTATTTACTCAAAAATGTGGGTAGATTCAACCTACCCGCGGTTCGTTACAATCCCAACGCGTGGCAAATAGTAAGACGAGGTATAAACGATGCGGCTTTTGGAAGAATATTGTAAAGACTGAGAGGGATATTGTGTGAAAGAGAAAGGTTGATTTTATAAGGAGCCTATGTAACATGTAATGCTTGCGCAGTGTCTCGGCTTGCGCTGGTGGGACAGCGCGAACGCTTTCTACAGCGGTACGAGCCGAATCAGCAACGGTCTACAATTGTAACCGTTGAGACGCGTACAGCAGTGTCGACGATTATTTTTCAATAAAAAACAAAAAAAAACGTGTTTTGAACACAACAGTTCTGTTTTTTATTTCTTTTATTGCCCTTACCCATTAGGTTACAGTTTTAAAGTTACTTTTATCGTTACTCCGTTATCGAAAACGCACACCGTTGTTACATGTAAGTATTAGAAAGCTAACACAAATCGCAAGAAACGACAAATTGAAATAAGTTACAGATTTAAATTCAGTAATATTTAATGCAACAATATAAAGAGAACAATAATAACGAGCCTGGTAACCCCACCAATCCGCATTGGACAAACGTGGTGGGTTAACGTCCGTTCCTCCAGAAATGGAGAGGCCCGTGCTCGGCAGAGGGACATATATGGGCTGTTAAAAAAATTACTAAATGTATATGAATTTAACTAACAAATGATATAACTTGTAGAATGGACATTCAATGGCGGATAAGCCACGTACAAGAGTAGCAACTGCTACGGGCCCAGCGCACCAAATGCTCAATTGTTTTTCAAATTAAATTATACATATTCCAATTAAAATTATTATTACTCTTAACTAACTAGTCTGTTCCTGGATCCATCTGAAAGATCCGACCGTATATGTAGCCAAGGTTATAAAGTCAAAAAAAAATATGTATTATTAGAAATGTGCAGTCAATAAAACATCAGCCTTACCCAAATCTCAAATTTTGGTTGTCAAAATTTAATGTTAAATATATATAAAGATCCATATCAATCGGTATTAGAAGAACGATGAGAGTTCTTTTCTTTTTTTTTTCTTCGATGGCAAATAGTTATAACTATTATGCCAGTGTCGAGTAAAATATAATAATATCCAATCATTTAAAATGTAACTAGTCAGTTTGTCACGTTACGTCTTGATAAAATGGCGCTACCATTTTATTTTTACCAAAACCTATGAACTTTTTCTGTTAACTTAAAAAGTCACGATACATGCAATTATTTCCTGTCACTTCCTACTCTACTGTACGTCACCATAATTTAATAATATAACTGATAATAATATAAGATTATAAAAATGAAATAAAAACAAAACGTCACTGATGTAAGTTGGCGGGAAAAGTCATAAGCGTTCTTTCAAAACATTAAAACGTGATAAAAATGAGTTCGGAACGCGATGAACCAAGAACGTCTTCATCTCACATTGATGAATATTGAATATGATTTGCCCAGAGAAGTCGACATGGATCGTATTATTTATAAATTTTTCAAAATTCAAAAATGGTTGTAAGTTTTGTTTTAATACCATAAACTTATAACCTAAAGCAAACAAAGGGCCCTTTGAAAGAATTTGCTACAGGCGACGAACTGACTTAATCCGGCACTATAGACATTAGACTAGTGTGATCTTATTAGCAAAAAATAAAATTAGATAACTGCTTCACAAAAGAGGTAAAAATAAGAGATTAGTTAAGTTGTAGATTATATTGAATGAAACTGAAAAAAATAATGAATATTTGATAAAAATACCTAAATACCTACAGATCAAATATGGAAATTCCATAGTGATGTTTGCCTACTCATCGTTATGTCTATTGCAAGACATGTCTCTTACAAGAAGGGAAGATTTGGCCAGTTTGTACACTAAGCAATTAAATTGCAGAGTACGAGAGAAAACATTTCACCTTTATTCAGTTCGGAAACATATCTATCTATGACAATTTAAGATTAGTATTTAATTACATACATTACATAATTTTTTTTTTATATATTCACGCCTATCCCCCGCCAGGGGTTGGCAGAGACCACAGAGCTCCATCCGCTACCATTCATCGCAGCGAAACCGCTCTCCATTGGTCGCTTCTCGCCCTCGTGAGAATCAGGACGGGACGGGTGGCGAACCACGTCGCCGTCATTTTTCAACAAATTAGATATATTAATTTGTCTTAGTGAATCCCACAAGCCGCAAGGGAGGATGCAGGTCAGCCTCAGCAGAGCCCTGCAGACGATCGGCACGCTTGCGACTAAGCTTGCCCTTAGCCACGCATCCTTTGGCACAGCAGACTGGATTGGCGGAGAGGAAGGGAAAGGAAAGGGCAGGAACGGAAATGCGGATTGGGGGGGTTACATTACAAAAATTAACTTTTTTACATAAATACATTTTATTTATTTAAAAAATTACATTACATATATTTATGTAAAAGTTAATTTTCTTATCAATACAGAAATTGAGAGCAAGAGAAAACAAAAAAAAATTTCCACTAAATTAAAACAACATACCATAGTGTTGCTATTTAATGTTCAATATTAATTGAATAACTTAGAATATATACTTGTCATTAGTTTTTAAGAACCTCATCAGTTGAGTAAGGCACATAACGATCAGGTGAGATTAATGGATAAAACCTAGAAGACGTTTCCTTATACCTCTATTTATAATTAAACATTAGTCAAATATTGTCTACTTAGGCGCACTTTAGAGGTTAGTTGGCTGAAAATGGTTAAAAAATACGCTTTACGCTTGGCTCACACTAGAATTCCATGTTGTTGGTGCCATTAAAAACAAGAGCAAATATCCTCAGACTCAGAATAAATCCTTGTGCGCCCTATTAATGTTTATATTCTGATGCAAAATTCTAAAGCTGACTTCCATCCTCCCTTGCGGCTCGTGGGATATACTATGACGAATTCTAGTGAATCTAATTTGTTAAAAAATGACGGCAACGTGGTTCGCCACCCGTCACGTCCAGATTCCCACGAGGGCGAAAAGCGATTAACGGAGAGCCGTTTCGCTGCGATGAATGTGAGAGTAAGGATGGATGAGTGTAGAGGAAACAACGAAGGTGTGCGGGGATCGTAGCGGATGGAGATCTTTGGTATCTGCCTGCCCCTACGGGAAATAGGCGTCACGATATGTATGTATGTATGTAAATTTCAAATCCTGACCTCCTTGGTTCACAAACACTTCGCCACTACGCTATTTGGGTGATCAATAAATAATAATACTGTACAGATATCATAATTTATATATTTGACATCAATAAATAACTTAAATATTTGACAAAAAAAATCTAATATGTACATTAAACTAATATATTACATAATGTTGCTCCTTAGAATAAACAATTATTCAATATACACACGTAATAAATAAAATACATAAAAGTAATATAACGACGACAAAAAACGTATTTTCTGTAAGTAGAAAATACGACGTATTTTAGCTTCATACATCATTTGAGTCAGAAAAAAACAGCCGAATGGTCTTGGTCCTTTAAATTTTTTAATTATTTTAAAAACGACAGAGACCATAATAGACATTTAGAGGAAATACGTTTTCTGTCGTCGATATGTAAAGCCTAGTTTTCAGTCAATATAAACAAAATGAGGGTAGAGCCGTACTAAGCGCAAATGGGCCGTCTCGAGCGGGTACCGCAAACTCACGACATATCGTCATCAAGTGCAGGGAACCAGAAACACGAGTTCTTGCCCCCCTTCCTTTACATACTTCTTCCCGCCCCCTATTTCACACCCTTACGCATCTGCAGTGCCGTTAGTTTAGTAAATGTCCATCTGTCCATGAGCGGCGGTGATTTTTTACCATCACGTGATAACAATTTCTAGTTGACCTCGCCTAAAGGGAGTCCAGTGGTAAAATTAAATATTCAAACGAGAAATATGCGATCATATTTATATTAGCTAATACGTCATTAAGTTATATATATGAAGCCGATAGAAGGATTTAGCCATGCTGGGCAGCATTTAAGAAACTTCGTCAGGTCTTCTCGTCGCCAATACGTCAGAGCCTGAAGCCGACCAATGGCGTAACTCCGTATTGGCGTAGATCTTAATTACTGTAATTTATCACTGCTGCCCACTCGCAAATAATATTATAATAATTATAGCAATAATAATTGTAAAAAAAATTACAAATACTGTGTCTTTTAGCTAAAATGGTCAGGTATTTAGATTTATGGTCTTATGTGTTCTTGTATTTATCACTTATGATATTTAAGTGGCAAAATATGCTTTCTATCGAAGGGGAAGGTAGAAAAAAGATGCCATCTGGCATTCAAGACTTTTATTTTTTATACTAGTAGTTACACATTTCTAATATGCCTTGTGTGAGTTCTATGCACGCCTTGCATAGCAGACTTTATTTCCTCCATAAATGTGGTCGAGTTGTGTATGGTTGTCCCTCCCAATATCACTTTAACGCCTGGGTAAGCCTGATTAATCTGGTTAACGCATAGAGACTCCTCGTACGTAGCCCCGCCTACAATAAAAACTATAATATCCTGAGGGCGTCGTCCGTAAGAGCTGTCGTCTCCGCCGAGGGTAGGGTACAGATTCTCTCGGAGTTTACCCTTGATGAGGTCCTCGATTGTGTCCTTGAGTAGTGGAGTGTGTTGGGTGTATATGTTTTCAACGCCGTTTAGGCCCTGTAAATAAATTTAGACTTAACGGATGAAGAATTACTGAAGTATTTATTAATTGTTTCCTTCTGCCCCTCAATTTACGCTAAGGGAGACAATACATTACAGTATTGCAGGTCGATGAACAACGGTGATCACTTACCAACAAGTGTCTCTCTTGCTTGTTCGCCTTCCAGTTAAGGTAACATACTATTCTATATTATTCACCTTATTGATTTAATTATTTAAGTTTTAATTTTTAAATAAAAATTATTAGGCTGTCTGTCTGCTTAGAAGTAATTGTTATACTTTTTATTAAAATAGAAAAAGTTTTAAGTTGTTGTTGTTACATTCTTTTCTTTGATGGCAATTAGTTACAACTATTACGCCAGTGTCAAGTAAAATACGATAATATCAACTCTCTTGGAATGTAACTAGTCAACTTATCACGTGACGTCTTGATAAAATGGTGGCTATTCTACCAAAACCTTCTATGGACTTTTTCATTCTACTTAAAAAGTGACGATACACGCATTTATTTCATATCGCTTCACTTATACACCTTAATCGAACTATATTGTATAATACACCACGACAATTAAACAATATAACTGATAATTATATAATAATATGAAAATGAAACAAAAACACAACGTCACTGATGTAAGTAAGCGAGAAAAGTCCAGGTGTACATAAATGAAATAAAAAAATTTGCTGAACATATAACAGAGCGTTCAACAACTTCCCACCCTCTCAAATAGGACCTAACAAAACAGTTAGCATTGTTAACATAGCGACGTCTAGGTGCAACGTCTCTGCGCTAAGATGTCTTGGTGTTGGCCTTTTATCTTATTCGAAATATACCCAACTGAGCCAATTCTTCGTTCCGAAATATAAGAAGTATTACCAAGTTCATCCATATATCCAGTACAAAATATCGACGCAAAACGCGATAACGCCGTTAATGACACAGACGTCAAAAAAATTAATTGCATATTCGGTTCGAAAAGCAATACTGCGTCGAATGGTTTGAGTTACGACACAATACGAAAAATTACCACCAGAACCACTAACGACACAATACGAAAAAATTTTACAGCAATGAAGTTTCAACCCACCCAAACCCAATAGATAGTCAGTTGACTATCTATTGGGTTTGGGTGATCAGATACAATTATGTTTTCACACAGCCCTTATATGCGCGTTAGGGGTTGTATAGTATTATTTCCGAGGGGTCCCGCCACTGTGCCAATTGCTCGTCCATCAGATGCAATGTTTTTCACAAATCTTAAAAGCTTTTTTCGCTCTGGTGGTAAGTTTTCGTTTTACGGTTGATTACCGTAGTAACGTTTTCGCTTCTTCGCGTCGATATGTGAGAAGCGAATGAGAGCGCACCTTGAATAGCCTCTGGGTGATCTTGACGGCGTCGTGCAGCCCGAACAGGTCCGTGCGCCGCGCGTGCGCCCCGCCCCACTCTAGGGCGAGCACGGGTGCGCGCACCGCGACGTCGGGTGCGTTGCGCGCCCGCAGCGCGTCGAGGAGCGCCGGCAGCGCGTTGTTGGCGTGCTTCTCGTAGCGCAGCGCGTACAGCGCCACAAGCTTTGCCGCGTCCCACACTCGGACGGATTCTTTCGCTATCAACGCTTTGAGTCGCTGTGAGTAACAACATTAGTAAGTTTACAGGGCTGAACAAATTAAGATACTATATACATACATATTACTCACGTCTGTCTCCCGTAGGGTTAGGCAGAGACCACAGATCTCCATCCGCCACGATCCCGACATACCTTCCTTGCTTCCTTCACACTCATCCATCTTCACCTCACAATCATCATAGCGAAACGGCTCTCCGTTCATCGCTTCTCGCCCTCGTGGGAATCAGGACGTGACGGGTGGCGAACCACGTCGCCGTCATTTTTTAACGCATTAGGTATTTATTATTAGATGAATCTTAAATTCGTCATAGTGAATCCCACGAGCCGCAAAGGAGGATGGAGGTCAGCCCCGCGTGCTGAGGTAAGGTACTATAGTCCCCGGGGGAGTCCGATCCCGTGACGGTGGGCGAAATTACGATACTATGTATATTAAATACTTGGGATGCACTATAACTGGAACCGTAAAGAGTCGAGAGGACAAAATCGACATCCGCATACAAAACGCCATTGGGTACAGCGCGGCTCTTCACAAGGTGTTGGTGTCCAAGATACGTGTTATACGAGGGACATGAAATCGCGGTATACGAAATCGCGTTATAGGTGGGTTTACTGTAAATGGGAATTTGTTAACAACTTTCTATCAAGCGATAAGCTTGCTCGTTTGCCTTCCTATCTCATAAAAATGTTATTAAGTATGATTAAAGTTTAGGGGATACCTGTAAATGCTTGGCGTGATCGCTCTGACAAGCCAACTCCTGCTCCAACTCGGAAACCTCGAGGAGGTTGTGGCGTGCCACACTGGCCGACAACTCTCCAACCACCGTCACATGCTTGGTCACTGTACCAGACATTTTCTGTAAAAAGTAACCATGTATAACCTTCTTCTTCTTCTAAGAGTGCCTCTCCGACTTGCGAAATTTGGCAGCCAATTCTTTCCTCCTCCTTCGCGAGGTGCAGCAGTTCTGAAGCACTCGTTATCCCGGTCCACTCCTTGATATTACGTAGCCAAGACTTTCTTTTACGACCAACTTGTCTTTTGCCCGCGATTTTTCCCATCATGATCAGTTGCAGCAATTTGTACCTGTCATGTCTCATGATATGACCCATAATATAATAACATATATAACCATTGCATTATAATTAGTGGCCGTCCAGTATTTTAAAATCCGACCTAATTAAATATTTAAATTTTTTTAATCTTTGGTTTTTAATGTGACACATCTTACCGCGGTGTAGAGGAGTGAAATTGAGACCGAGAAGTCTTCTCGATTCGGGCTACGCTCCCCTCCACTCGACTCCATACAGGGTCACTTTCACGAGGCATACAGAAGAGACCGAGCCGTTCTATAACGCTTCTCTTTTTTTGAGATATAAATTTTATTTGTGTCAAATCTCACACTTTTCCGAGCACGCAATGTGTTTAAAATAGGGACACAAAGTCAAATTTCATCTATTAATATAAAAAAATACACATTGAAGGCACTTAGATTTAAATAAAAGGTAATATTTATGGGTTTAGGATGGCAACACTAAAAGTAATACAAAAAATCGAATCTATTTATGTATGAATCCGGGAGGTCCTATTTACAATTTAATATTGTAATCAAATTACCTTAAACAATGGATATTGTTCAACAAAGTTCTTCATATCCGCTATACTTTCCACTTTCTGATGACTCTTGGCTTTCTTCTGAAACTCATCCATTAGTGATTTCATGGTTTGTCCGATCTCGCCGAAATTCGAATACAGGTTCTACAACGAATAACTTTATTGACAATTTTTCATAATAATAAGTATTTCTTTATCCTAAAAGGACTCCATAAGTTTGTGAAGAGCATTTCATCCTAAAACTATATTACCCTTATCAGTCGTAAGTCACCTCTCACGTGACAACAGTACTTTGTCGCTGCGGTCGTAAGTCACGTGGGAGGTGGCAAGACGAGACACGTTGAAACTCGCTCTGTGTGAAATGCAGGCACTATTGTTTATTAGATAAATATCCGTAACAGAGCAATTGACATCTTCAGTTAAATATGATTGCCTTTTACAAATTATTTTTTAATATATTGAGCCCAAAATGGAATAAAGTCAATGAAAACTGTCTCTGTAACTACAACTAAGCGAGAATCACGTATAAAAAGCTAGCGACCGATAAGGGTTAATATGCAAATTTTTTATTAAATTATAGCGTAGTTTATAATAGTTAGCAGATTTTATTATACCTGATGTATGATATATATATATATATATATATATATATATATATATATATATATATATATATATATATATATATATATATATATATATATATATATATATATATATATATATATATATATATATATATATATATATATATATATATATATATATATATATATATATATATATATATATATATATATATATATATATATATAAGAATAATACCAATACTGCTGCAATCTGAGTGTTATGGCTACATTTTTGGTTATAAATTAAAATAGTGTTATATATTTTTTATACTGTTTTTGATACTTTCATCATTACCTCAATAATATCAATCACATTACTTGCAATGGCAAAACATAATATCTCTGTTGAACTAGTTAAAAATGCATTTGGAATACAAGAATGCATAACAGGAAATGAGGCAGCATTATAAGATACATATAGATGTATTACTTTCTCTGTCCTCTTTTATCAAATGCGCTTCCACAAACAAAACTTTGCTCACAACCCACCTTCGCGTAAAACTCGTCCTGCTCCGAAGCCAGTACAACCTCTTTGAAGTCCTTGTGGACTTCAGGGACGTGCGCGAGACTTACACGGTTATTGTTGATACCCAGCAACTCGTGGACCATGGCCTGATATGTCCACTGAAAGGAGTAAGAGTTCTGTCAATATTTTGTCCGTTGCTAAAAAAGTAAGAAATGGAATTTGCTTATTTCGGTTATGGCATTTATTGCCGCTGGAGGCGAGACAAGCGAAGTCTCTTCCGATTTTCAGAAAGCTTGTCAAAAGTTACTATCTATCTTTATAAATATTTTTTATGTATCTATTTATTTATCCGTTTATTACACCCATTAAAACGGGTGGGTAAAGTTTTTTCTTCACATACGAATATATAAATACGAAACAACGATAACCATTTTGTATGACCTGATTAAGTCATGGCGTGACTAGGACGTCTCTCTTGTCGATGACGAGCAACATTTGGGTGGTTTGTCCCCATTAAAAAGGGTGGGTAAATTTTTTCTTCACATACGAATATATAAATACGAAACAACGATAACCATTTTGTATGACCTGATTAAGTCACGGCGTGACTAGGACGTCTCTCCTGTCGATGGTAAGCAACTGTGGGGTGGTATGTCCCCATTAAAAAGAGTGGGTAATAAGTTTTTTCTTCATATACGAATATATATATACAAAACAACATCAACCATTTTGTATCACCTGATTAAGTAATGGCGTGACTGGGTCATCTCTCCTGTCAATGATGAGCAACTGTGGGGGTGGTATGTCCCCATTGAATGGTATGTTGTTGTCAATCAACACCGCCTCTCGTCGCAATAGATCCCGCACACGCTCCGCCAGTCGAGTACAGGGTTCCGATGACGCCTCGTAACGAACTATTGCCTTCTTCTTGAGGGACAGTAGTAAAGCCAGGAGGCCTTGGGAAACGCGCTGTAGGTAGTTCTGATTCCATGAGCGACCTGTTAAAAACAATAACACTTTACTTATCCCACATTAGAATTCTTCATGTTGAGGAAGCCATTACACGAATGGCATTAGAAAACATAAAATAAATAAATGAAATCGATTATTTATACATTTTCTATTAACTAAATTTAAAGTAAACTAATAACTAATACTATCGAAGAAGACCTCGTTGAGGTGGGCGACGCGCTGGATGCAGGTCATCGGTCCCTCCAGATCCGCGTGATATGGTGGCGCTAATTGACCCGCCGCTGTCCTTGGACGTTGGCCATTGGGCAATGCCCCCTCTCTGGCCGGCAATGGGACTAATGAATATAGTGGCTGTTGGCAGGGAGCGTGCCTGAGCAGCGCTTCATGCAGCGTTGCTCAACATCCGCTGTCGCCTGCGCGCCGCCTGGGACTTCTTTTTCTTCTTTTTGAGAGTCTTCTGTAAAGTGGTGGCACCCCTGGGAATAGGCTCATTGGCTGACGTTTTAATATGCACCCCCGTTGTGATCCGCGAGATAGCGATATTGGCCTCTGCGGGCAAGACGAGGCGTTGTGGTTTGAAGGGGGGGTTGTGGTACTCCTTCTGGTTGGCGGTGGCGCTCGACGCTTAGCCTGTCGCGGCGCCGCTAGCGACATCACAGACGGCACCTTCAGCCCCCTCTTCCTGGCCTCCCTTTGAAGGACAGAGCATTGCCGAAACAATAGCGCGATCCCTTTTATTCTCTTGAAACATGGTGGGACATAAGTTGGGGCGGTGACGTCCGGTGCATGTTTCGCTAGCACATGATATCGCTCGGATGGAGGGAACGGGCCCTACCGTCTCTTAATAAATGTGTCATGGGATGATCCCGATCTAGATGAAGTAACATAATATAAATCTAAACTGGATAATTCACAAGCCCAGCTCTTGGAATCATATGCATGTAGCTGAAGATAAGACTAAGTGACACACATTGAAGTAGGCCTATAACCAGCAATGAAATGCCGCCACAGGCTGATGATAATATATTACAAATATGTATTTTAAAAAAAAGGAGTTTTCTTTGATTGATAAATGATGATGATGTTCCTAAAAAATGATGATGAAATTCCTAATGAATTTAGGAATCTTTTAAAGCTAGGACGGATAAAGACTATTTCATTTCCCTTATTTTATTTTCCCTCCTTTATGTCCTTCTCTCTAACACTGTGATATTATTATATCAGTCAAATTTATTAACAAATATTTCTTAAATTTTATTATTCAAATTACCATGTAAGCAGCCAACAATATTGAATGAGAAGAGATGCCTGTCTACTGCCAAAAAGTCAGCAAACACCTCTTGGACTTCTCTCACTGTTTCTTGCTCATCACATTCTGCTAAAGTCTTAATGTCCGCTTTAGATATAACATTACTGAAATCTGTCAACTTTTGTTATATATGCTCACATTATTATATAACATAATATATATTATATAAGCATAAGCACAAACCAACAAACAACCATCATCAAACACATTATTCTGTCTACGACACAGTTGTATACTTTGGCATTCATTTGCCTTCTACAATAACAAAAGCAAATCTGGAGTTCTGCATCTTGGGAAAAGTAGTGAGAGTAGCCATGACAACAGCTAAATAGTGATTCTCTTCTGATCCGGAACATTACTACTCTCCAGACGAAGCGCAGTAGCTAAACTGCCACTCAGACACCGGTTTTCTGCGGGAGTGTGGTACTTCCCTGGGGGAGCCAGCCCATTCATTCTACACTCAAATAATTTGCCATTCTTGACAAAGTATTCGTCTGCAGCGTGGCTGTACCCCTGCAGTCCATTTTAACTCTGCTTAATTTTAATTGAATTATCTTGACAAAGTATTTGTCTACCACTACTAATTTCATATTTGTCATTAGATGGCTCCAACAATAAGTGTTGATTGATTTTGACATATCCAAAACATCATGAACCAAGCTTAGACATATTGTAAATAAACCGTTCTGACACGATGACTGATTTCATTGTGGTGTCATATAATTTTATTTGTGTGAAAATGCCTGATTTTGTGCCAAATTTACTTTTCTTATTTCATTCAAAGAAATGTTTAAGGAAATGCTGCTCTAAGTGAAACAACGTGCTGCGATTGGTTCCGTCACTTTAAAGACGACGTTGACGACTATCCGCGCGAAGGTAGGCCAAAAACATTCGAAGACATTGATTAGAGAATTTGCTCAATGATGATCCATTCCAAACGCCAGAACACTAGCTTCAGTATTAGGAGTTACCCGACAAGCCATTTCTAAGCGATATTGTATGCGTTGAGAATGATTCAAAGGCAACTTGGGTTCCTTATATTTGAAACTAAGGGATGTTGAGCGACGTATTTTCGTTGAACAACTGCTCCAGCAGCAAAAAAGGAAGTGTTTCTTTCATCGCATCATGACAGGTGATGAAAATTGGATTCATTATAGCAATTCAAAGAAAAGAAAGTCATGGGGAAATAGAAAAGAAGGTCATGCTTCTATGTTGTCGGCTTGGCCAAATATACATGCTGCGATGGTTATGCTGTGTATTAGTATTATAGTATTTATTGGGACAAGGTTGGTGTTGTTTATTATGAACTGTTGAATCTGTTGTTACTGAAAAACGAAACCATCGCTGGGGAACGGTATTGACTTCAAATGTGATTGAGTGAGACTGAGCAAAGGAACGAAAAAATAATTCTACTGCATAACAACACTTGGCCTCATGTTGCCAAACCCACTAAAACCTTACATGGGACACTCAAATGGGAAGTCCTACCCTACCCACCATATTCCCCAGATATTGGGCCGTCTGATTATTACTTGTTTTGTTCAATAGCACATGATCAGCAGTTCCACTCATATGAAGACATCAAAAATGGCTTAACTTTTATTGTAACGGTATTCAAGCTCTATTAGAAAGATGGGCAAAAGTTGTAGCTAGCAATGGGCAATACTTTAAACAATGTATATTTAAGCATTTTTGCACAATCAAGTTGCATTTTTATAAAAAAAAACAGCAAGTACTTTGCGTTGCACACCTACTATATTCTGATTAACTTACAAATAAAATATACTCCATATTTGGGACACCTCAGCTCTCGTGACAATAAAGCAATGTTCTCTGATGTCGGCCTCAAGAACACAATGCACTTCATGTGTTTCAAGTTGTCCCACTTGCTTTGATTGTCAATACGTTCAAAAAGATACACTTCCTTCTGCAATATCTCTGACTGACTATACACCATACTAACAATACTAGTCTGGAAACAAGTGTAATACAAATAGTTTAATCAACACAATTAGCTGTGATGTCCTTCAGTCCATCCACTAGGTAATTTTTGCTAAAACAATTACTATGAAAATATATCAGGTAAGAACTGTTTAATTTCCAATATGAATTTTTAAGTTAATATGAAATGAGATGCCAAGGA
The DNA here is from genome assembly GCA_031353405.1 of Baronia brevicornis. Classification (NCBI taxonomy): domain Eukaryota; kingdom Metazoa; phylum Arthropoda; class Insecta; order Lepidoptera; family Papilionidae; genus Baronia; species Baronia brevicornis. The sequence continues at coordinate 2,194,788 of JASFAT010004747.1, forward strand.
TATGAAATAAAAGATAATACAACAAATTTAGTTTTTTCATTTCTAAAGAAAAATAAAAAGACAAACTTAAATATCACAGGAACCTGGAAAAAATGTTGAGTAATATTAAGGAAGTTCTATACCTTCTGTTCAAAATTGTATCCTTAGAGCTATTATTTCTATATAATTTAAAAGGTTTTTTCGAGTATTGTTAACTCGAAAAAAAACTTTTTAAATTTTTTAAGGGAAGGAGAGAGGATTTTATTAATATTCATTGCTAGAGCTCATAAATATTTCTGCTTCAAGAGTTTTCAAATCCTTTTTAATTATAAAGCATTTATCCATACCAATTATTCTTAATTAAATGACTCCTTAAAACTTACTGTCTCCTTATCCATAAGAATTACTTTCATTCCGGGACCACTTTCCTCGGTCATTTTAGTTATGTACATTTTAATAGCCTGTATAACATTCATTTTTGAAGTTATTTATTTTCTAAAGTGTTCCAAGAAAAATCAAATATTCAAATTTCGCCTATATTATTGTTAACACCCAATAGTGATAGAACTCTAAGATATTTATTTACTATTATCTATATAATGACGTCTAATAGTATAGTAAATAATCTATGGAGGACGTCTATTGGCATTAGAGCTGCCATTGGAAGAATCCGACAAGCCGTACAGATCAGTGTTGGCAACCTAAAAGATGGCGTTGATCGTAACAGGGTCGTAAGATTATCGTACCTGGCGAAAAATTATCGTACATTTTTCTAAAATAAAAAAGCATTAGTTATAAATAAAATTAATGTTATCATATGTAAATTACTTATATTGCGCCCAACACGTAATTTTTTCCAATTTTTTGATTTTTTCACGCGTGCACCGCGTAGATGACATTATATATGAAATTTATATTATATATTATAGATGAAATTAATAAATGGGATGAAACCTTCGCTGGTAAGGCATTCAAGGATAAAAGTATGAGTTGCCACATAATACAGATATAATTGTGTGGCGTATGTGAATAAAAATTTATATTCTTTCATATACACATCGTTAACATATTGTTAGGAATACCCCCAAACTAAGTATCCCCCGCTATTTTTTTATGAATCAGCGTCCGCACTCAGAACTATTTACTTTTCGGCTAGTACTCATAGCTCGTGGATACGTGTATGAATCCCTGTTGGTGGCTTAATGTCATGTAAACCATTATTATAATTTTTTTTGTGTTCAAATTAATTCCATCGATCTTTACTTTTAATTTTCATTCCGATTTAATACGTGCGCTTTTTATTGATTGTATTAAGTTGTAATATTTCAACGAATTTCTGGTTAAATTTTTTTTTAAAATAAAATCCACTTCTGATGCGAAAAATATAATATGGCCATCAGTAAGGCTTAAATGTAATGTCCTATTAATAGATTTTAGGATGATTAAACCGGCAATAGTCAAACATTTGACTATTTTCGGTTTAAACATCCCACAATCAAGACAAGTATAAATTGTTACAAGTTGATGACAAATGCCAGTATTATTGGCAAAGAATTTTGACAGTACGCTTTTCAATTCATCTGCCTGGCATGATGATTATGAATATACCCTTTTAGCTTGTTAGGTATATTTGTACCATACAATACACGACATGAAATTGAGTTCGAATAAAAATATTTCATTTTTGATTCTTTTACTCGTTTTACAATCGATCAAACTCTCGGTTCAACTTATCATCGATAAATGAATATAAAAATCAGTAAGAAATGATATAATCATAAAGTACGTCTCTAGTTATCATCGAAAATCGAAAGGTCGGTCGGGTCAGGTGGAAGTTACGCGGTGGTAGTTCATTTAATCTATAGAACAATTAAATAATTCATTTTTAAGTACAAAATGTTCTCCCGTGCTCTGAAACCTGTCGCTGCTGTGGTTGCCCAAAATGGCGCCAAAAACTTCTCCACCACATCACAGGTAAAAAGTTAAAAACTGAACTGGTGCACGTTTTTCCACATCATCTGCATTATAATGAAATTTTCATAGAGTACAATTATATCTCCTGATACATTTCTATATGAAGTTATGTTTTTAATTCTTACAGAGGAACTTCAAAGTAGTGGTGGCAGGAGCCTCTGGTGGTATCGGCCAGCCCTTGGCTTTACTGTTAAAGCAAAATGCCTTGGTGACACGATTGGCTCTGTACGATATTGCGCCCGTGACCCCCGGAGTTGCTGTCGACCTGTCTCATATGGACACCCCAGCCAAGGTCACTGGTCACAAAGGTCCTGAAGAACTCGCGGCTGCTATTAAGGGTGAGTTAAATTCAATACTTTGATATCTTAAAGTAAAAAACAAATTGCAACTGTTACATAACACTTCATATTATCAGTGAATAATTTGTTGTCTCTGCCTAACCTAAATTTAGTTACACATTCTCTGTCAAGGCCATGGAGTTACGAAATTGTTTTCATTTTAGAAGATTATCTATAGTTGTATGTGATTTATCACACTTCTTTTTATTGAGATCACACTATTTACTATTACAGTTTGAATATTGTATATAGCTTATAATTGTTTTATAAATAATTGATTTGGACAAAAATTGATTAGTTAATTTAAATTTTAATTAGAAAAATATATCTACAGAATAGCACTTTGATATGAAATGAAAAAATAAAAGAAAAGGTTCTTATAAATGCCTTATGCTTACTAAAAGCTTCCCTGTATCCTGTATGTAATAACAACACATATCCAGACTGCACAATCTGTAGGACAAAGATTTCTTTGCTTGGAAATACTAAAATTGAATCTCCAATATGTAGGTCATAATGTAGACCATTTACTACTATACCATGTCAGTCATAAAAAAGTATAAAATTATATACACACTTAACACACACACACATACATATTCTCACGCCTGTTTCCCGTTAGGGAGGGCAGAGACCACAGATCTTCATCCGCTATGATCCCGGCACACCTTCCTTGCTACTGACTTCCTTACTACCTACACACTCATCCATCTTTTATACATCCCTCCTCTCACATTCATCGTAGCAAAATGGCTCTCTGTTAGTCACTTCTCGCCCTCATGGGATGGATGTGACAGTAACTAGTATAAGGTGATAATAAAAATAAAGCCATCATACTGGCAAATGAACATTGTTTTGACAAATTTTTGTTTGAAGCATTAATGGGCCAGCTCAATGGTAGTGCAATTCTAATAGAAAACTAACATTCAGTAATGATTGGAAGTCAGAAGTTTAACTTCTTCCCTTTCCTTTACTTCCTCTCCTGTTATTTCATTTTTTCACTTTCTTATTTACATCTTAACCTAGACAGACAGATCTTAACCTAGGTAGACAGAAAGATATCTGCAATTCCCTTGAAGTTTCTAATGTTGATGAGCAAGGATGATTACTCATCATAAAGGGACTCATATTTTCATCACCAAACAACAACCATTAATTATTGGCAGAAATTTTTTCAGCTTTGAGAGAAGTCGGTTTTAAAATGTTAATAAATACTGCCTTAATCGATGAACAAGCTTGTGAAATATTACTGTATTTTCTAGCATTGAATAAAAAATATTTATCTGTTACTGATAAGTCTTCTGATACAATAACTTATGTAACTTTACAGAAGTTTCCTATATAATGATAAGATAATTTATATTGTTTTGGGTTAACTAGATTTATATTTAAGATTTAAAAATAGTCAAGTGACCTGTTCAATTTATATAGTCTTTATAGTACATCAAAAATATAAAGACAAACAAATTCTCCTTAACAATTTTCTAATGAATAAATGGTGTAGAATCATATTTATGTGATTTGCTTTTCTTATAAACAAAGTACAGGACTTATGTATATACTATATAACCCATGTATGCTGTGAGGTCTCAAACCATGGACACTTTTTGGCTGTGACAATTAGTAATACTGAATTATGAAACAAATTTTATATAATATAATCCATAAATACCTACAAATAGGTCCATTAACTTCACTCTTTGACTTGCTACTTCCTAAGTTCATGAGTTCCCATTGCCTATTTAATGCATCATGTTATTATGGTTGTTACTCTACCTTTCATCTTTCATAATATTGTAATTTAAATGTATAAATTAGTATAATATAATGTGGTAATAAATTTAGAATTCACTTTAATAGCTTTTGGTGGCAATGAATCCAGTTTCAATTCCTACATCAGGTTAAATACATGTAAGTGTCAACTCTAAGGTCTACATGTATTTTTTCAGCTCTGGGTGTCCCGACAATGAACATACGAAAAACATACTCCATTTCATTATAAATGGGCAACCCATTCCTAACAATGGAATGTATATAAGTTTAATTTTTTGTAGCAATTACAATCTTAATAAAAAAATTAATTAAGATTGTAATTGTTACAAAAAATACTACTACTTATTTCCTTTCCTGCTCTTTCTTTCTTCTCTATCCTTTCCCTTCCTCTCCACCAATCCATGGTCTGCCGTGCCAATGGATGCGTGGCTAGGGGCGAGTCTAGTCGCAAGCGTGCCGATCGTTGACCGTTGGCTGACCTCCATCCCCCCTGGCGGCTCGTGGGTTTCACTAAGACGAATTTAATATACCTAATTTGTTGCAAATGACGGCGACGTGGTTCGCCACACGTCACGTCCTGATTGTCACGAAGACGAAAAGCGACTAATGAAGAGCCGTTTCGCTGCGATGAATGGTAGCGGATGGAGCTCTGTGGTCTTTGATAGGCGTGAATATATAAAAAAATACTACTACCACTTTATAGATGCCGATGTGGTGGTCATACCTGCTGGCGTGCCTCGCAAGCCTGGCATGACTCGTGATGACCTGTTCAACACCAATGCTTCCATCGTACGAGACCTCGCCGCCTCTATTGCCCAGAACTCCCCCAAGGCTATTGTAGCCATTATCACCAACCCTGTCAACTCTATGGTGCCTATTGCATCCGAAGTCCTTAAGAAGGTAAGGAACTTAAATATACCACATCAGTGATAGTATAAGTTTTAAAATTTTAATTATAACTTCGAAATAACTTATGGGGTGTAAAACCAGATCTCATTAATAGTACTAGGTAAAAGTAAACTAACATACTGTCTCAATTTAACACAGGCTGGAGTCTATGACCCTGCTAAGGTTCTTGGTGTGACCACCCTGGATGTTGTAAGAGCCGCTGCCTTCATTGGAGAGATCAACGGAATCAACCCTCAGGATGTTAGCATACCCGTCATCGGTGGTCACTCCGGAGTCACTATTATCCCAGTCCTTAGCCAAAGCAAACCCGCTGTCAAGTTGAATGATCAGGCCAAGATCAAGGCGCTCACTGAAAGGATACAGGAAGCTGGTACTGAGGTAAATTTAAATAAGGACTTTTTTATAGAAGCTATTAGCAAACAAGCAAATGGGTTACCTGATGATCATCACCCAGTGCAACGTACAAACATTTACAGGACTAAGAACTATAAATTACCTATATAATTAGCCTACCTTACTGTAAGCATGTGAATGATGGGAGGTAAAGAAGGAAGTAATGAGAGGCACAACGGGAAAAGAATTAGGCCCTCTGATTCCTGCCTACCGTACGAAATGCAGTAAAGCGTTATCATTTGACTCCCATTTTCTGTAAAAATGTAGTGCTTCCTTGGTCTAGATGGCCCTATGGTGTTATTATGGCCCTTCCACTCTTATACTGCATTTGCTTTAGATTTTTTACTTTCAGTATTAGATATTCTAAGATATAAATTAAAAAAATTTTTTGCAGGTGGTGAAGGCAAAGGCTGGTGGAGGTTCTGCCACTTTGTCTATGGCCTATGCTGGTGCACGTCTTACTGGCTCAGTCTTGAGGGGTCTTAAGGTAAGGAGATTATTGGACACCTATTAAGTATATTAATGGGGGAAAAATAACATTTGATGGTAAAAAGGGAAATATATATCATAGTATAGCACAAAGAAACTGTGCTGAGATTGTAGCAAATGGAGATCTGTGGTCTCTGCCTACCCCTACGGGAGACAGGCGAGATGATATGTATGCATAATACAAAGCATTTGTATCATTATGTCTAATATTTAAAACAAGATCTTTGAATTCAAATAATTTATTATAATAATATATATCAATTTTAGGGCGAAAGCAACGTTGTGGAATGTGCGTATGTCAAATCTGACCTGACCGAGGCTGCATACTTCGCCAACCCTGTCTTGCTTGGAAAGAATGGCGTGGAAAAGAACCTTGGATTTGGAAAACTCAATGAGTTCGAACAGCAACTATTGAAGGCCGCTATCCCTGAACTACTGAAGAACATCAAGACTGGTGAAGACTTCGCCAAGAAGTAAATAAAAATATGTGATATGTGGTGGAATCTAGACCGGGCAAAGAGTACATTATCCCTTTTTCGAGAATTGCCATTTAAAATGACTCAAAAGACTTGTATCCACTGCAGTAATTAATTGACAGATAGTTTAAATTAAATTATCTGTAACTAATATTTCCTACCAATATTTCCATTTTTGGTACAATTTCCAATTCACTGTGCCGCGGTCTAGTAACACTTAGTTAATGGTAGCAATTGTATGGTAGGGTAAATAGCGAATATACGAATCCCTATAATATTTATTTATTGAATAATTTATCTTAAGTATACAGTTTTTTCACCAAAAATATATCGAATATAAAATCATGTTTGCATTTTGTTAAGTAGTATGAATGTAGTCTCCAACAATCATCGGAGACTGCGTGCCTACCAAAGTTACCATGCGATTGTGTCCGTATGGAGCGTGAACGAAAGCTTTTTGTTGTAAATAATCGATATTCTGTTGTATGAAATGCTGGTAATAAAATTACTACATCCATTCGATCTTTCATTTTACCCACATTCGTAATATTTACCCCTAGTTTAACTTTGACAGTAGTTTCTTATCTTTCCTTCGAATTATTATCCCAGTGTCAAGTAAAATATAATAATATCAAGTATCTTGAAATGTACTAGTCAGCATGTCACGTTACGGCTTGATAAAATGGTGGCTATTCAACCGAAATCTATGGACTTTTGCAATCAATAAGTCACGATACACGCATTTATTTCATATCAATGCACTTATACCTCTTAAACTATATTGTATAATAATACGCCACCACATTTTAACAATGTAACCGACAATAACATTAGATTATAACAATGAAATATAAAACACAACGTCACTGATGTAAGTTTGCAGGTAAAGTCCTTGATAATATTTATTTTGATTTACCGAAAATCGTTAGAGTACACGAGTGTTGAAATGAATTCAGTATCTTAGCAACAAGAAGTTTTGAAACTCTTCACGCTTGGCGACGTGCACGGTGTGCAGTGTGTTTTGTTGTTGAAAGCCAGTCACTTTAGAAGCTAAGTCTTATTGTGATCTGGTCACCCGCATCATCAAAAATAAAATTTATGATGCCGTGTTTCATTTTATCAGAAGTTATTAACTAATAACGCCCTCTGGTGCCCAGGACACCATATAATGTAAAGAGTTTTAGAGTTGCGCATCTGTAATAGTATAGTTTACAATCTATGGTCATGACATTTGTGATTCCAGTTAAGTATCTTATCGGGTGATAAAATTGTCATATTTAGAACAATTATCTTTAGTTAATAAAACAATTATAGTTTAAACATATGTTATTCCATTTTTATTAGTTATGTTCCTAATACAATTTAATTTATATAAAGGTATCTCTATCCTATAGGTATATCATTCTCATATTTCTCTCGTCGTCGTTAAACATTCCATATTCTTAGAATACTATATTTATAACCTTTCCAAATTAAATAAAAATAAAGAAAATCAACAATTCACCTTTTGCTGGTAACAAAAAATTCAAAAATAAATTATTTTTCATTATACCCAGAGCTATGAAATATATTTACTAATTCACAAATCCTATTATATATACGCAAATGTGTCTGGTTTTCGTAAAATTCAATGTACATCTCCACCATAAGCAGAAGTAAGTATATCGAAAACACCGTCACTCCAGTCCAAGAGCGTGAACTGAGATTACTGGAACTCAATCGTGGACTATTTTCCGCCATAGTCAGTATATACCTGAGTAAAGCACAGATACAACTATATGATGTGATGGCATTGGCAAGTTTTCAAGCCTTATTTTTAGACGTAAAACATTAGGCATTTATGTGATAAACGGAATATAGGGAAAATCTTAAACAGATCCTGTTTTGGGCGTATAGTAAGTACCTTCTACGCCAAAAACGTAAAACTAACAAGTTATGTTAAATAAATATCGGTTTTCCAGTGGTACTTTAATTAACATCTATTCATATCTCTAAATGAATAAGGTTTATTTGGGGATATTTATAAAAAGTAAGTAATTCTACAATGAATATATGATTTTTGTGTAGGGTTATCAGCAGGTTCAGAAGTATTAAGGAAAAATTTTAGTGGATAATATGTTTTCGATAATGATCTCTAAAACAAATATTTCCTTGCCTTCCTTCGCCTCAGAAATCTCACAAAATGATCTTACAAGGAAAGTACCTAGAATTAACTTGGTACCTAAGAGGCCGGCAACGCTTCCGCGACTCCTGCGGTGTCGCGGTTGTCTATGGGCTTGATTGCTTTCCATCAGGCGACACGCTTGCTCGTTTGCCCTCCTATCCCATAAAAAAAAGAAATGATTCATATCATTCATCGGCATACCTAAATTTCAAAATGTATTAATAAATTTGAATTGCAGTAAATTGCGTACATAAACGATACCACTATAAGACCCTCCCAGGAGAGCTCCTGTCACTGTCTGGCTCCCAAGGAAACGGAACATGGCCATAAGCGAGTTTCCGCCCTATGTATTGGAAAAAACAGCCTCGAGGACAAGTTCCGACACTGCAAACGCGGCAGGATGCAGATGTCCCTCTTTGCTCTGTTATAATGTATCGAGTCGTCCAGAAGGGTTAGTTCTGGACTTCTTATTCACAACAAAATGAGTTAGTTTCCCTGGCGTTTTACTACATGCGAGACTTCATCAAATGTTTGGTGGTATTTTGGACGAACTAGGAAGAGTGAGATTAAATAAAAATAAAACACAAGGTAGATTTGCATCTTATTTATTGATTTGTCCTCCCGAAACTTTGTTTTCGCTTATGTTCGGACTTACAAGGATTATCTTTTCTTTCGGCTACTTACATAACATTACAGTTTTATAAAGAAATCACAACGTGGGAGTGGCCGGTCGCAGGAGCTACTCGCTCAGTCCCTCCCTGTACGCGCTCTGACACGAACACGAGGACTCAGCATTGACACGTACGCGCGCTTTGAGTTTATCATGTTATTGTAGTGTTCTAAAGGTGGAAGGTCAAACTTACTTTGTTGAGATTCGCAATCACAAATCAGAAAAATAATATTGTGTTTGCGAAGTGTATAGAGAATTACAAGTGTAATTCTTAGCGTGAAACGGCCGTCAGCAACTCCGTTTCTCGGTAAGAATTAGACCGCTTCTTCTACCAAATTCGAACACTTCTTCTCAAACACACGATATCATTTTTCTGATTCGTGTCCGCGCCTCTTAGCAAAAGTAAGTTTGATAGTTCTTTGTAATGGATTTCCGCAAAGTGACGCCAACAATTGTGTCGCGCGCTATGGTGTACAAGGCAAATACTAAAGTGTTATACGGGAAGGAGTTACTTTAATGACGCCACACTACCCCCTGATGACTACACAGTAGTCGAATTAACATTTAAAATATTACGAAATTATTATTCATTGATTCATTCATAATAATTTATATACTTATCTACAAAAGAAACGTGATGACGTGATATAATTTAAAAAGAAAATATTTTTTTGATTATTAAAAATATACAGGACAAGTAACAGCCGAGTGTGGTCTAATTAAAAACATCACTTGTACCTCTCAAGAACATGTAACAAATGTATATTATGTATACAGATAAAATGTAATATAATTACTAACTACCGATAAAATTAACAGAAAATGATTGTTAAAAATGTTTTTATTATCTATTTCGTACGGAGCTGGTACTTCTAAAGAATCGGAACGTGTAACTAACTAACTATATACATATGATAGATAAAAGAATAAAATGAATTGTCGAATTCTAAAATGTGTGTGTGTGTATGCATGTGTAAATGTATGTATGTATGTGCGTGTGTGTGTGTATGTATGTGTTGTTCTATACCCGTCGACGTGGACGTCGACGTCCCCGTAGCCGCGGCGACCGTCCGACTCGAACGAGCACGCACGCAAACAATCACACCCCGCTCCATTAATATTTATACGCCGGCCGACGGCGACCACGCCGCCAAACTCAAAGTGAAATCTCTATCGTACCTTAACTAACCTCCAGTATAATTACAAATGCACAGTATGTATACATAATTACCATACACTTTTACAATATGTATATAATTTACGTTTTAATAATCCGTTAACCATGTTTACACTATGTATAATGGGCTCAACCTGTTCCGGTCAGGTTGTGGCAACCTCAGTCGCTCAGTCGGTTCCGGACTTCGCTGGGGCGACCTACACGACCTATGCGAACTATACATCGTAATTATAATTAAAAAAAAAAGAAATAATGAACTATGTACAGGAGGCGTGGAAGTTTAATTCGACTACGCGTACACTAACTAACTAACCTGAGTGGATGATGCGACAGCGAAATCCGAAGCGAAGCTGTACAAAATTATTTTTTTATTTGTATATGTAAAAAACATTGTAGTCTTGTTGGTGTATTAACACGCGCTGAACGCCGCGCTCGACGACCGCCGTGCGCCGTCGCGCGCGTGGACGCACTCCATCCAGTGGGGGGGGGAGACGCTTGGACACGTGTATGAAGTCACAGCTCCTCAACAATAGCACTTCATAACAGGGATGGTGACTGTATTCATATAAATATATAAATTGGCCGCGAAACGTTACTTACTACGATAGAAATTGTAAGAATCACATTTTTAGTATATTTTCAAGTATGTTTAATTTTTATTTCACAATGGACATGAAATTATATCTACTTTTTACTATTATATTACTCTCTCAAGTTACGTGACAGTAATAGTCACTTGTTCATAGAGCTACTTGTACATGACGTTACCAGTGCAGTTTACCATATAGCAAGTGACCAGTATTGGAGCCAAATTTAAAAGGCATTACAAATAAAATGTTTGTTATATTAAAAAGAAAACAAAAAATGGTCATCATCCCCATCATGTCTCACCCGGTGGGTAGATCGTCCACGTTCGCGCGGCCCACGTGACATGTAGCGTCGTACAAAACAGGCGGCGGCACGCGCCGCAACGAACTATACACTGTGCACACTATGTGCTGCTACAAATGGACGAGTCGCGCTGCGGCACCGCGGCACCGCGGTACTGCGGTACTGCGGTACTGCACTCGCCTTGGCTCCGCCACGCTCTGCTCTATACCACGTCCTCAACATCTTTGATTCATTTCTGGTCACATGCGGGGCATCATATTTGAATTCAAACGCCATATTTGACAAACTAACAAATGCATCGTATAAATATCACAACTCCCAAAAGTAATGTTTGCATAATTCTCTCTCTCTATTCTATGCTCTATTTAGTAAATATTTTGACCATGAAATATTTTGACAACCAAAAGTCATAATTCTTAGTCAGATTCTTAGATTTAAAACGATGCGCTCAGCTAATTTGATTTATTCTGATTTTTGATAAAAATAATCAGTATCTATATCGTAGTGACGATTTCAAAGACCGTTGAGGAAGTAATAGCAATCAACAAGAATTCGGCTTGCAATGGAAGATGTTTCAGTCAAAAACACAATGTTTTATATTTGTCTATTGCAAGCACAATGCTTTCCGTCATGCGCACATAAGTGCTCGGAGCCATCACATGGTGACAAAGTGTTGGAAGACTGGATTAAGTATATTGTATATATACTCGATTACAATGCAAATGTTTCTAACTCTGCCACTTAACACTATAAGGACATTACAATTTGCGGCAGTGCTTGGATTTAGTGTCCACAGAACAAGCTGCAACGCTCAATTCAACGACGGCACAAACACACCGTTCAATTCAGCGTCACAGCTTCTTACAATTTATCAAATTAAAATAACAAAATAAATAACAATTCAATATTCATACTCTCACTATTCGACAGCAAACATTTCCATAAGCGTATCGAGTTTCAACTAGAGAATGTACTTGCGCTCCTCACACTCGGCTCCCGTCGGACACTTAAAGCTTGCATGCACAACACAACTATATATCCCTGTTTCACGATATCGATAGCACGGTCCCTACCTAACGTTCACATTGTCGAGCAATTTTATCACTGAGATCAAGTGCCACACAGTCTCTTAGTCCCACTCTTAGTCTTGAAACAATTTTCCACTATCTCCTTTTTCCTTAAAATTTGTTTTACAGTTTCCTTGTCAATGATATTTTTCAATCTTATTCTTCATTCTACTCACTGAAGAACTTGTTCTTGTTTCTTCTAAGCGTTGCATAGCTTTTAAGCCCACTTCTGCCAAATCAGTGCGGAGTATGATGGATCACAGATTTTCTCACGCGTATTCCCCGTTGATTGTCCACTCCACTATTCATAGTCCTATAATAGAACAGTTTCTTGGGGGCGTGTACTGGTCGGGCGCGGGTTGCGCTGGAGCACGGCGGGCTCCGTAGCAGTATCAGTACGTGCGGTGCGTTGGCCGCTGTGCCCGCGGCGTGCGGGGGGCGGGGCGGTCGCTATCCGCGCGTCGCGTGCGGCGCGGCGTGGGGCGCGGCGCGGGGTGCGACGTGACGCGAGGCGTGTCGCGTCGCACTCCGCGTGGCGTGGTGTCGCGTGGCGTGCGGCGACTGCCGTCAGTCTTCGTCGGACAGCGGTTCGTATTGGGCCGACATGAGCGGCGCAGGCTCCGGGGGTGGTGGAGGCGCGGGGGCCGCGGGGGTGGACACCGCAGACGCCGCCGCAGCGCTTGCCGCCGCTGCTCCGCCTAAAATATATATATATGAATTATATATTTTTTTCAATTAACTGCTTTTGTAACAATGAGATTCTTCTCCCTATTGTTGTTACGAATTATTAATACGAATAATTAAATAACTTTTCGAAAATAAATAAGTGATGTTAAATGTCATCATAACCACTTCACCAGTTATTTAGAAAATTGTAAAAACATATATTTACTGACATTATATATGTATTAATTTTCAAGAGTTGTACCGTGTAAGTAAAATTTTAATATATAATAAAATTAGCATCATCACATTATTTGGTCACGTTTCACATTGCAAAACTTTTTGGGGAACAGCGCAAGGCAATATTGTGGGAATAAAGCCATGTGTTTGATTAGATATCACCGAAACGGCTTATTAATTTATTAGGTCAGAAATCACGCAGAAGCTCCATGGTTCTTCTAGTAGTGTGATTGGTGGTGCCATCTTGTTGAGCACATGCGCGTGAAGTGAAGGCTTGTCGTCACTAGATGGCTCTAATGTTTATAAATGTGGTTTCTGTCTCCTGTTTATAAAATGGGGCTCTGAGGTTTGCTAGTTGTGAATGCGATGTTTGTGGTTGCGTTGGACAGTTATTTAATAATTGTTGTTACGATTACATTAACATTAAATTATAAATTGATATGTTATATACAACAAACGATCAGTTTATAGCGAGCGTGTGCGCTGACTGTTGACTGTTTAATAACTGTCCATTGTTTCTCTCTCGACCAGGTGTTGCCTGCGCAAACCGTGAGAAAACGTATTGTGCCTCGCTAAGAGGGCGGCTGTAACGTGAGACAAAGACCTAATGTTTAAACCGTCACAATTACGATTAGTCTTTTTCGCCGCCGCCATTAAAGAGTTGTAAAGTAATTCCCTTTATAAGTTTACAACGGCGGCTTTCTCACGGAGCTGTACGGTAATATGTCGTTATTTATTGCGAACTATTCGTGTTGATCATTTTAACACAGAATCGTGGAGTCCGCTACACAAATTTAAATTATTAAAATTAAATTCACAACAAAAGAAATTAACTTGTAGAAGAAAATATGTGTAAAAGGTTGTGAGTGTTACCGTCGACGGCGGCGGCGACGTTGAGCGCGGAGTACGGGTACGCGTACGCGGTCGGCACCGCGGGGAACGGCAGCGGCTTCGCCCGCTCGTCCGCGTCGCTGCGCATCACCTCCACGATGCGGTTCGTCACGTAGTCGTACGCCGTCAGCACGCCCCCGCCCACGCCCACGCCCACACCCGCGCCCACCCCGCTGTACCGCCGGCTGTTCGTACTCCGGCTGAAATTAAAACATTCACATTACATCTCATAGTTCAAGGAAAAGTGGAATGAAAAAGATCTCGGGGCTGCTTACCAACTAGATGAACTGACTTGATAAAGTACTCACACTTAGACAAATAGATTTATTTCCCTCTGCAGCAACACATATGAATACACATTAAATTATTACACGATCAACAGTACATACAAATGGAAATGGACAAAGGGATCGCGAGCGGGAGGCACCCGAGTTACGGGTTGGGGAGAAAAATTACGACGATAACCCTACGACGAAGACTGTTAAAGACTTAACGTCTTTAATCCTGCTAAAACGTTAGATGAAACATCACAACAACGAGTGAGTGACTAGTATCTATCCACTAATCTAACTAATCAAGACAAACAATCCTACGTTAACATCTTTGTGTAACTCCAATGGCTTAGGCAGTGTACACCAAGATAGCTCTCAGAGGCCAGATTTTTTTCCGACTTATATATATATATATATATATATATATATATATATATATATATATATATATATATATATATATATATATATATATATATATATATTCACGCCTATCCCCCGCAGGGGTTGGCAGAGACCACGAGCTCCATCCGCTGCCATTCATCGCAGCGAAACGGCTCGTCATTGGTCGCTTTTCCGACTTAATTGACATGTATCGTTATATTACGACCAAAATTACATAAAATCATTAGAAATTGTAGCCAATATGTTATTCTGATGTATAATATATATTACTGTAAAGTTTCATCCAAATCCGTCCAGTACGTTTTTCGTGAAAGAGTAACAAACATACATCCATACTCACAAACTTTCGCATTTATAATATTAGTAGAAAAAAGGAAGTAGGATCAGAGAACTTGTACATATACACACATACGTAAATATGATGTGTTCCAGTTATTTGTAGTCAACAAGGTATATGTGCCGCCGTGAGTACCTGTTGTGGTGGGGGTCGGGCGGTGAGACGGGTTCGAGGTAGGGCGCGTGCTTGGGCGCGTCCCTCCGCCAGTCGTCGGGCGGGCCGCTCGTGCTCACTGCGCCCGCGCCGCCCGCGCCGCCCGCGCCGCCCACGCCGCCCACGCCGCCCGCCGCGCCGTACCCCTCCGAAGTGGGAAGCGCGAAACGACTGCTGAAAAATGATTCAATCAATCAATATAGCCCGCCCTAACGTTACACCTGTGTGTAGGTTTGTTTTTTAAGGTTCCAGTATTGTATCAGTGCGGAAATACTGCGGAAGATAGCCGGTTCCACAAAATGGTGGTGCATGAAGAGAGATTTAGGAAAAAATGCACCGTGCAATATCGCCTTTTATCTAAATGGTGGGGATGAAGCTTTTATTTGTTGCCAAATAATATTTTAGTTTACGAATGTGACACTAACTTGTGGTGTACGAGCGAGGCGGTGGGACTGCAGAAGTCCCTCGTGATGATGTTGGAGGCCAGGTCTCCCAGTTTGATGCTGGTGGTGTGCGCGGCGGCGATCTCCTCGCGCTCCCGCTCACGCTCGCGCTCTCGTTCCCGCTCGCGCTCCACGCTCTGCACGCTCGCGACGCTGACGGGCGCGCCGCCCGCCCCGCTCACGCTGCACGTAACGCTGGTGCCCGTTTCGTTCTCGCGGATTATCTTCTGGAACCAATTCGGTCAACAGTTATAGTACACTGTAACGCGTAGGTCTTTGTAATCTCAGCATCGAAATAAGTGTTGTTATTCCTCCATACAATAAATACACTATGACAATTTTCAGTAATAGTAATATAATAGCGGTTTTTTTTGTTTTAAGTAAATTAATATAAAATTATAAATGTTCAGGTGAGGGTACAGTGCTCGTGCCCTCGCCTGAATCATAATAGACGTCAACTGTGCATCACCGCTCACCGGAAACCGCTGGTCGCTGGTCTGGTTGATCTGGTGCGTGATAATCGCGTTGATGAGGGAGGCGGCGGTGAGGGTGCCGTCGGCGGGGCGCGGGCGCGTGTCCCCCCCGCCGACCGCGCCGCCACCCCCGCCCACCGCCGCACTCGGCACGCCGCTCGCCGCGCCGCTGGCCGCGCTCGCCGCGCTCGCAGCGCCACTCACCACCGTGCGCCTGCAATGATTAAATAATAATAGCTGACAACAACAAACAATTTACGCTCAACTACTACAAATTAAAATAGGGTTAAATATGTTGACTATTTTTAGGACAGTGTTTAAGCCTCTGCGGGCGAGAGGCGACTCTCGATTGCCACGGCGTTTCGCGTGGCAGGATAACGACGTCTTTTTATGGAAAAGGAAGGCAAACGAGCAGGTGTGTCACCTGATGGAAAGCAATCAACGCCTATAGACATTCACAGTGAAAATCCATTGTAGAAGCATTGCTGATGAGTATCTGTACATCGAATAGTTCGAACTATTCGGATAGTTTCAATAATTAAATAGAATTCTTTGAATATTCAATTCGAATTTCGAATTAAATGTAAGTATTCGATTCGATCACATTGAACATAGTCAACGTCCCTGTTACGAGGAGTAATGAATTCTAACAAAACAATAAAATTACATTATTTAGAGCATATTGTACATCTTTTTACACGTGTAGCCTGTGGGCGGAATATACTCAAAAATCTTATATTGCCCTCCGCGTTCAGTATAATAACGCGTTCAGGGTGCTGTTGGGGCTACCTCGATACTGCAGTGCCTCAAGGATGTTCGCTGAAGCGCGTGTTGACTGTTTTTATGCCCTCATGAGAAAAAGATGCGGGTCTCTGGTGCGAAGGGTACGGTGTAGTGCCAACAGAATTGTGAGCATGATATCCAATAGACTGGATTGCATATACATGAATCATTGTTGTTCCGTCGCAAACGGGACGGTACAGCGGTGATTCGTGCGTATTTGTAACCTACAACATGTAACTAACCTAGTCTATAAGAAATATTATTTACTAACCATAATGAGTCACTGGTCACTTGAATAAAGAATATTATTATTATTATTATTAATAAAACCAACGAGGGTGTAGTGTGTGTGCGTGTTTGTGTGTTACGTCGAACGTGTGTGTACAACGTGCACTCACGGATCCTTCCTGTCGAGCACGTGCACGTGTGCGGCGAGCGCGCGGTGCTTGGGCGCGCTGTACACGGCGGCCGCGCGGCGCTCCTCGACGCCGCCGCCACCGCCGCCACCGCCGCCACTGCCGCCCGATGAGCTCTGAACGAACACATTTATAAAGGGCTTCAGTAAGGGCCTAGGCCTAATTACACGCGACCGCTATATGCTGAGTTTATATAGGATCATACGCATCCAAATTCATCCAATCCAAGTCCAAGGCCGCACGACCGGGCGCGCTTACGAGTTTGTACCTATTTAGACCCGTCCGCGGTGAGCGGCCCGTCCTCTTCGCCTATTTAGGTACTAACGATTCACGAGGTACACGACGAGGGCCAATCGGGTGACAGGACGACCAAATATATGATATATTCAAATTGTTTATATTGACATAAGATTACATTTATCATATTGTTGGGGCTGCCTCGTTCCTGCAGTGTCTGTTCGTTGAAGCCCGCACTGATGGCTTTTAAGCCATTTTACGAAAATAAACAGCATCGTCTTTGTTTTCATTCGTAATTTACATTCAAACTTTCAATAAATTAATTTTTACAAAATAGTGCTGTATATTTTCGAATTTATAATTAGTATCAATTCAATTACCTGTGGCAGCTGCATGCTATGGTGTCTGTCGTGCAGCATTTGCGACGTTTGCTGCTGTTGAGGATGCTGCGAGTGCTGTGAGTGTTGCGAGTGCTGCGAGTGTTGCGAGTGTTGCGAGTGCTGCGAATGCTGCGAATGCTGCGAGTGCTGCGAATGCTGCGAGTGCTGCGGATGCTGCGTATGCTGCGTATGCTGCGGATGTTGCGGATGCTGCGTATGCTGAGCATGTTGTTGTTGCTGGTCGATCACATAGTGCCTGTCTTGTATCGTTACCATACTGCTCCTGCACACAAACATTTTTAAGAAGGTTAACATATGTTCGTATAGCATGAACAAATAAGGAGTAATAATTATAAATGGTACCTGTTTAAATTCATACTTGAAAAAGAACAAGATTTACGGACTAATTATTTATGCGAATGTATAGTAATATACATACTTTTTACTCAATGACTTTCTGTCAATCTAAGGCATTTGAGAAAATTGGATTTATTTGATAGATCTATAATTAATAACCTGAATCTAAGTATGATCTCGAAGTCTCGAAAACTTCAAATGAACCACTCACCACAAACCACATCTACTCTTACAATTGTAACATTTTTTAACATTAAGCTCTTATAGTCGCCTCATGAATGCAATGTCGGAAACAATACGACACAATCAATTCGTACCTTTCTCTATTCTGCTGCGTAACACTTCGATCCCTGGATAAGTCGAACTGAGACGGCAACGTACGCCTTTCCCGCTCTGGTTGCTGGTATTGCAGCTGCTGATGGTATTTTTGGGGCAGGAATTCGCGTTGCGGTCTGAAAGACAAAATGAAATAATCTTTTCAAAATATTCTCCAACACAGAATATCCATTTAATATAAAAAAATAAAAATTAGTCCGATAAATAAAAATGAGTCAAAGCAGACGCTTCGAACTCACCCGACGGACCCTCAGACCACTACTAGCCCTTGTTATAAATTGATTAATCGAATCAGGCGTTACTTTGCGGAAATCCAACACTATGTGGACAGTCAAAACTTTTACTTAGTAGTTTACTACCACTTTTTCATCTTACAAACGACACGTGTTTCGCCTCAACACGAGGCATCCTCAGGCATAGCAGACTCTACGGAAGACAACCGAAAAGTCCATTTTTATCCAGCAGGCAGCACATTATTAATTTTCTGTTATTGTTTGCTTGTCGCGGATCTTAGCTGAGTAAAACTTTTGACTGTCCACTTGTAATAAGTCTCTAATCTAATGTAATAATTATTTCAGCAGTCTAAGAACTGAGCAACGACCTTATTATATTCTTTGTCGTTCTTTAGTATGCAATTTGTATCTTTAGTATGCAATTTGCGAATTATTCGATGAAGTTATTTTATATTATTCCCTAGAGCCAAAAAGATCAATCTTTATAAAGTAAATGATACCTTAGTTCATGATGCTGTGGATGCTGCGTGTGCTGCGGATGCATCGCATGCTGCGGATGTTGCGAGTGTTGCGAGTGCTGCGGGTGCAGCTTGTTTTCGGTCTTCGTGTCGGGTTGCGCACCACGCGGGACGGGTAGCGCCGGGGCTACTGACGCGGCGTTAACTAGCTGCGCGAATGCTTCGTGACCTGCCGCCGCGACAGATATCAAATTATTGTATCTACTTCTTCTAATTAGGTGACAGGGTACAGAGGGACAGGATGTCAGGTGTGCTATTGTGTGATTTACATACGTATAGTTATAAATATAATCAATAAAAATTTCTCCTAAAAGAGTTTAAGATAATGTTCTGTTTTTGTTTGGTGATTCAGCTACAGTTGTCTCATTTAAGGGCAATCTTATAAGATAAAACATATAACTATCTATCTGCGGACATCTCTTGTGAGAAATTCCAGAGGTGTTAGGTTACATAACAGTCACTTTCATTCAGTTGGCAACAAGCACAGACGTGTATTAATTCATTCCAAAATATTTATACAATAATTTTTGTGTATGAAAATGATAATTATTGTTTTGTATTATATTTATTTATTTAATTTTTTTTGCACAAAATGCAGAACAGGCGGATTCAATGCCATTGGCCACTCTCCCGTAGTCAACCTGCGGGCGAAACTGAGAAAATTTTAACTTTATATATAATGTTATATTATAATTTATTAGAAACACTGGGTTAATTACCAGGTGGTGGATGCGGATGCGTGTGAGGGTACGTGTGCTGCGGCTGATGGTGCGAATGCTGCGGATGCGTCTGGTGCTGCGGATGCGTCGTATGCTGCGTGTGCTGCGTGTGCTGCGCGTGCGTTGTATGCTGTGAATGCTGCGTTAGCTGCGGGTGCTGCGGATGCGAGTGCCGCTGGATGACGGAGACCGGCTCGCGGTCGCGCCTCGCCGAGCCGTGCATTTGCTGCGACGTGATGAAATCCGTCAGCATGATTTGCCGCCGCTCCAGGTGGTACGCACCACCGCCGCCACTGGCACTCGTCGTCTGTATAACAATTCATGTAAGTTATGTAATACACTTTATGATAATATATATATATATATATATATATATATATATATATATATATATATATATATATATATATATATATATATATATATATATATATGTATATATGTAGCCGCGGATGCCATTATAAACACATAAACGTATGGCTTAAGGCAACTTACTCTAAGGTCGGGTGGTTTTAGAATAAGTACCCTTAAGCCATACAAATATGCCATATTGGTCTTCATTATGTCAGTTAACCGCGTAACAAAACTGATATGAAATGGAACGCAAACAAATATTTTTCTCACATTGAGCCAAGCCAAATTATATCAAAAGATTATTTGCACTGCTTAATATTGTTTTTTCTCTGTTTTTATTTAAAAGTATGAACGTGTACTTATGGACTTTATATCATATAAAGCAAATAAAAAATACAATTTCATAGATCTAAAATAAAGAAAATTGAACTAAAGCTTTCAGAAAAAGATTCAATAAAAAATAGACACATTATAGAATGTTTTAACGTACGCCTCACACTATATCAGAGTCGTCTTTTTTACAGCTTCCTCATTTGTAAAGGAATAGACACTGATACATACATATCCCGTCGCGGGTATAAAACCTGCAACCATTGACTCGAAAGCAGTAATTTCACCATTGGGTCAGTCAGTCGGTGATCGCCTTTTAATCAATACAAAAATACTAATATTGCGTAAAAGACAGGTAATTACCGTAGTGAACTGTGAGGGGGACTGCGGCCGCGGTTGGTTGCCCGCGGTGTAGTAGGCGCCCCCGGGACTCCTCCGCTTGAAGTACGTCTCGAAGTTCCGCTTCTCGGGCAAATGGTGGGGGCCGTGCACCGGCGTGCCGGCCGTTATCGAGCCCGTCTTGGGCTCGGGCGGGGTCCGCCGCGGCTCGAAGCGGTCCGCCAGGGGCGTGCCTTGCGTTATCGACCCCTTGGGGTTCGATGGCAGTTTGATGGGTTGCCGCGAGAGCACAGGCCGGGGTTTGGAATTGTATATCGTGTTTGGAGATTCGCGCTCCTGCGCTCTATACGTATAGTCGTTAGTACTCCGACAAGTCTGTGGAATTGGGGGTTTGTTAATAATAATAACACAAGTAAACAAAAAAAAATGGTTATTTAGTCTTATTTAATGAATATTTACTGAGTGTCTACATCGAGAAGTAAATAGAAACTCCATTCATAACAAATAAAGTTTGCTTTTGAGAACATGGTTGGTGACTACATTTGGTATAGTATGATACGACAAATTTCTTACTACAAAACAAATACTCGTGTATCGTCGAGTCGAGGACTTTTTATATCGCATTTTGTAATTAAAATTAATAAAAATATATAATTCAAAATTCGTTTTCTTTTTATATACAATTGAAACTAAACACTACCACATTTTCCTTAAAATTTGAAAACTTCGTTCTAGTAGCTGCAAAAGCAAACTTTATTAGATACAAATATTCATTTGTTAGGCATAAGTAATCAAAATACTCAGACTCAAAATTCATGTTGACCTGTGTGATCAACGTTAAGATAATGGTCCTTCGAGACGGATGCTATTAGTTACGAGAAATGTTACAGGACAATTTTATAAAAAATTAAATGATACTGAAATATGAGCTATGGATACTCACAGGTTTGTTGGGGTGCGGCAGGCCGTGATCCCTTGGTCTCTTGACGCTGAGGTCCAGCAGGGGTTCGTTGCGGTCGGGCGGAGCGTCAGCCGGCAATGGCGTGATGGTGGCGGGGCGCTGCGGGGAGCGCGGGGAGCGGGGGGAGTGAGCGTGTGGACTCACTACCGTCAGAGTTGCCAGCGACTCGTGTGGTGGCTATACATTGATACGAAATATTTAAACATTTTATATATTTTTTTTTCTAACCTCCTTATCTAATTATAATGAACTGTTATTTGTAGTGAGCTAGGGGAGCACGAATGTGTCATCTCGCCGGGAGAAGCACCACATCCTAACAGAATAAAGGTAGCGATTTATAGTGTTACCCCGTTTCATACAGTAAGTGCTGGAATCTAGAAGCCTAATTCCCTTCTTTTATTTCTTTCATTCACTCCATATTTTTGTTTCTTCCTCTATTCACGTCTTTACCCTTAGGCAGAGAACGTATCCCTAGTGCAATGCCAAGTAGTGAATGTTCATGGGCGCTGCTGGTTGATTAGCATCAGGTAACGCGCTTTCCCGTTTGCTTATATAAAATACATAAATACTCTCATTATAATATTGCGATTGGCATGTTGGTATCGAAATGAAGATTATACAATGAGTTCTGGAATTCAAATGTCTACCTACATACATATCGTCGTGCCTATGTCCCGTAGGGGGAGGCAGAGACCACAGATCTTCTACAATCTGCTACAATCTCGGCATAATTTCCTTGCTTCCTCCACACTCATCACTCTCCTCGTGCAAGTTCGCCGGTTAAGGGTATTCTTCACCTGGCCTTTCATCCACATGTTGTTCAAATATGTATCCGGGTTATTGTTTTGCAATACTTGTTTCAAATCTCACCTTGGGGGGATGCGTTAGTGCGAGCGAGACGGGTTGAGGTGGCACCGGCCGACTGTTCTTCAGCAAGCTAACCTCGATCATGTTCAGCACTACGTCGCGCACCGTCAGTGGCGGGGCGGACGCCGCCGGCGCCGCCGGTGGAACGGCCTGCGAGAGGATGCATGGATTAATAATAATCTTAAAAACATCAAGCATCGGCCATCAAATATCTAATTTGACTATCGAATAATGGCAATATTATCAATATAAAATGTAGGCCAGGAGTAAATTATGACGCTGAATCTCAGACCTTAATTCTTTCACAAAGTGATGACATGTGAAGCATTATAATAATAATAAATATAATAGCCTTTTGTTTTCTATTTTATGTATGTATGTATGTAATTGAAATTTCAAAGAAAATTCCTAATCTCAATGTGCCTTTTGACCTCCACCAACTTCTTTCATTCCATTGCTTCTTCTTCTGTTACTCTTATCCAGCCTATCCTACTGTTATTTTGAGGTCATCCTCTCATTTCCTTGCTGGGTGACCTCTTTTGCTTTTGAAATACCTTGGCTCCATTGACGTAGGTTACATCTTAAAGTAAAGTAACGTAAAGAACAAAGGAGCACTAGCAGACATAATCAGTCACCTTGGCGGCGGGCGCATCATTCTCCTCGTCGGCGGTCTCCGTTGCGGAGGAGTCGTACTCGTCGCGGCGCGTGCGGCGCGGCGCAACCGCGTCGGTGCGGGGGCCGGGGAGGGGCGGCGGGCGCGGCGAGCCCGCGCTGGCCGTGTCGCTGTCGGCGCTCGCGCTGGCGCTGGCACTGGCGTCTGAGTCGCTGGCTCGCGCGTCCAGTTGGAACCGCTTGCGGTACGTGAAGTAGAACGCCTTGAGGCTCGCGGCGGAGCGGCCGCTCGCCGCCGCCATGCGCTCCCACGCGCTGCCGTGCTCGCGCAGCAACGCGCGGAACCGCGCCACCTCCTCCTCCGTGGGCTCCCCCGCACCCGCCTCCTCACCGAGCGCGTCCAGCCGCCGCGTTATCCGCTTGAAGCACGCCAAGCAGCACTTACTAAGATCAGCCGGTATCTCTGGGGAAGATTAATTTCAATATATATTATACCGCCGACTATCACCTCAACTTTAGGAAACACCTGACACATCAGTTCTGCTGGTTGGACACACACTTTATGAACTCGATTATAATTTAGAAAATTAAAATGAAGTTTTAAAATGTAAACTAAAAAATAATTTGCTTAACTGTTTGGATTGCGATACAAATTTAAGTTTTAATGTATACAAGTAATTACGTTACTTATTTTACGTTTTGTTTTTTTTTTGTTTACTACGTACTTTATGTTAGTATAATGTCGGTCGCTATGTACAACATATTATCAAACACATGGTGTAAAAATCTTAATTTGTGTCAGTGACGTCTAGTCGTTGTATTCCGAGCGTCTTTATATCACGCCACTGGATGCCGCTATGTCGTGGGCGGCGGGTCCTGCATCACGGCAGTGAGATGTTCCGCATGTCATGGTGACATAATATAATATAATATGTTATCCTATATAAATTAATTAAAAATAGAGTGTAATTTGTGTATTTTTTTTACGCTGTATATTTTTTATTTATACTTCAGAACTTGTTCCATTAAATTTGCTTTCAAAATGCAACTGAAAATCTTATTTAACTTCAACAAGAAATGCGTCACCCATACTTGGTTGACGCGGGGCCGACGGAAGCTTGCCCGTCACCCAAGCACGGGTGACGCGGTACGCAACGTGTTAAATTTAAAGTTGTTCAAATGGTACGTACGGAACTCATCGAGCAGCGGGCGCTTGAGGTCGTGCGCGAGGTCGTGCCACCGCGGCGGCAGGTGGCGCAGCCGCTTGGCGCGGCCGGCGCACGAGGACACGGCGCAGCGGCCGCGGCGCGCGCGCGTTACACGCGCCCGGCACGCTTCGCACGCGGGCCCCGCCCTCGCCGCGCTCGCACTCGCGCACGTCGAACACTCCGCCGCGCCCGCGACCGCGCTCGTGCTCACGGACGCGCCCGCACTCGTGCCCGTAGATGACGGCGTGCTGGTACGTTCTGTTACCGCTGTGGACAATAACAATTCATATGTATTACACAATTTACACAATTTTTTTTACTAGTAATCAAAATTGGACCATAATTCATTACATTTTTGTTTCTATCGTTCTGCACTCGTTCTCCATAAAAACTTTAACCGCAACCACCATTTTTTTTTTAAATTACCAATTCTCACACTCCTCTGTCCGCGCAATATACTTAAAAAGGGGTTAGAGTTCTTTTCTACACGTTTTAATACATAGATGTAGATGTGGCAATTAAGAATATATGTATATGCGCCTGCAAATCAAAGATTGGGCATAGTTTGGGCAAAGTAATATTTTTGCACTGCTTACTGCTTCTGTTTCATAATTATAGCAGGATCCAATAGGTGACGACGCTGTTTACCATTTTCTATATACATACATACATACATTTATATATATATATATATATATATATATATATATATATATATATATATATATCGATAAATGGCAGAGGATTACTTGAGCTATCGATGTCGGGATTTACTATAACGAACTCTCGCTTGTTTATTTATTTTTTTATTTATTTTTTTTGTGACAATTTACAGGTAAAGTTAGATGTAGCATAGGTCTCATTAGGCAAGCACGTGCTGAGACCTTCCGATTCGGTCATTATTCAAATTTGGAATACATACATACATAACATATATATTTATACACACATAAATATATATACATATATACACATAATAAAACAACATAATATAAGTGCCAGCAAGTGATGCTACTGCTCTGTAAAAGACATGTCGATGCTTATAGCTCATACATTGACTTTTGTGCATTAGATGAATAACGTTATAATGATTAAGTAATAACAAATACGTTAAAAGAGAATAAAGTGACAGATAGAAATGTTTCTGGAATACTTAATGCGCGCATTTGCATGGGCGCGGGATAATCCGCGATCAGAGTCCGGACTGACGGCTCGTACAATATTCAGGGAGCCGCGTTGGGCGCCAATTTGCAAGCCAAAGTAGATTAGCTGCCAGATTTAGCCCCGATACACAGTACATTTGACCTGTTAATTATTTACTGCCTCATGCTGCGGGGAAGTGATGCCGACTAACGGAAAACTACACACAGTAAACGAACAACAAATGACCTTATAAATACTAAACATCAATTAATAACGAGAATGATATGTAAGATATTTTCAATGTTC
This sequence comes from Baronia brevicornis, assembly GCA_031353405.1. Classification (NCBI taxonomy): domain Eukaryota; kingdom Metazoa; phylum Arthropoda; class Insecta; order Lepidoptera; family Papilionidae; genus Baronia; species Baronia brevicornis. The sequence goes on from JASFAT010004747.1 coordinate 2,221,064, forward strand.
ATCTGGCAAATACGGCTCCATATATAATTCCCATGAGCCACTAGAAATTTCTAGAATGAGGTATCATTCTAGAAATTTTCCAGTGGCTCAGTGGAAGTGGCAAAGTAAAGCATTAAAAACTTAAAGATATCTAGTTTTAATATAACTTACTTTGATACTGATTTTGTTCTTTTTAAACGGTTTTATTTAACCTGACCTGACTTGCTTTTTTTTGTGGAATAGAAAGGCAAGCGAGCAGGCGTGTCACCTGATGGAAAGCAATCAACGGCGCCCATAGACATTCGCAGCGCCATAGGCAGTGCGGAAGCGTTGCCGTCCTTTAAGGAAAGTGTCATTATGGGAGTGGGACGAGGGGAGGGAGGGTGTTGGGTCTCCTCAGAACTCAGCCGCTCACCGTACGAAGCGCGGTAGCTAAGCTACCACTCAGACGCCGGTTTTCTGCGGGAGTGTGGTACTTCCCCGGGCGAGCCGGCCAATTCATGATACAGACAAATAATATGCCATTCTTAGTATTACAAAGTATTCGTATGCAGCGTGGTTCTACCACTATCAAACTGCTTGTTGATTTTGTAAATCATGTTGTCGTAAGCGATCTATGCAATGTTTTTTGGTTTTTTATACGTATCACCATAAATGTATATTTTTATTATTCCTGAAAAATGAACAATAAAAAACATTTAAAAATGTATTGGTATTTTTTTTTGCGGATACGCATTTCTAACACTTACTTTATTTAGTTAGAAACCAAATTCTAAATCGTTTATGTTCACGTTAGCCACATTTAAGTTTTGGTACTAGTGGTAAAACATAACTTTTCTAAAATGTGCAATGCTGTACGACGGTAATAGTTGCTGGGTTCTCTCAGTTGGATGCGGATTCAGCTTAACTGCAATAAAGTTCAGACAATTTCGCACGCTATTGTAGTTTCCAACAACGCTATGCGAATAGAGTTCTCCCGACGGGCCGGAGTTGTAAAAATGAAATAGTCACAAAGTACGGTCAGCACATTTTTGTCAACGTCACACGTTCAAGCTAATTATTGAATTTTTCTTTAATTAGGACTAAAATATTTTAATACATATTAATAAAAGAAGACATCGCTGGTCTTGTGTTGAAGATTGATAATGATTTATAAAAATTACTAGAACTCAGTGAAACGACAGCTGGTTTAGCGCGAACTAGTTCATTTCGTCATTCAGTGCAACCGTGGTCGCATCCACAGATAATGAATGCAATAACTATACATATACTCAACTCTTGTTAACCATACTATGATGTATGTAATACCCACACGTTTATAACTTAAAGGTAGCCCATCCGGCACCCGTTCACTCTGCAATTAAACGCTGTGTCGAACGGACGTGTTTTGATTTACCTAAGCTTGTATCTAATATTACTATATACTTTTATCATAGTGTATAATATACACTAGATGTACAAACTATGCTAATAGAGCTTGTGCTAGGAAATATGACATCAATAGTGTAATGGCAGAATCGCACCACGGTCTAAGATCGTAAACGCAATCTTACCAGTTGCTATTGCCTAATATTACGTATGTACATATACACCCATATACGCCTCGGGTATATTTACGATATTACGACGACATATAAGTGATAAAAATTATGTCATTATTTTTTTCTTTAACATTTTAATTATATTATAATAATAATTATAATTATATTATAATTATTATTATAATATCCCGTTTCTTAGAAAGGAATAAAATCACAGGGAATGAATGACATTAAAAAGTCGCTAGAAAAGTCGACAGATTATATTTATCGCTTTACATTTTCGACAAAAAACGGGCTCCGTAGACTTCGTACACCGGCGCTGCTGAGGGTCGGCGCAGACCTGATAATACCAGTTTATAAAGATCTATTAACATGCAATGGTAACCCTGATAGGGCTAGTGTTGGGCTAAGAAGATAAAACGTTTTATAAAGTTGTGAGAAAAACAGTTATTGCAGCTGAAATCAGTCAGCGGCGACGAGAGCGTCCGCCTGTTCCGCGCGCTCATAGCGTCCGCAAACACCGAACAAACCCGCCGGCGTTTATCTTGGAGATATTCACCGCTCTATGTCAATCTGCTAGTTAACTGTAAGGACACAGAAATGTAGTGAAAGTTATTTTTTATGAGGTAGAAAGGCAAACACGCAGGGATGTCACTTGATGGAAAACAATCAACGCCACCCATAGACATCCACTATGCTAAAGGCATCATGGAGCTATGTGATATGATACCCTTGTCAATGTATTCCTAGCTAGATATTGCTTAACAATAAATAAATAATTAATAATTAACATAATGAAATAGTCTTAACAACTACTGTTTGAAGGTACCACCAGCGCCTCTAATTACAAAATTCACATTCTTTATTTTTCAACCTATGGAATTATATTTAATTTGTCAAACGTCAGTCCGCTAACAATTGAGCTATTTATTACCTTCATTTTGCAATGAGGTTCCCCAATACGGAGAAGAGAGGGCGAAAGAAACTCCGCAGCTATCATCTTTTTTTTAAATTTTTTTTTTACACGTCATTTGCCACAAACGATCCCAATCTACGATGCTGGCAGCTGGCTGCTTTTTGTCTCCAAATATAATTTTATTTTTATATTATGAATAATTTAAACCATACAATAGAATAGATAGATAGATATTTATTGTTCACCGAAACAAATCTTTATTCTACACCAAAAACAGAGGTTTTTTTTTTAAATTTAGTTATTGATTGTAATATTTACGTACAAATGGCGGTCCTATCGCTAATAGCGATTTCTTCCAGACAACCGTATTATGGACACAATGTTAAAAAGATAATTCGATGTAGGTTTGTGATACATTATCGTTATGATGAACGAGAAGAAAGAAAAAAATATTAATAAACTAAGACAATAGCCATAAGCAAATATATAAATATATAAGTATACGCACAGTGTATATAATACAATCGATACTAAATACTATATTTAAGGTGAGATGTCGCTTTCAGTGAATCCATATCTACGACCGAGGCCATTGATTAATCTCTCTCCAATTACTGATATTTGTATAAGTACTAATTGGATCCGCACCGCAATTCACCCGCGGCTGACGGGGCGGAATGAGACTCAACGTTAATTCACGTTTAGGTACATTGGCGCACAAAGTGGGTGTATATTGTAATAAAATGCTAGGTAAAATATCGAAGTTAAGGTAACAGTTCAGATTACAAACAAAGATAATTTAAAGAGGTAAGTTGTCTACGCCCCAGGTCGTTCCTGGTCCAAAAGAATTCCATCGCCAACGTGGCAATGCAGGCAGCATTGCCACGTTGGATGATAGGAACCTTAGGACTGGGGGGTTGATCGCAAATAATAATAATAAACTTTACTAATTACAGTAATATATAACATAACTATGCAGTGATACATTGGTTATTTCTTTAATTAATAGAGCATATTTATATATTTTTTGGAACGCTAAGTGGAAATAATCCAAGTCTAGTTTTTATAATTATTTTATGAAAATTATGCCAACAAACAATTACGGAAAATTCTTAGTATAGCTATTCCCAACCAAATTTCGGTGCCTTTGTTTATACTCAAGGCTATGATAACCAGATGATGGCGTTACTTTTTGTTCACTTTCCATATATCTGTCCTACTACTCGGTACGGATCTCTCCATTTCGAGGATCGGATATTTATTTTAATCGAGGATCGGATATTATTTTTATTGTCCAAGGCAGTTTGGTGGAGCAGAGACTAAGAAGTGCAGACCTGCAGGCCATACATATATTTATTCCTATACGAGACTGAACCCACTAACGTTGACTCAAAAATGATAATTTCGACAACGCTGTGTACTCATTTCTCAAAGACCGGCAACGCTCATGCAATGCCTATGACTGCGGACGTCCATGGGCGGCGTTGATTGATTTCCATCAGGTGACGCGCCTGCTCGTTTGCCTGCCTATCCCATAAAAAAACACTCAGTAGAAATATAAATAGAAAAAACTTTATTTATGAAACCTGTTTTTTAGAATAGCTAGTATTAAAATCTTAATAATAATATAATATACAAATAAACAAAATAGAAAATAAATTTAATCGAAGGTGTCATAAAATGGTTCTTGCTCAGCATATACCAGGCGTTCTATTGGAGCACCTGACGCTGGTTTACAGCAAGGACCAACGTGGCCAGATCGCAAACCACAGTGACGACATTGGTACGGACACACACGTACATACAAATACATCCATATATATACTACTACTCATACTCATATACATAAATACACATACAATACAATAAAATTGAAAACAACTAAATCATGTAATAAATTCACCGCAAACAAGTAAATAACCATGCTCCGGTTTGCATACTTAAAGTTAGGTTTTTGTATTTCTTTTAAACATATTTATTGTATGCAAGTCACGAAGAGGTGGTGGCAAGTTGTTCCAACACTTGGTTGCGGTGTATTTAAAGCTACCCCGGAAACGCAGTTGAGCAGTGGCGAGGAACAACCAGTGATGACCTAGACGACCTGGTATCGCGAGCACTATTTTGTTTACGGGATCATGTTAATCCTACTAATATTATAAATGCGAAAGTTTGTGAGTATGGATGTATGTTTGTTACCCTTTCACGAAAAAACTACTGGACGGATTTGGATGAAACTTTACAATAATATAGGTTATACTTCGGAATAACATATAGGCTACAATTTTTAATGATTTTATGTAATTTTGGACGTAATATAATTTTACTATTAAGTTAAAAAAATATATACATATTTATTTAAAATGATCTGTCACGAAAATTAATGTAGTAGACAAAATTCCACGCCAGCGAAGCCGTGGGCAAAAGCTAGTTTATTATATAAATATGATGAAGATTCATAACGAATCGTAACAAATAGTAAGGTAGCGAAATGAAGCTCCCTGCGGTGTCTCGTTTTTATTATATTTTTTTTTATGTCCTCGTTACGGTTAACTAACGAATTAATATAGCGACATGTTACAGGCAGAGAAGTTGGCATTTACATTTTAACTTATTATTCATTTTAAAACCGCCACAAGAGCACCGATCAAAGTTTGTAACACTCGCGGCGCCCACCGTACCGTTTGAGAGCGCGCACTCAGCCGCGAGAATTTAACGAGCTCGGCTGACAGATCGCGTGTTTGCCGACAGTGTACACATCGGAGGGGACATCTTGTAGATTAGACCGCTCTGTGACTTGTTTGATTGCCTCTTTCGGTACTATACTATATGCTTTATTTAAATGACCGAAATTGAGAATAGATATTTTTTATGCCGTTTCTGAGTTTAATTGCATTTATCGACATAGAAGTTTTCACCTCTAACGTGCCGTTTGTGGTTATAAAACACATATTTTTAATCAATCTATCGTGAATATGCTTTTTCACGGTAAGCAATACTCTATTCAATTCTTAGCAAACACACAATGTTATTTTTCTGATTTGTATTCGCGGATCTAAGCAAAGAAAGTTTGAGTGTCCATTTTTATAATGGATTTCCACAAAAAACGCCTGACTTATGACTATTGACTGAAAATCAATTTCCATTTCATCCCTATTTACAATTTTCCATTAAGTCGTCCTGCTACCTCGCTCGGCTCGGCGGAACAGTCCTTGTCGGCAGAGCGTTAATAAAAGAAGGTGATTAAAACAAAATAATAAAATATGAACAAAAAAGGGCGACGGAGGGAAGGAGGGGCGGCCTCCTCCCCTCCGCCGCAGCGTTAAAAAGTTTGGCAACCACTGCACCACGGCAAACAGTGATGGTTTATGAATCATTGAATAAGCGTGCAATTATCAAATGGCATATCGTACACACGTTTATTTACAATTCCCTGTGAGCGCGCAGGGTGTGGATTAGCCGCGACAGCGCTGACGGGGATTACAACGCCTGACGTCGCAGCAGGATTAACCTGTCGCGCACAATACCGTCAACAACAGAGTCATTGTGACGGGTGACACACGAGGTGTATTTTGTTTTTTTTTATGGCATAGGAAGGCAAACGAGCCAGCGTGTCGCTTGATGGAATGCAAACAACGCCACCCATAGATTTCTGCAACATCACAGGCATTACGAATGCGCTGCCGGCCTTTGACGTAAGTGTAGGCTTGTTTTTTGAAGGTCTCAATATCGTGTCCGTTGAGACTAAAGGTATCTAGCTGGTTCCGTAGAGTAGTGGTTCATGGAATGAAGTCATTTTTTGATCAAGTTCAACTTTATTTTCTATGTAATTTTTTACACAGCCCATATGTGACCCACTGCTGAGCACGGGCCTTCCAGTTTTTTGGAGGAATAGAAGTGAACCGACCACGATTGTTCAAGGTGGATTGGCGGGGATTCTACTTTATAAGTTTTATTTATGTGAGTAGGATACGCTTCTTTTCAAGAGAAAAATAGTTTACTCTCCTTGCTCTACACTAAGATCGCCAGCATCGTGTCACAAATCACAAGGACATGCATCTCGACTACGAAAAAATACCTGTAGGTTATAAAAATATTTATCCCGATGTGGGAATTGACCCCACGACCCTTGGTCCAGAAATCAAACAATTTACCACGAAATATATGTTAACTTTAACCCTTGCATATGGGTAAATTTTTCATTTCAAATGTCTCTAATAACTACGATATTTAACATTGTGAACAGTATGCAGGTAAAAGGAATTGAAAATCTTCTTGTCACTCAATGAAATCGCCTTCCCCCGGGAACCGGTCCTGAGTTCTCTTCAAAGAATCCCAAGGGACACAAGACTATAAAGCATGCAGCCCGTACAACGGCGAGACAATTTGCCATTAGAGCTAAAGACAGACACAAAAGTTGTACATCGTTCATGTATAGATTTAAAAAAAATGCGTGTTTTATTAATATGTATACACTCATAATAAAACACGCAAAAAAAACTGGTGGCTGGTAGAAATTGGATGTATGAAGCCGAAGATCGGGCTAGTTGGGGGCTTCTTGGGAGATGCCTATGTCCAGCAGTGGACTGCCGTAGGCTGTTTGATTGTTTGATATACTCATATATACAAATATATATGAGTTATATTGCGTGCTGTGCTAAACTGACGAACTAATTGCCTCAATGGCAAAGTTACCAAATTCGCAGTTAAAGATCGATCGTGGGTTTCAAATTCTTACATAGGATACGTATATGTATGGCCTGTATAATTGATTGAGAGTCAGGCTTCACTTTGTGAAAATCCATTATAAGGATGGACAGCCAAACTCACTTTTATAAGATCCACGAACACCAATCAGAAAAATAACATTGTGTTTGCGAAGAGGTGTGTGTATGTGTGTAACATGGCGAGGTATTGGAAGGTTAGTTGCCTGCAGTTTCCCGATATTCTCTAAGTATTTATATATTCTTCAGTAATTCTCTATACACTTCTTCGCAAACGCACAACACTAATTTTCTGATTTGTGTCCGCGGATCTTAGCAAAGTACCACCGATCCGATTTGGACAAGCGTGATAGGTTAATGTATATACCCCAATAAATTCAAGATGTCTCATGCTCGACAGCGGGACATACGTATAATGTACCGAGATATAGATGTAACATTGTACGACTGATATTTTTTTTTCCAACGAAGAGTTTAGATGGTACGTCTTTGGGAAATTTAAAACACGTATAAATAAATTGCGTTGTCCCCGTGGACCGCGGACGGCGCTGCTTGCTTTTAGTCAAAGCCGCCCGTCTGTCTCTCACTGTGACATGTTTTATTCAATATCAAAAACGGTGCCATTGTGTTCAAGATAACGTTTTTACTTTGTGGAATTTTTAACGCTACCCCATTCTTTATATTTATATCTGTGTGTTGTCTGTGTTTTAAAAGATTTACTGTAATTAGTAAGTCCACACTAATTACAGTAAATCTATAATAGTTTTCGTTTGGAGATAGTTTCCTTCTCTATATACTGGAGGTAAGTTTAAAGATATGCCCCACAAAATATATATAAACTTGTCTAATTTATAGTCATAACATTGATATAAAAAGACGTTAAGTTTCCCGATACCGTGGTCTTAACAAAAGTAATGTGGGACGCCTCTCGACTACTGCCCCGGCTAGGTACCTTCTCCCAGAAACTGAGTGAGTGTAGTCGAAGATTGAACAAGGCGTCGTGCTTTAGTAGAGACTGAGTAGTGGACTACTTTAGGTTGTTAATGATGAACTAAAACATCTTTTTGAAGTTAGTTTTTTTTGTTTATATACTGCACTTAAATTTAAAAATACATATACCGCACAAAATATATAAAATATTGTCTGATTTATAGCCACAACATTGATATAAATAGACCTTAAGTTTCCCGATACGTGGCCTTAGCAAAAGTAATGTGGGACGCCTCTCGGCTACTGCCTCGGCTAGGTCTTCTCCCAGAAACTGGACTTGGATAGGCCATACTCTCTGAAAGAACCCTGATCACATTCCCAGACAAGCGCTGGAATGGCCTCCTCAAGGAAAAAGGAAGCGAAGCCGATCCAAACACACCTGGAAGCGCTCCGTAGCGGCCGAGATGAAATCCATCGAGTTGACGTGGCCTGAAGTGAAGCACGTCACTCAAGACCGATTCCAATGGAGAAGCACTGTGGAAGCCCTCTGCCCCACCTCGGGGACATAGGACCATAAGAAGAAGTATCCCCTAAGCCCATTAATCATGGATGATACATTAATAATGTTAAAGCGGACGATGTTCTTCAATTAGACATAATTATAAGTAAAGAACACATGGATTTCTTCGACGGTTTGTGTGTGAATGTTTAATGCTGGAGGGTCCGGTCGCGCGGTCACCGCGGCCCGGTCGCGTTTTCAATTCGTTGTGAAACTAACGAAACACTTCAGCTACTTCGCTTAATTATATATGAATAATTAAATCGTATTTCGTTAACATAATTAAGTAACACCCATATATCCCCCTGCTGTGCACGACGGTTTCATAGTTTTCGTCGGCTGTCGACTTGTTTCACCCCGGCGGAGCTCGTGTTCGATTCCCACATCGGGATAATTAATGTAGATTCCTTTAAAAAATGGAAGCCTCATATCAGCATGGGGGACATGTATGGGCTGTATAAATATAGTATTCCTAAGGAACATTCTTTCAAAAAAAAAAGAAAACAACATATCATAAAACTCAAGATAGAATTGAATCATAGAACTTATTTAATCGACGAGTATATAGTAAGTTTATAATAAATATTAATACTTTTAATATATAACGGAAATGAATGTTTTTCTTTGCTTGAGTTTTAAAAAAATAAATCAAATCCTCTGTTCCGTGAGTAGCCTCTGTTTAATTTTCCATGCATGCGGATTGGCGTGGTTACCAAACTCGGAATAAATATTTTTAATTCATACATATATTTATTCCGATGCGGGGATAGAACCCGCGACCATTGACTCCGCGGGCGAAGGGCTCCGCCACTGAGCCAGTTGGTATAAGTATAAAACATAACTTACGACCTATTCTCAGACCTACCAAATATACAAAAAAATTAAGAGATTTTTATATATTAGGTTTTATACCAGATTAATTAAAAGTTAAAGCGAACTAATGTTAACTGATCCGCGAATCAAAACCAACGAAATCAGTTGCGCTGAACTTGATATATAAGGGGAACAGGTGGCGGCGGCCGCGTTCAGTCGCTCGGCGGCCGCGTCGGGATGCTGTCGCTGTACCGCGCGTGGCTGGGGCCGAGCCCGTGCGTGGCGCGCCCCGCGCCGCCCCCCGGGGCGCACCGCCCGGTGCCGCGGCGAGCGCGCGCCCCCACGCCGACGCCGCCGCCCTCGCCGCGACCACACTCACCCTCGTCGACCACCTCCAGCGAGCTGGACGTGGAGCACATCGAGCCACCGGAGCCCCCTCAACGTCCAACCAACGCAGTGGTGGACATAGCCTCCTGCGACGGCCCCGTCCGCTTTAGCCGTGTCCTGAACGACGCGTGGCGGGAATCGAGCCCCGAGCGCGAATGGTCCGCCCGCCACCGGAAGCCCCAACGAGCCACAGCCACCATACACTACTACCCGTGCAAGACGTGCGGCTCCAAGTTCCCCTCGTATTACTTCGTGCACAAGCACCGGAAGCGCTGCCACGGCGAAGACACATCCGGACAGAGCGCTGAGCCCCAGCCCTCCACTTCCAACGCTTAGACAATGACATATCAGTATTGCCAGTGATCTCGGATGAGCTTACCAAATTGTAGGTTAATTTAATTATATGATCGTGTTTGTTGAATAAATGTTTAATTATTCCGGTGTCAATGTTCAATTTATGGTGTGTTGTGTTGCTACAACGAATAAACAAAAAACAAGTTCATCCTTAATGGCCATAAATCTCAAGAATATTTAACAAACCGGTGATGAGTGAAAGTGATCCGAAAAAATATTATATGTAAACAACTGAATATACGCAGAACAATAAATGTAATGTTTGTGGCAAACTTGATTTATAAACTTAGTAAGTTTAAAGTTAATCATTTAATTATGTATTTAATAGTATTAAAATAAATTAATTATTTTACAACTGCTGCATTAATATTAAGTATTTTAAATTTTTATTTTACTCATCATATTAATAAATGAATTATTTATGAAAACTCAATTATTTTAAATTTAGGAATTTAAAAATATAGAAGTAAATTTCGAAGGAATAATAATGATATAAAAAGTTGGCACCAATTATTCAGGATGCTTAAAATATATTTTTAAAGAGGACTAGCAATGTTTTTGATCTTAAGTTTGATTTAAGAACTCTTGTTAACCTTATCTAAGCTAATAATGTTAAGGCTACAATATGATTCACATCGATAGTCCAGTGGAAGATATGAATGAACTCTCATGAGTTCAGATCACGACAGATCGTAAGCCCGACTCCTATCAACCGAGCTACTGCAGTTTATTTAGTCTCATTTGTTTGTTATTGAATGAAATCATTAGAACAATATTCATTATTATCAAAAACAGTTATTTTAAAATTATATTTTTTAATTTTAATTGAGCTTGAATTGAATACAAATAAAAATTATGAATTGTTTTTACTAATTAAACATTACATAATCATATATAAAAGAAGACATGGAATAGTTTTAAGGGCCTAATCCTTTACCTGGCCACCAGGTGACCCGCATACACGTTTGCCAGCTCTTCTGCTATAATAGAAATGAGTTATTCGACGAATATGATGTTAATATTTTGTCTTATCGTCTAACGTCGACTTCAATCCTGCGTTGGACCACTAAAGTGGCGATTTTTTGTAATAAAAGCGTTTGTCAGCTTTTGAGTGCTTAACAAGAAACAGTAAACTTTAGTCAAAAAAAGAAATATTAGTCAAAAAAAATTTAAAGTCAATTCCTACTTTTATATCCCGGTAAATATCTGACGTCAGATTTTCTCCCATATAAAACTAAAACTAATTAATTAAATTTAATTAATGTATTAATATTCGAAAAAACTGTACGTTTTATCCGCTACAAGTTTAATAAAATGTATTTAAACTTGAGTGGATGAAAAAAAAGTATTTTACTAACAATTGAAATTTTGAACACGCTATATAAATATATATAGGAAGAATGTGAACTACGAACGAGGAATTGAAAAAGAAAACGTCTATACTATAATAATTTAAACGTAAAATCAAAATTATATAGTATAGATTCGTTATTTTATATGCCATACACGTACTTATTACAATGCGGGGACCGAACCCGTGACCATTGAATCCGTGGACGAGGACTCCGCCACTGAGCCAATTGATCGTCGCTATTATATATATTTTACTTAAATTACGCACACACACACGCATACAAATAACAATTTACACGTTAAAGTATTAAAACTCACCGGTCTCGGGCGTGGGGGGCGGCTGCGTGGGCGTGGGCGGTTGTGCAGGCTGCGGGGTGGGGGGAGCGCTTCCCGTAGAGGGCGCTGGTGCCGTCGACGTCACCACGCACGACGTCGCACACGTGTTCAATCCCGCCGATGACGTCTGCATCCATACAATGTTATTGTTATAATGGGGATTCACAATAAGAGGTGATATTCTAAATTAAGGATTCCCAAAGGGGTCGATATGACTCACCACCAACTGCATAGTTTTTAACAGGGAAAAAAGTAAAGATAGAATTTTTAAAGTAAATTGGCTATGGGTGTCAGACGTATCAGGTTCGTTTTGGAAAAGGGGTATCTTGCCCAAAATAGTTTGTGAATCCCTGTTCTAGATACGCTTCTAGCTACTAACGTATAGTATCGTGTATACTGACCGTGATGACGCTAACAGCTGAACTGACAACGGCGACGGGCGCCGGCGTGGAGGCCGCCGCTGGTGGCAAGTCTGCCACCGGTGGCAGCGGCACGTCGGGCGCGGGCGGCGTGGACGCGGCGGGCGCCGGACTGCCCGCCGCCACCATGCTGGCCACGGCGGGCATGCTGGTTAAAGTTATGCTCGTGCCCGTCGGCAGGGCGGTGCCGGTCGGCAAGGCACTGCCCATTGTAGGCGCGGCAGTGCTGGTAGGTGTAGCGCTGCCAGCGCTGGTGGTCGGGACCGTAGCGGGCGCCGAGGATGCCGGGGGAGGGGACGGCGGCAGTGGAGGCATTCGTTCCATTTCCAATCTGTGGACAGATATTTCCTACATTATCATCACGCCTGATTCCCATAGAAAGTGATAAGCTGACTAGTACATTTCTATGGGAGGAATATTTAGTTGTGGTAGAGCCACGCTGTAGACGAATACTTTATCAAGAATGGCATATTACTTGTCTGTAGCATGAATGAGCCGGCTCGCCCCGGGAAGTACCACACTCCCGCAGAAAACCGGCGTCTGAGTGGTAAGCTTAGTTACCGCGCTTCGTCCGGTGAGCGGTTGAGAGATGTGTTTGAACTCAGTGGATGAATAAGAAGTATTTTTTTACTTTAAATAAAAGTAAATATTGAAAATTTTAACAAGGATTTTTATATAAGGGAAGTGTAAACTAATATTTTTAATTAGAATTTTAGAATAAAGAATCGTTTGTGGAAGATTTTATAAAAAAAAAAACATCGTAAATCCAAAAAGATTTTTTCGAACACTAAGCTCTTTAGATAAATCAATAAGTAACGAGACTAAGTTATAGTTATAAAATTAGTGAGGATTGTGGGAGTTGGATGTAGGGTTGAGAGTGGGGTGGTGGTGGGGGGAGGGGATTGGATAATTAAAAGTGGAGAACAGCGCTAATTATGTTGACAGTGCGCGCGGCCCCGGCGGCTCCGGCGCCCCACGGGATAACGCCGCGATCGTACGTACGACCACGCTGTGTGCGTCGCCATTTGTTCGAAAATAGATCTATTTATTTAACTATCACTGTTTTCTTTGTATAATAGAATGGGCAAACAAGATGGTAAACAACCACTGCCGTCCACGGACATCTACTATACTAAAGACACTGCAGATGCATTGCCTACTAAAGAGAAAAGGATGTTATTAGGACTAGAGGGATCTAGTCCTAATGCAACTAGTACTGCTGTGAAGCAGGGAAGTGTTAACGAAGTTGAGATAAATAGCATTGGGGCGTGAAGAGTGCTTTATTCAAAACAGATATCTAATTAAATGAAGAAACATAAAAGAGATATGTTGTAAGAACTTTTTAATGTTTTATATAGTCTTGATACTATCCTGCTAACCAGTTCAAATGGGGCGAAATCTTCTGGCCTGGTCTAGGAATCTTAGAAATATTACTTAGTATTGTTACCTAGCATGCTTAACCTAACAAGGATTGGCGGGGCACCCAGACTTGGAATAAATACCTGTATGCCATACAATAAACATATAACTATCCCAATGCGGAAATCTATCCCGCGACCACTGACCCTTAAAACGTCGATTACGCCAAAGAGACGTCATTTGAATCGTCATTAGGTCTTCTATATCTATAAGTGAAAGACCTGTAAACCATCTGCAATGCCTATGGTGTTGCAGATTTGTATACTTCTTTAATCATTCCCTCGTTACCCTCAAACGGACCGGTCGCGGTCAAAACTACCCCTCACCACCTGCTGAAATTCGGAAGAGGATGTGACTTCCTTCACTTGGTCAGATCATCTTGTTAGCGGTCGTACTCGCGCTCTCTTTCCTTTAGTATTACCAATAATAACTATCTTTTCCAGGTAACTTCGCATGATGTGTATAAGCGATGTGTAATATAATGCAGATGTTATAGATTGCAGATGTTATAGATTGCAGATATGTAATATGATTGCAGATTTGTAATAGATTGCAGATGTGTAATATGATTGCATATGTGTAATATAGATTGCAGATGTGTAATGTGATTGGATATGTGTAATATGATTGCAGATGTGTAATATGATTGCAGATGTGTAATATGATTGCAGATGTATAATATGATTGGATATGTGTAATATGATTGCAGATATGTTATAGATTGCAGATGTGTAATATGATTGCAGATGTGTAATACATTGTAGATGTGTAATATGATTGCAGATGTGTAATATGATTGCAGATGTGTAATAGATTGCACATGTGTAATATGATTGCAGATGTGTAATATGATTGCATATGTGTAATATAGATTGCAGATGTGTAATGTGATATCTTTCTATCAGAAGATACGCTTGCTTGTTTGTTCTCCTATCTAATTAAAAAAAACATTTTCTGTAAATGAAATGTAAAAAAAAGATTGGAGCGAACTCCATAGTCTCCTCGGGGCCAATGCAAAGGCAAATAAGAGCTGAACGCGCCCGCAATTAAATCGGAAAGCCGTGCGCGCCGGCGGCGGCAGAGAGCGCCGTATTTGTCTATCATTAAAATTCGCCCAATTAATAGCGGCCGGGTAATTACCAGCCGGGGGGAACAAACACACAATCAAGCCGGGATCAAATTAATCTCAGCTTGTTGATTGGCTTACGGTTGAACTTAAGGTACGTCGCACTTATATTAGCCCTATAACAAATCTATTTAGTCGGTGTTCAGCAATGACATAAAATTACCCTCCCCTTATGTTGGAGGATCTTGATATGTTTTAGGCGGGCTAACTTCCAGCTATCGTACCGAGATAGTATTCATTGAAAATTGCTCACTAAATACTGCGCAGAGGTATATAACAGGAATCCTTAGTTAAAATGCACAACTCGCACTGACTGTAATTGATGAAGATGCCATTTACATGGATTATATTGATCGGGTCCAAAAAAAAGTTCGCATTTATTTGCAAAGTTTTTTCCTTAACCATTTCGCTAATACAGGTGACTATTTTTTTTTATTTATATATTCACGCCTATCCCCCGCAGAGGCTGGCAGAGACCACAGAGCTTCATCCGCTACCATTCGTCGCAGCGAAACGGCTCTCCATTGGTCGCTTCTCGCCCTCGATCTCGCTTTCAACAAATTAGGGTTAAAAAAACAGGTGACTATAGTAACCCGAAACAAAACAACACCCGCACAAGACGGGTAACTATAATTAGTCAGTATAGTAGCGAAAGATTTACTTAAGTGTAATTTAACGACTCCAATAGCACAGTGGTGAAGTGTTCGCTTTCTAAGCCAAAGATCACTGCTTCCCGCATCAATATTTTTTTTTGGATAACGTGTATTTGTTCTAAGGCTTGATTTGTGTGTTTCTATTTGAATACTACCATCTATTAATATTTTAACACGGGATTTTAGAGTGATTAGACTGATTTATCTTGATCTCGATTTCAAAGTCAAATATTATCTTAAATAGATTTTTAAATGAACTCGTTAATAAGAGAAACCTAACTATGAAGTTAAAATAAAAATTAAGATGTTTTAAATTATCCAAGTGGCCGAAAAGAGAATGTCTTGAAAATGGCTCCGCAAACTTTGGTTTGCAGATTATTAAAAACATATAGATGTGAGAAAGACGGCGGCGTATGGTATACCTATAAAAGCCAGCACATTTTTAAATCTACCCCGACAGTGTGTTCCGTACTCGATTGGTGCTTTAATTAAGGCAATTAGAAAGATGGGCCAGCCCGGTGTTTGCGTAAAAATCTAAACAAGCCGCGTCAAGAGGAGGCAATAGTGATGTACGTAAGCATCCATCGATAATGTGAAGTTAGAGTATTGAAAAATATATATATGAACAACACATTCATTAATATTTTTCTACTACTTCAACTAGGCTAATAATTCTAAGGCCACATGGTTCACATACATAGTTCAACAAAGACCTTAAATCATAAACGCAACCCTTATCAATTGAGCTATTGTTACTTTAGAAAGTAAAGTATAGTAGTATATATACGTACCAAAAGTGGATTAAACGTGGTCAACGAAGAATAAAATAGTTATTCGCCATTTGCGATATATAAAACAGATTCAATCTCACGATATATACGACTGATACGAACCGTTTAACATAAGCGTTTTCAGGTAAATTGGACAATAGTTATCGTCATCACTTTTTAAAGTCACAGTATTTAGACGTATATATATACAAATGTTTAGTTATTATCGATACGGCTAACGCACATCACTTCATTGAGTACGTACAACGGAATCATTCCCGCAGGATTCCTCCGCAAATAATCAAGTGAGTGATTGTCAACACACGCACGAATATCGCACCATTATTATTCTGTATTTTCTTTACAACATCGCTCCGTACTCCTCGCCGCCCACCTCGGGTCTCTAGAGATCTTATTCGTTTGAACACAGGAGAAATTATTCGATATATTGCTTGTTGGTTATTCGTCGTAATATTTGCTCTGTGTTGATACGGAATAAGGTTTCCCTTGTCGATTATATATCGCATATCTCATATTTATTTCACTAATATTGGCAGCTTAACTTCCATTGTCAAAAAAAACTTCTGCAATATCTCTAGTGGCGTAGATTACTATGGGTAACGCTGACCGCTTTCAATCAGATGTCACGCTTACTCGTTTGCCTTCCCATATCATAAAAAATGCCAAATTCAGGTTTTATGAGATATACATACGTACATTCATACAGCTACAGGTGTTAGACAGAGACCACAGATCTCCATCTACTACGATCCCGACACACTTTCTTTGCTTCATCTATCCTCATCACTCTCTTTATACAAGCCCGCCGGTTAAGGATACTTTTGACTTGGCCTTTCTTAGGAACGTTACCAATTTGATCAAGGTATGTCCTCCTCGGTCTTCCTCTATCGACTCTTCCATCCACATGCGCAACGTTTTTATAACCCGATACTAATAATTATGTATATTATGTAGATAATGTTTACAAACATCGTTTTTTAAATTTAAGTATTTTTATTAGCTCACATTGGGAACGAGGTTTCTTTGACATCTCACCCTTTCCTAAAAACCCCACACCTCAAATCACTTGGTTGATATAACGATTCGTTTAAGTTACTATATATAAACAAGTGACATCTGGCACCGACAGATACGTCCTCCGAAAATTGGAAGCGATATAATAATATACGAAGAAATTTCATAAAACTACAGCAAAATTCGGCCGCAAATATACGAAGCAATAAAATTATCAAGACTTCAATCTCAAATTGATTTTTCCAAGGCAATCTGATAAAATGAATTCGCTTAAAGTAAAAAATAGAATTGGTAAGAAAAAATTAAAATAAAATGCAAATTTTAAACGATTAATTTCGAGATGAAAAATGTAGTCGGTGATCTTATAAATGAGAGTGGTTTGCAAATAGCCACCCCCCCCCCGCGCCGCGCCGCGCACCACACAGGCAGGCACTGCTGGCTCCACTTGGGAAACAATATGCCTTTTGGGTACCTTTTCGTTCTTTTAAAATTAAATTTGAAATCAAGTCAATAAGTAACTCAAAGATATGAGAAAAATTCATAAAATCTTCCATATACCTTGCTGTTTATCTATCTAGCATTTTTATTTTAAAGATAGGAAGGCGCGCATAGTATTATGTGATAGTATGAAAACAATTTACGTTGTATTACTTTCAGAAGAATTGAATAAATCTTAAAATTGGTAACGTCATGGCAGCAGGGGAAGGGCTAGTAACTGTGCAAGGACTCCTCACGTGAGGAGAACTTGTACCGTTATCGGAGAAGGAGAATGAATTAGTCAGACAAAAATATTCTAGTACACGAGGATCTTCAAATTTTAATTCTTTATTTTCGACATAAGACATTATATTTTGTCAAACGTCAGTTTCGGTAACAATCAAACTTTTACTACCATTTCGTAAAAGTGTTCCTCTGGACGGAGAAGAAACGGCGAAATAAACTCTAAATATACAAATGTATCTCGCGTACGCGCCTATAGTACGGTAAGTCTGACAACGGTGGCGTTATAATTAGAGGTTGGAGGGCACTCACTGGTAATGGAATAAGAAAATGTATTTACTAGATTCACCAGCGAATAAAAAAATATATAGAAAAACCGCGCATAAAATCTCATATTTATTCGCGGATAACATTTTTAATATTCCATTTGTATAATGGATTATTAAACAAAGTAACTTTTGAATCTATCAAGGTCCTGACATGCGATCGTCTCTGTTAGGAGAAAAATGAATATTAAGCATTTGAGTTAAGACTGTTAAGACTGTACTTTATGTATTTATATCATATTAGGACACTAATTCTATGTGTATAATGATAAAAGTATATAACGATAACGTGAGAAAACGGTGCAGTTGCCACACCGCATCACGCATATGCCACGTCGCACTACGCATATGCCATGTCGCACTACGCATAAGCCACGTCGCACTACGCATATGCCATGTCGCACTACGCATAAGCCACGTCGCACTACGCATAAGCCACGTCGCACTACGCATATGCCACGTCGCACTACGCATATGCTACGCCACTTTACACATATGCCACGCCGCTGCCAGGTTTACCAATACGACTCACTTATAGACGCGTTGCCGCGATTTCCCATCCATTTAAATCCCACACGGCTTTCAGCACGAGCGGGACAAAAGGTCAAGTATTAGAAGCAAGAGTAAATTGTATTTGTTTATTTAACCGGGTTCAATATTATCAATAAATTTTTTTCCACAGCCCTTATATGTCCTACTGCTGAGCACGAGCCTCCCATTGTCCAATGTTGGCGGGGTCAATTACATCATCACTACATATTTTAACGTATTATCATTCTTTACAAAATCTTACGGTTGTCTTTAAATAAATAAATTTGGCAAAATCCAACTAGGCTAGTGGGCTGTCGTTCATGTTAAATAATTCTTTATTTTGGTTTTAGGTTATTACATTCTTCTTAGACGTTTACACTCTTGTCCGTGTGGCACGACCACATTCATCATTTTGGGTGGTGGTGACTCGCATGATTTTGACTCCGTCGCCATCTCTCGCGTTCTGACGTATTCCTCGTACATATATTTGCAAAACCGTTTTTTGTAAAATCATGTTTGGTTGTATTTTTTATTCCAATTTACAGAAGAGTTGCCGGATTTTGAGAAATACGATGGCATTATTATTGAAGATTCTAATGTCATATCGGTTCAGAAATGGCTGGTAACTGTGTCGGGAAAAAAGCACCGTATTGAATCACTTCTTATCCAAAAGGAAAGGACATGAACACTTTTCTTTATTGCGATTTACCCGAGGGTAGAATCTAATGGCGGGAATTATTTCGACCAATTTCTCGGATGTGATAGTATTTTATTACGTACTTAACAAAACCGCTGTTGTTATTATTGGAACGGCGAGCCCCGGCCGCTGCCTCATCTCCGTGCGATCGGTGAATAATTCATACAACGGGAGGCGAGCTGTACTGTTGACAGAACGTAATTAAAAAGCCCCGGGTACGAATCCCCGCGTATTTATACTGCGCGCGCGGGAAACACGATGTATTGTAAACTGACTTTCCGAATTAATGTACATATGTATGTACGTCGATACTTTCATTTCAATTTCATCATTTGACTACTCACAATACGAATTGTTTTCTCTTGTGTTTACACGCACTGATTACATAACACGGCGAAAAGCATTGTCGTGTGTAAATCATACATACATATTGTCACGCCTGTCTCCCGTTGGGGTAAGCTTCTACCTAGGCCTTTCTAGACACACAGATCTCTATCCATTACAATCCCGGCATACCTTCCTTGCTTCCTCCACACTCATTCCATCTTTTCTCACATTCATCGTAGCGAAACGGTTCTCCGTAAGTCGCTTCTCGCCCTCGTGGGAATCAGAACGTGACAGGTGGCCAACCAGATCGCCGTCATTTTTAACACGTTAAATTTATTATAATTCTTCATAGTGAATCCCACGAGCCGCAGCAGAGCCCCGCATGCCGAAGTATAGCACTATAGTACCCGGGGGTGCCCGATCTCGGGATGGTCGACTAAGCTCGCCCCTAACCACACATCCATTGGCACGGCAGACCGTGGAGTGGCGGAGAGAAAGGGAAAAGAATAGAAAAGAAAAGGGCAGGGGAAAGGAAATATGGATTAAGACAGGATGTAAGGGATATGATATTACCGCAACGGAAGATAAGGAGTGATTGATACAGTAGTAGCTCGGGAGGCCGGGGTCGCGTATCCGTACATCAATACCGTAAAAGTAAATCAACAATGTTTTTTTTTATAGCCGAGCAGGCAAACGAGCATTTGGGTCGCCCGGTGTTATTTAAGCATTTTATTCATACTATATAATTTATTTTAAGTTAAATAATGAGATCGGGATCCCACTGTCAAACTATGCAAACAATTTTGTGGGACGTTATATACCACAAAAGTCTGTTATGTCACTACCGCTCCGCCGGTGGCGGCTCAGATGCGGTGCCGACCTTTCGTGAACACAAACGCTCACGTGAGAACACCGCAGGTGGCAATAACATAACTGTATTAGCGGTGAGATTGCATTATCAATTTTTGACAGCAAAATCTTCTTTTGGTGGATATTTTTACTTCATTTGGCGTGCACCAACGATCGTTTTCAATTGACATTGATGTACACAATCCACTTTTCGTCTCCAGTGATGATTCGTTTTAAAAACGGATCGAATTCGTTGCGTTTAAGCTTTGTCAGATGAACTTCTTTCAAATCGCGTGAAACCCAAATATCCAGCATCTTAACGAGACCAACACGTTTTACATGCTTATTCAATGGCTGTATGTGAAACATTTAACTTTAACGCAATCTCCTGTATAGTTACGTGGCGATCCACTTCGATGATGGTTTTGATATCATCCTCATTATGTTCAACTGGTCGACGTGAACCTTGGTCATCTTTATTAGAAAAATCTCCAGAACATTGCCTTTCTATACGGGCTTCATCACCCTACACATCACGTAACTGTTTGAAGACTTGTACTGCGTTGTTTGCGTTACGGAAATAAAAAAGCAAAATATGGAGGAAATATTTGTTTTTTTATATTAACATTGAACTAAAAAAATTCTTTAAAAAATATGTACGCAATGAACTTGTAACATGGTGTGCAATGTGGAAAAGTGGTGGTCTGTGTTTGGTGTTGTTGATAGTGCTTGGGAAGTGGAGCGTTGCTGACGGCCGTTTCTTCAATAAGATTTAGTTTGAGTTCCCCGTAAATCCACTTTGTCCAGTAGAAACACACATAGACATTATTATTTTTCTGCTTTTGTTTGTATGTCGCGGGATCTTAGCTAAGTAAAAGTTCTGACTGTTCACTAGGTAAGGATGACAGCTAACATATAGAAGAAGAAGAAAATCATCACATTTACGGAAATGGGAGTGAATTAAGTCTATAACTAAAATCGGCAATTACTTAGTTGCCAACCCAATGAATAAATAAAAAGATGCTCCGACCAAAGGGTTACAACCAAATTCATCTAACACAATATAAACGAGCGACAACCACTAAAACACAAAACAATGAACACCTGTCTGATCGAATCAATTATCTTGATAATTTTACGTCGATAATTATCGGGGTAAATTTTACCCAAATCATATCTGCACGGTGCATATTTTCCGAAACTTCCTTCCGTGCACCGTTTCTCTTTACAAACAACTACCTTTAGCGGTAATTCCGAACTGAAGCGACACTGGCTCCTTCAAGAAACAAGCCTACACTTTCCTTGAAGGCCGGCAACGCTACTGCAGCGCCCCTGGCACCGCGGATGATAGGCCTAGGCTCGTTTGCCTTCCTATCCCATAAAAAAAGAAAAAATACCTCACTCCATTTATCACTAAAAAAAGTGTAGCGACTTACGGTGCAGGTTGCGTGGGCTGCGTGGGCAACGAGAGCTGCGTGGGCTGCGCCGGTGGCATCGACTGCGTGAGCAACGTGGGCTGCGTGGGCAGCGTTTGTTGCGTGAGCGGCGAGCACTGCGCGGGCGAGCCGGCGGGCGCGGGTATCGACGTCGGGGTGCCCGCCGGCGACGGCTCCTGCGGCATCATCTGCTGCATCTGCTGAGCCTGTTGCAACTGCTGCATTTGTTGCATCTGTTGCATTTGCTGCATCTGCTGCACTTGCATCTGCTGCATTTGTTGCATCTGCTGCGGCTGCTGAGTCGGCGGCACGGGGATCATGTTGATCTGGTCGGCCGTGAGCGGTTCCTCGCCGGGCTGCTCCTTTTGGTCTGCGGACCGCGCTGTAGTACCTGTTCAAGATATTAAGGGTAAGCTTTATATATCCGCTCAAGTGATTTATACTAAACTCAAAAAAAATCCTCTTTATAAGGCTCTTATGCATATAAGGCTTGATTATAGGGTGTGGATTTATATGTGGGGTCGATCATATTATATACGTATGTGGAACTAGTGTTTCTCGAGTTGCGCTGCGCTGCATCTCCGTGAGGGTTGGTCTTAAAATCAGTTTCTCGGCCCAATGAGTGGAATTTTTGACTGAGCTATCCCCCTATTTCCGTCTGTATGTACTGTTGAATGTGTAATCATTTAAAGTGTATTCTTGTATTGCTGTAAAGGGAAATACATTATTCTCTCTATCTTTCTGTGAGTAGTATTTGTATTATTTGGTGGCAATTTCTTATATTATGCCAATGTCAAGTAGAATATAATAATATCAAATATTTTGGAACTGATTGTCCCGTTATATCTTGATAAAATGGTGGCTACTCTACCGAAACCTTCTATGGATTTTTTCAGTCAACTTAAAAAGTCACGATACACGCATTTATCTTATATCGCTCAAGTTACACGCCTTAATCGAATTATATTGCATAATACTCTACCACAATTAAACGATATAACTGATAATTATATGATATTATAGAAATGAAATAAAAACACAACGTTACTCATGTGAATTGGCGGGGAAAGCCTCTGGTAGTATTTTTCCACGTATCATTACAAGTATATGATATAATTAATAATTTCTGTGGGATCCGCAACTAGTGTGATAGAAGGGGGTGGTAGGTGATGGTACCTTGCGACCGCTGCAGCCTGGTGAGCACGCCCGACGGCAGCTCCGGCTCGGGGGCGGCTCGGGGAGGGTTTCTCGTCGATCGCCGTTGCCGCGGCTTCCTCAGCAACTGCTTGTAGTTTTCAGCCTTTTTTGATAGATAGTAAAATCTGCAAAAACATCGACACATAAGGGGCGACTGTGATCGGTCTAGTTGGCGCCTTGAGTGAGCTAGACCACCAGGCATTTCCTGAGGCAATGATAATAACAAAAGATAAAGGTTTACAGTTGTGTGAGCCATTCTAACAACACTACTCCGGAACTCAACTGCGCGATTAGTGCCACTACTTACCACACTCGCGCAGTTGAGTTTCGGGGAAGTCCCCGGGCGAGTCGGCCCTATTCATACTACAGACAAACAATATGCCATTCTTGACAAAGTATAAACGAATACTTTGTCAAGAATGGCAGTGTGGCTCTACCACTACAGTTGTGCGTAGTGGAATCATTATAACTGTGTGAAAAAGGATTGTCATGTGTTTAGGCTAAGTTTTAAAACGTATTTCGCCATTGTGCCATTATTTTGACTCGGCAGATTTGATAATAAGTCGTCCCACTGACTCCGCGGGCGGAGGACAAGCGTGGTGGGTTAACGACCGTTCCTCCAGTAAGGGAGAGGCCGGTGCTCAGCAGTGGGATATATATGGGCTATTAAAAAAAATGCTGTCTTGTCTGGATGTATGTATTTATTTGTTCAGGTGATTGATCTCCAGTAAAGGTTTGACGAGAATTTATGAAAAAATAGAAGCCTGTATGTAATAGTATTTTATTTCGATACGCTTGAAGTGTCCACGTAAAAATTAAAACATTTTGATAAAAACCCACTAGATTTTATAAATCTTTACAGACAAAAGGACAATTTCAGAAATACGGTACGTGGCAATCGTACCAGATTCGCTGAAGATAATCTTACTTATCTTTCTTTCAGATTTGGTTCAAGATACTTTATTCCAATAAACTTGTAATGTTCGCAAAAATAACAATAAATATGTTAAGAACGCACCACATTTTATAAATCTTTGTGAACAAAATAACAATTTTATAAGTCAGGAAATCGAATCTAATTCGTTCAAGGTATGTGAAACTCAAAATCAAGTGATTTTGTACCTGACACAGTCTTTCACGTTTTTTCTAGG
Source organism: Baronia brevicornis (assembly GCA_031353405.1). Lineage (NCBI taxonomy): Eukaryota > Metazoa > Arthropoda > Insecta > Lepidoptera > Papilionidae > Baronia > Baronia brevicornis. The sequence continues at coordinate 2,245,609 of JASFAT010004747.1, forward strand.
CAGGAATGAGGCGATCTGTCCGAAGTTCTTGGGGTGTTGGAGGTACTTCTCGCGAAACAACTCCCTCTCCCCCTGCGACCACACGTTCCGCAGCTGCAGATCTTTGTGTTCCGCTTCCATGTCTATACACCGCACTGTAAACAAAACAAATAATTTATGGTGGTCAGTCAAACCTACTTTGCTAAGATACGCGAACATACGATAATTATGTTCGCGTATCTTAGTAAACGCCTATCTATCTTTAATACAAATAACATGATTTTTTTTCTAATAGTCGAATTATTCCGGCCTGTATCAGCCGACTCTCGGGATATATTTCTTTTTTTATGGATAGAAGGCAAACGAGCAGACGTGTCACTCGATGAAAAGCAATCAACGCCGCCCATAGACATCCAAAGTGCCATAGGCATTGCAGAAGTGTTGCAATGTCGTATCGCTTCGGAAGCACCCCTGGAGGTAGCTAGTTTGATCGAGTAGTGATAAGTGGAAGGATGTTTCACACACATGGAAAACACCGTACTGAATCGCCACTCATTCAGTTGGTGAGTCATCCAGCCTTAAGTCTTAGGGCCTATGAAGTCTTGACACAAGACAAATTCTATTAAATCTATTAAATTTATGCAGAGTTGAACTGACTGTTGATCTGCATGGTGAAGGGCCGGGGGTCCTTGAGCAGCGGGGGCACGACGGTTAGCGACCTCATCTTCTTGTCCTCGTGCTCCTGCTCGTGTAGCCCATCCGCGATCTCCTCCAGCTCCGCCTCCGACTTGACCCGCGCGCCCAGCCGGTTGAACCGCTCCCGCTCCTCACGCTGCTTCCTCAGCTCCGGGAACACCTGACAACGGCAACGTCGTAAAGGTTGACTAGGGAAGTGCTATACTATTGTAGCAAATCAGGGGGTAGCAAAAGTTATCACAAAATAAAAATAAAAAAGAGGATATCTGCAGAGTTACTTTCGCCGTTTCTTAACCGTTCAGAGGTAACTCATTGAGAAATCGGTAAAGGATTATTGATAACAGACTGACGTTTGATAAATGATATGTAATTTTTTATGTCAACATGTGTATACGCATCTACAACAATCAATATCAGCCCGCGGCAGTCCACTGCTGGACATAGGCCTCACCCAAGGCGCGCCACCTAGCCCGATCTTCGGCTACACGCATCCAGTCTCTGCCAGCCGCCTTGCGCAGATCGTCGCTCCATCTAGCAGGAGGGCGTCCCACACTACGTTTGCCGAGTCGCGGTCTCCACTCCAGCACTCGTCTACTCCAACGATTGTCGGTTCTCCGACAAATGTGTCCAGCCCATTGCCACTTCAGTCTGCTAACTTGAAGAGCAATTTCGGTGACTCTGGTTCTCCGGCGAATTTCTTCATTTCGAATTCTGTCCACCAGAGAAACCCCGAGCATAGCTCTCTCCATAGCCCTCTGAGCGACTTTGAGCTTGGCGAGGAGACGGACTGTCAGTGTCCACGTCTCGGCACCGTAAAAGAGTACGGGCAGGACGCACTGGTTGAAGACTTTTGTCTTCAGACTTTGTGGTATGGGCGACGAGAAGACTTGACGGAATTTCCTGAACGCTGCCCAGCCCAACTGTATCCTTCTGTCGGCTTCTTTCTCGAAGTTGTCTCTGTCTAATCGCACTATTTGGCCTAGGTAGACATATTCCTGGACAACTTCGAGAACTTCACCATCGATCGTGGTCGGTTCTGGCTCAATATGTTGGTTTACCATTATTTTAGTTTTATCCAAATTCATAGCCAGACCGACCAATCTGGAGGACTCATTTAGGCCGTTCAGCATTGCTTGTAGTTCTTGCAGCGATTCTGCCAAGATCACGATATCATCGGCAAAGCGCAAGTGTGAGATGTGCTCACCGTTTACGTTTATGCCACGTCCTTTCCAGTCCAATGTTTTGAAGACATCTTCCAGCGCATTAGTGAACAGTTTCGGGGATATGACATCCCCCTGTCTCACTCCACGATGCAACTGGATTTGCTTTGTCTGATTGTTCTGTACTCGAACGGACATCGTAGCGGCGTTTTGCAGACATCTCAACACCTCGATGTATCGATGATCTATCTGGCACCGCTGCAAGGCATCTATGACAGCCCAGGTCTCGATGGAGTCAAAGGCCTTCTCATAGTCCACAAATGCTATGCACAGGGGCTGATTATACTCGTTAGTCTTCTGTATAATCTGCCGCACTGTGTGGATGTGGTCTATGGTGCCATATCCTCCCCGAAACCCAGCCTGTTCAGGAGGTTGAAAGTCGTCAAGCCTTCGCGCGAGTCGATTTGTGATGACCCTCGTAAAAAACTTATGGACATGGCTCAGGAACGAGATCGGCCTATAATTTTTAAGTAGCGTCTTTCTTGTGGAACAAGACTACTATGCTCCTGTTCCATGCCTGTGGAGTTCTCCCGTTCTGCAAGACGGAGTTGAAAATTCTGCAGAGCTCTTTCAGCACGGGGCGACCCCCTGCCTTTAGAAGCTCTGCAGTAACTCCGACCTCGCCTGGGGCTTTTCCATTTTTAAGTTGCCGGAGAGCCAGCTCTATCTCCTCAAGGCAGACATCTGGCAGCTCGTCGGTGTAGTGGCGGGTAAGTGTGGCTCTGGGATCATTGCGTGTGGGTTCAGGTTGTGGTGCGTGAGAGGCATACAGATTTCCATAAAAGTCTTCGATCTCAGCGAGAACCTCGGATTTGGACTACAACAATATACCTCATGAATTAAAACAATTAAACATAAGATTATTTAAAAAAAGACTATATGAATGGCTAATAGATGGCAATATTTATATGTAATATTAAGGATTTATTTGCTTTAAAAGTTGGATCGAATGTATTTTATAGATAATACAATTATAATTTTAATGACAATATAATAGTTTATTAATAATTTAATGCTTTATTAAATTTACAATCTCTATGTCTGTAATAATTAATGAAATTTGAAGGACATTAGTGGCAATGTGATGCAGCTTTTATACGTCTTTTTTCATCTTGTTACACCTCACATTATGCAAATAAAGAATTATTATTATTATAAAGAATTTTGAATTTGAATTTGACACTCCTCTATATCATACACCTTTAAAGCGTAAACTTGACTCAATAAGAGGCTTCCAATTTTCAAACAGCAATAGCTCAGGTGGTAAGCGTCGCGCTTACAGTTCAATGTCGTGAGTTGATATCTTCAATTGAACCTTTATTGTTAACCATTTCCTAGCAGAAGCATTATTTATCAAGTCTGAATTCTAGTTATATAAAAGAGTTGCTAGTCTCCTTTTCATAAAAAACAAATGCGCCTGGCAAATAGTTCAGCATCACAAAACAGACAAATCCTCTAATCTACGGACCCCGACTAAAACTCCTTGAATGTTTCTACGCGTCACTTATATCGGGGTCACGGGGACGCTTGGCTCAAATTCGCAATTTCGACAGCGCAGCCTTTATGACTCATCTTCATTTGGGAGGCTTTAGGTTTTCCTCCCACTTCGCTGAAGACGCCCCGAAATAAACGGCCTCATAACACATTTGTCTAATGATGGTCACTTATATACGTTAAGAGCTCGCTAAGATTTTTTATCATCAACCGTTAAAAAATCCACACTGGACATTGGGCTCCATAATCCCCATGCTTTAAAGATAAGTTTGAGATTATTCTGGACGAAGCTATTGTTTATCCAATGTTTTTATTCTCATAGTATCATCTTGTAGATACGATACCCAAAACAAGAAATAGAACCACATTATTTTTTGCTAGTAAACACACAGCTGATTCCGCTGTTTTAAAAATAAACGAACTTTGTTTTAAAAAACACATTAATTAATATTAAAAAGAATTGTTAATACTAAATTTATTAATAAATGTATTCTAATGTGTATAATTCATGGGTATACAACTTTTATGACTTATAATCGTTGTTATAATTTAATTATAAAAAATAATTTAGTGTTCTTTAGAGTGAACTCTAATGGATTGACGTAAAAAAGTGTCTCGTTACAAAATAGCAGTAGTATAACATCATCGATAACAGCACTGCTGCAGTCCACTGCTGGACATAGGCCTCTCCCAAAAAGCGCCACCTAACCCGGTCATTGGCTATTAATGTATGGCTGCAATAAATTATTTTAATATACCACGTTTCACACAGAAAGTGTTACCTTCTCAAAGAACTCCCGGTTCCTCGCATCCTTGGCCTTCCTCTTCTGGCCCTGCTCTATCCTCTCCACCCTGCGCATCCATTCGGCGGCGCCTCTACTGTACGCCTCCGCGAGGGCATCTTCCCGCTGCCAACAAGCGATCGGTCGAAATTAATACACATTTAATACATAAAAATATGTTTGCGATATATAAAAAGAAATTCAATATACTTTTTTTATTCCAAAAGTTTAGGGTTAGAATATATATGAAGATAAATAAAATACTGTTTATTGTATACCAAACACAAAAAAAAATTAATATCTTCTTCAAATCAATTTCTTCCAGACTACCTTCAGCAACATTACTAGTACACAATTGCTAAAAATTAAGTAGTTGATTTCAGCTAGCGGTATTGGTTTGTGTCAGTGGAATGTGCCACTCACCTTCTCGGCTTCGAGCTTTATCCTCCGTATGTGTTCGGCGAGCCGCTTGCGGAAGGTGCGGTGCTTGCGGATGTTCTCGTGGTACACCTCTGTGTCCTGCGGCTGGTTGTACAGCGGGTACAGCACGGGCGGGCCCAGGTGCGACAACATGGCGTGCGCTGCCGCTGCCTGAACAAACAACACACATACACACATACATATCGTCAGGCCTGTTTCCCGTAGGGGTAGGCAGAGACCACAGATCTCTATCTACTTCTATCCCGACACACTTTCCTTGTTTTCTCGACACTCATATTCGAAAAGAGATCTTTGAAAGCTGATGCTTCTCGACTAAGCCAATGAAACCAACGGTTATCTTAAACAAATAAAAATCACAGAATTTGGGAATACGATAAATACGTTATAGAATAAACCCAGCTTGTCAATTCTCTTATGTCCCATTTTGTTTCAGGATGCATCGTGAAGTTCAATCATGAACAGCGGACCTTTTTCCTGTTGTCCGCGTAGATGCACTGCGCGAGACTCCGATGCCGTGGCGGTGCTTCTTCAGGTTCTTCAGCTCTCGCCGGCTTGGTCGCCGTCTGCTCTAACTCTTTCACTTTCTTCTTTAATTTCGTCAGCGTTTGCTCCGACAGCGCCGTCTCCCGGTCCACCTGGCGAATAAATTGTTACACTTTTTAGTCACATCATCATCGTCATTTGATCCCAGTGATTATAGACTAGTAGTAGGTAGAGACCACAGATTTCCATTTGCTAAAATCCCGGCACACTGTATTTGCTTCATCTACCCACATGACTCCCTTTATACAAACTCGCCGGTTGAAGGTACCATTATTTATTATTTTTTCATAATCAACAAGATGACACGCAAACCTCAAAAAATGATTCCAGGGAACATGAAAGAGCTAATTCCCGGAATCATAGACAATATATTAATTTTAAATTTGAATATACATATATGTTTACAAAACAGCTAACCATATCGCGATTTACCCCTATCGCACCGTGACATAGCGCCACCCATTGATGCACTTATACATACATATGTTGAGGCTTATATTTATGATTGTTCGAGGATAATTAGACCGACTTCAAAGTCATAACTAATTCTCAATCCCTTTATATCCCTTTAACCCCTTCCATTATTTTTAATTCTTAACCCAAAATAGGCAATACAATTGCAGTGCCTTAAATGTTGCTGATGTCAATGCGCGGCGACGGTTGCTTACAGATAAAATCATATAAAACAATGTATATAAGTGAATATATACATAATTTTCCCGTGAAAGAGTTCTAGTTCATGTCAATTAAGTTGTCGAAGCCTCAGTGGAGGCAACAACGTGACTATGAAGCATCTAGAGTTTTTATAATAATTGGACAGTTGTTTAAGAAGTAACCGTACTGATTCACTTAGTTCCATATAAAGTTTTTTTTGATGGGTTAGGAAGGCAAATAAGCAGTCATGTTACCCGATGGAAAGTAATGAACGCCGTCCATAGTCACCTGCAGTGCCATGGGCACTGCAGAAGCGTAGCCGGCCTTTAAGGAAACTGTAGGCCTTTAAGAAAAGAAGTTTCTTGAAAAACGCACCTTACTGGATCGCCATTCATCCAGATGGTGGGGATGAAACTTTTCCTTGTGGCGAGTTGTACGGTAGTGGAATTCAGCGGCCGGAATTATTCGGAACAATTTCTCGGGTTCTTTATCTATCTTTTTTTGTCATGTGACATTCAAAATACCCACATACTTATAAACATTTTGCGAGGGGTAAGAGTCTACTAAAATATTGAAAAAATAAAATTCACAATCCTTTACATTTTTAAGTAAAACTATATAGCAAAAAGTATTAAAATATTTACTTCAATGTGAAGATGACGATGTCTGTCACATACGTCGACTTGTGAACAATTTCCGCCCATGGGGGTGGGTGTATGTGTGTGTGTGTGTGCTTTTGTATTTTTTTCTTTTCAACATAACATATACTTTGTATAACTGAGCATTTTCTATGTGACAGAGCTGCCTTTATAAAATAATATTTTTATATCAGTATTGTCTTGTCACACAAAGGGACGGGAAGATAGGCTACAATAGAAAGGTATACATACAAAGGGGATCGTGCGAAGTTTTTACCTGTTTCTTTTCGTCGTAATGAAAGCCATCCCCCTACTAACGCTTCATATTTAGAAGACTGACAAATTATGTCAAATAAATGTAGAATTTGAATTATATTTTGTTACAGAATAAACAATCATCATATTGCCACAGTTCATTGCTGCATTTATATAGAATATATTAATCATATATTTTTTATTGTACACCAAAAACAAAGTTATACAATAATTGATTATGATATTGTTTTTATACAAAGGGCGGTATTATCACTTATAGTGATTTCTGCCCAAATTTTAGGTCTAACTTTGTTAGTAGTCACTAATTTAAGATATTTTTAATACAGTTTTTTTAATTCTCTTCTAAAGCTCTTAATATATGACCATAATCAATGAAATGTCTGAATCGTGCATATAGAACGAATCGGACTCTCACCTCTCCACATAGCTTGAATTTATATTGACCTTAAAACTTGAGTTGAACTTATCCCTAGTAGGATAAATCCATACGTTGTCTCTATGAGGGGTAGAATCTCTATGGAAAATGGGAATAATTAAACAACGACGCACATGACAATATAAAATAATTATTATATGAATGAGATCTGAACCGTATTATATCGTATATGAACCGTAGTGAAGCTCTCGGTTCGAGGTGCACGTAGTTCATAATTACCTTGTATATCTGCTGGAGCAGATCATCTTTGATGGTGCGGAAGCTCTGGTCTTCTACCGTTGGTTCCGAGGGCGGGTTCGGAGACAATACCTCCACAATGTTGCACACCCCGTGCACTGGTTCCTGGAACGCAAGATAAATACGGTTATATTACGTCACAATGCAACTTTGCGACAGTATGGTAGTTCATCCCGACGGTGTAACTGGGACTCCTATTTTAAATATGAACAGTTCATCTGTTTTCATCATTCTTTTGACATACATATGTATGTATGTAACTATGTAGACCTAAGCATATTATACAAAGCATTATAGTGGTAGAGCCACGCTGCAGACGAATACTTTGTCAAGAATGGCATATTATTTGTCTGTAACATGAATGGGCCGGCTCGCCCGGGGAAGTACCACACTCCCGCAGAAAACCGGCGTCTGAGTGGTACATAGCTACCGCGCTTCGTTCAGTGAGCGGTTGAGTTCCGGAGGTCTAATATGACACTTTCCGGGCCGTTTATGGGCGGCGTTGATTGCTTTTGATCAGATGACACGCTTGCTCCTTTGCCTTCCAATTCCATTAAAAAAATGATGTTCTTTTCACAGCCTATTCAGACCTACCTACTGGGTACGGTATCATCCAAATTCTGGAGTAAAGGACATTGACCCAACACACTTCAAGTCCAAGGCAGAGTGGAGGAATAGAGATATTTATCCCGATGCGGGGATTGAACTCGCGACCAACGACTTCGAAAGCGGTTGTTCCGTCACAGTAAAAGAATTATGAACAGTAATTTGATTTATTATATATCATTCTCAGCAATATACTGCTATAATTATTCTCTTCTTATGTTGCGCTAATTCATCCGATCTTCGGCTCTTGAAGCTGTCCATCCCATTGCTGCCAGCTTCTTAAGCCCTTTAGCACTCGTCTAGCCTGATTCTCGGTTCTAATATTTTTTTAATTATTATATCCACCCCATTACCATTTCAGTTTGGTGACCAGAAGACTATTTGGTTATCTTTGCTTCTCCGGTCTATTTGTTCAGACCGAATTATATTTACCAAAGCAACGTTTGTCAAGATGCGGTCTCCGCTTTAAGTTAATCAAATGAATTTTGGCGTTTCAACAAACGCATGCAGCCCACTGTCACATTAGCTTGCTTGCATTAGATGAGGTACGCCAGTGGTTTAGATTCAATATAAAAGTTTTTCAGAGAGATGCCTCTCCCAAGAAAAGCCACCTAGCCCGATCTTCGGCTTCACGTTTCCAGTTTAATAATAGTAGAATAATAGCTAATTATATCCACCCCAAAATAAATTGTGTAAACTGAGCGCTTACCCTGGTGTCGATTCTAAGCTGCTGGTGATGCGGAAGCGGCGTGACGGGTGGTCGCTCGGCGCTGAGGCGGATCTTCTTGAAGGGCGGCGGATCGGCGGGCGGCGGGTGGTGAGCGGGCGGTGCGGGGGGCGGGAGGTACGCGCCGCCCAGCAGCGACATCCGCGTGCCGCCCGCCCGGTACTCGCCGACTCCTCCGCCGCGCGAGTAACTGCCATCTCTGGAACGACATGGAAATGTTCTTGTCAATATACTACATATTAAGAAGAAAAAGTTATTTACTATTATATATTGTTTGACAAAACTTTCTCCCGTATTAAGAGAAAGAGCCCCACAGTGAATGATTCTTTCACCTGTTTGTAAGAACCAATGGCTACTCTTTAATATAACTAAGTCTTTATCTTCTCCTCCATGCTCAGTTCGATGGCACAAGGAATCCTGGTGTGATTACAGGTATTATCTACCATAGACGCCTCATACAACACCTGCGAGAAGAAATAGAATGACCGTAACCACACAGCAATTATCGAGTATACATACATATCGTCATGCCTGTCTCCCGTAGGGGTAGACAGAGACCACAGATCTCCATCTGCTAAGATCTCCGCATACTTTCGTTACTTCCTGCACACTCATTACTCTCCTCATGCAAGCCCGCCGGTTAACCTCTTCAGCTACATTGGCACATGTGTGTACGTTTAGCATTTTTTTTTATTTTAGTTATTTCAAGAGAAATTTACGCTAAATGGCCACATATGAGGACATTATCTATTTTTTTGTAAAAATTACTATTTTCTGTTTATTTCTTATTTTACTGAATTGTTATAGATATAAGGTGAATAACTCGTAATAAAAAGAAAAATTTTATCAATGTTTTCTCACTTAAAAAAATTCGCCCCTGAAGAGGTTAAGGGTACTCTTGACCTGGCCTTACTTGAAAACTTCAGCAATTTGGTCAAGGTATGTTTCCCGTGGTCTTCCTCTACCGACCCTTCCATCCACATTCGCAACGTAAATTTCTTTTGCCAGTCGTCTTTCATCCATCCTCACAATGTGCCCGAACCATCTAAGCATCCCTTTCTCAACTTTTGTCACAACACCTTCTTTTACTCCACATCACTCTCTTAAGTCTTTATTTCTTATTCTATCATTCAGAGTTATACCACATATACTTCTTAATGCTCTCATTTCCACCACATTCGGTGTGCTTTCATGACTTTTCTGCCGAAAACACATCAAAGTCGGAACGAGCATTTCCTGATGAAGCGCCAGTCGGGCCATTTTAGACACATTCAGACTTTTCATAAAAGAGTGCATGGCTCCATTAATTTAATTACCATTTTACTTGTTTTATTTCTTATAAGAAATCATTTTCGGCGTGAAATCATTTATTGTAATCATTTATTAATATATTTCTTTAATTATTTAACTGAGCTCATTTAGTTGTCGCAGTAAAAGAATGAAGAAAGACACCAGCTTTATCCTTTTTTTTGCTCTTTCGTTATATTAAATAATTTATTTTCCACTAGAGTAAATAATATACGATACGCAACGCCAAAGATATAAAAAGATGAAGTCACGCCGAAGCCGCTACGACCTTATTAGACAATTAATGACCACGACTACTACACCGAGAGTATGCGACCGAGGAGGAGGAATAATATACGATGCCTTTTGTAGCTCGCCACTCCTTATTTCACCCGTCCACCATGTGACAGAGGTTCATTATGTCGGACACAATACACATGACGAAATGGGCGAGAGCTGTTTCCTTATCAAGCTCAAAATGTCAGCCGCACTGACAACCGCCAACGTAATTACATGCCGTGTAAATGCCAAAAATACGAGTGCCACAGTGAGACCGAAATGACCGGAAATTACCCACCCTTCCAATGTGGCGACCTATATGAACATTTAATTATGCATTTAAAATTTTCTTACTTTAACTCATGCTTTCGATCGGATCGGATCGAATCGGTTTGACATTAGAGCAGGTTAAGGCTACTCCATGGACCGGGTAGGAGCCCCTAACATGAAGCTCGAATCATGGGAAAAAGACCCGTAACACCAGATACCTACTCCATAGATGGGAGTGTAAGTGAAAAGGAAGCCCTATTAAAAATTGCAACGAAACTACTTCAAAGACAGGGGCTACATAATCCAAACGCTATAAGCACCGTTGTGATTTGAAACTCGATGAAAATAAAAAGTGAAACATATACACAGAGGCAAACATAATCAGCTGACGAGAGAACAAGATAGAATACACTTCTATCGCGTGTGATCTTCACACATGTTTTTTTTTCTATAGTCCAGGTCGACGCAAAAAAACGAAAACGTACGAAACCGCAAAATCAAAAGTAATCACCAGAGCCAAAAAACTTAATTATGATCACTCAAAAATAGTCAGTTTCAACGCTGTAATAAAATTTTCTATTGGTGGTAGAGCTGTGATACTCAAACCATTCGACGCAGTATTTTTTCTGATACCCTCTAATCATTTACAGCGTTTTCGCTTTTTTGCGTCGATATGCCTGTCAAACTGCAGGGCATGGGCATGCCTCTCCGTATCTAGAGAATTTAAGTATCTTAAATAAGCGAGCATAAAATTACAATATCCGCTTTTTTTTTAACAGCCCATATATTTCCCACTGCTGCGCACGGGCCTCTCCATTTCTGGAGTAACTGACGTTAACTCACCACGCTTGTCAAATGCGGATTGGTGGGGTAACAGACACGAAATAAATATTTGTAATCCATACGTATATTTATTCTGGTGCGGGGATCGAACCCGCGACCATTGACTCCGCGGGTGGACGGCCCAGCCACTGAGTCAATTGGTCGTCAATCTCATCTGCTTAATCTCAACTAATTATAATCTGTAAGTCCGATGCGGGCAATTAATTTTATGTATCCGCTAATTTTTGGTAGTTAATGAGGCACTATATTTATTGTAATAATTTAGAATTAGCTGACCCGGGAGACGTTGCGCTACCATTTAAAATGGATAGCGATCAGTTTGATTTTTAACACACAGTTGCAGCGCTACCTTTCGTATCTTAGAACTGTTATGAACCACGAATTCGACAAAACAAAAAAAAATTCGAAAAAAAATATTGTGTGAACATTAATTAACTCAAGACAATCGCTAGAGCTACGTAGTAACGACTATATAATAATATAAATAAAAAGATAACAGAAATATGTGCTGATAAGGGATACATACAATTGAACGATTATAGCGATAGGTGATATCGCGTCTGGAGACGGGTCACGTCATCTGTCAAGTTGACGTTGGCGCGGTGGGGGGCTGTGAGAAGAGGGGGGAGGGAGAAGGCCAAGGTTGCGTATCGAATCCGCCGCCCGCTCCCCTCGCCCGGCTGCGAGCGCGGCAGGAGGGAGCGGCTAACTGTAGCGGCAGGAGTTTTTTTTTGTGTTATTATTCAGGCACGGTCGCTATGCGCCGCCGAAACACGTGTCGCCCAACGTGGCGAGCGGCGAGAACACTCCAAATCCACCAGTGCGATTGTTCCACGCGACACACCATTGCGTACGACACACTAATTTGACGCTTATCACAACAGTAACAAACGTCGTATTGCCTTGTATTTTTTATAAGTTACGCGCACGAATACGCCGTTAGTTGTTATGACGCAATACAAATTAGGACATAATCCCCTGTTTATCCGTTGACAACGTATTACGTAACGTTAATTAATGTACGTTAATAGTTTACGTCTAAAACGTCTACTATCGTAAACACTTTTTTGTGTTGCATTGTTATCTTTTGTTACATTGTCTTCTATCCGTCTATTTATAATATTTCTTGGAAACGGCTAAACGAGGCAGGTTTTTGACAAGCATTCTTTATATGGTAATATATTTTTATATTTCTTTGGAGATTTTTACGTTTAAAAAGCAGGATAATCTCATCATAACCTCAAAATGAAAACTAAAGCATTATTAAACATCGCACCACATACGAAAGCTTAATCAGCACCAGCAGTTGGTTTCGCAAGTATTAGCACCAACGCACCAACATATTTTATATTAAGACTTATTTGTATTGTAGATTTATTTTATTAATATTAACAATCAATAATTGTATAACTGTTTTTGGTGAATAATAAAAAATATATCTATCTATCTATTTGGCTATACACAACTCTTTCCCTAGTTCTTTACACATTCCAAAAGCGAGTACCAAGACGTATGTGGAAGATTAGAAATCGTCGAATTTTCAGTTACGTCACAATTTGGTATGGCAACTTTCCTCATAAGATATGCGAATGGAAAGATTTAGATTATTTTTTAAAAAATACCTCTACCTGAGATATTTGTTCCCGAAGCGAAAGTTGACAATTTTTAGTAACTACCTTCTTCTTCTGAGAGGGCCCCTTCGACTAGCGAGGTTTGGCAGCTATTTCAGCACAACTCTCCTCGTCTTTCGCGAGGTTTGTAACTATGAATGCGAACAAAGTAGTAGAAATAATAGCGAGCGGATCAAATAAAATATAAACATTCCGACAGTTTTTTTTACAAATATCTTTATTTATTATATAAATCACATATATACATCTACAAAGTAGACACAGTCAGCATTTGTACATAATTCGACAGTAATAGTTTAAAAAACGTATAATTTAACTGTGTCGTTTCACCCCTTTTGTTATCTTATGAACAACATTTAAAAACAAAATTGCTTCCATTCGACCTCATTGGGTCGAATCGTAAACAAATTACGTAATCCATTCATTCGACGAATCGTTTATTTCGGATTTGATTTAAAGCAAAGGGCAACCTTGAGAAATCTACAACTTTTCCTTTGCCTTGCGAAAAAGTTGAAATTAAAAAAAATTACTGCTTACCTTGCAAAAAATAAACACTTTTTGCAAGGTAAGCAAGTAAATTTTTTTTAATTACCTCAAAAGTACCTAAATTATTTCATTTATTTTTCAATTAAAACATTTTTTCTTTGTCCGCTAACTTTATGATTATACTTAATGTTTAATAATATTATAGCTCATATAATATGCTAATACTAGAATTCTATACATTGAAGTTGTTATTACAATACACACATACACACAAATCCATCATTCATACATGTGCTTGCTTTTCAGTAACGCAATCACACGAATAAATACCCAGGACTCGTTATAAACATAAGCAGGTTTCTTTTATGGGACAGGAGGGCAAACGAGCAAGCGTGTCGCCTGATTGAAAGCAATCAACGATACCCTAGGTATTACGAAAATTTTGGTTTAAGTTCCAAATAAATCCACTTACTCCAACAGAAAAATACATATTATCAATTTTCTGTTATTGTTTTGCTTGTCGCGGATCTTAGCTAAGTAAAACTTTTGGCTGTCCACATAGTGATGGATTTCCGCAAAGTAACGCCATTAATAATATTAACCATATATAGAAAATCGCCAAAGACCGGGAAAATTTTGAAATTAAAAAAATAACTCCTAAATCAAAATACCGTTCCATACGAGACAAATAAAGTATTTTTGTTTTTAATTAACTGTGACCGCAAAACATTTTCAACACGGAATTAGGTGTGAAATAATACGGCATTGAGTTTCCTTTTACAAATCGATTTAATATAGCGCGACGAGTGTTCGTCAAGGAATTGTCCCGGGCACAAAGGTGAACGTCCGATGCGGTCGTTCACACGATTGGGATCATATAAACATCATTATTTACTCAATTCGCTATACATATTCGATTATTGTCTTTCCTTGTAAATAAGGAGAGAAAAGGGAGTTTGCGGTACATAGGCGGTCTTAATGTCGATAGTCATTCTCTGCCTGTCAACCTTTGGGTCAATGGAAAAGATTTTTCAATTCCTACTATTAGTTCACACTATCACTCTGTATATATACATATTTATATATCTTGTTCAGCTTTTCATTCGTTAATTTTTTTTATTCATCCACTTAAGTTCAAATATATTTTTTTAAAGTTTTAGTAGATGACACTTGATGCTAATACAATAGATGCTAATACAATACATAGCAAATAAAACTGAAAAAAATTAACACAAGATTTTCCTTTGTTTACCTAAGTACGAATTGTCTTTAAATTTGTTTTATATTACTTGTTCAAGTGTAGTTTACAAATGTGTAAAAGTAATTAATTGATTAAATACATACATATTTTAATATATGTATCGAAATTTTAAAATGGGCATTATCAAATTTTTATTTATATTTACAGTTGATTAACATTTGGATTCAAGGTTTTGGGTTTTTTCCCTTTTTGGAATAATTTTTTATGACCAACTTACATTTATTCAAACACCAGGTATTTCCCCGGAACATTTATCACACACGCATATTGTCACTCACAACAAAAGGAATTTATTAGTGTTTGAGTGCAAAACGTGAATTTATTTGTTTTCCTTACAGAGCTAGGTACCTACTATTTTAACAGGTATATCCCCGCAGATAAAATAAGACACCTACAAGCTTCAGCAGCTATTGTAGATGCCATCACGTTTCCCAGAAATTAGTCATGAATGACAGTTACATCTCGAGGCAAACCATTGTGGCAAATGAGGTAAATATTTAATAAAATTAAAAAAAAAACATTATGTGGTACATCCCTTTCTAGTACTTGAAAGAACAATCTACGTTCGCAATCATTCATTCATACATTCATTCGTATCAAGGCAGGCTGAAACTGAATGCGCGAGTAGCCGAAGATATGGCTAGAAGGTCTTAGAAGAGGTCTATAGCCAACAGTGGAATTCCGCAGGCTGATGATAATGCAGAATAATAAATGATATGATGAAGGATAGAAAGGCAAACGGGCAATCATGCCCCCTTTCGGAAAAAAATTAACGTGTAGGTGTTGTAGGCATGTTACTTTAAAGGTTCCAATGTATTTTCGATTAAGAAATACCGCCGAAGATAGCTGGGTCGATAGCATAGTGGTGCGTGGAAAGAACTTAAGTTGGAGTTCATTGTGTTAACATTGTTCATAATTTTTAAACATTCATACAATCGTTTTCCTTAAAACGTCGTAGATCGATAATCAATCATAACAAGACAACGGTGTTCCCAATCCCAAAGCGTAAGCAACAATGAAAATAACAATCGCGTACGTAACGCGCTTGGATTCTTAATAAACGCATCTACCTATATATATATACATGTGCCGATACTTACGGGTTGCACTTTTAAATCGATCACTTCAACTTGCGTGCCAAAATAAAGCTTAAGGGATGCGAAATCTTAGTAGCTAGTGCGAGTTTTTATCGATGACCAACAATGCAAAACATCGATGTTAGTTATATGTCTATTTTGACGTCGTCTGAGCCTGGATCCTGCCTGTCCGATAAGCGTGGTGTGTAAAAGTCTAATATTTGAATTGGAGAAGCCTCCAGCAATGGGATGCATCTGGACTGTCTATGAATAAATAATTATAAATAGGTATGTATGTCAAACTGAATAAACGAGTCAAAAATATTTCAAAAATATTTCTTAGCACACCTACAAGAACGTTCGTTCTTTTTATCTTCCCTTTTTATTTCTATGACTTCATAAAAATTAAAAAGGACGATAAAGAGAGGAAGCCCACGTACACGTACACATACTTTATATGATCTATGTAGATCATATAAAAGAATTTAAAAAAAAAACATGATAACGATTTTAAGAGACTAATATGATATTAAGAGATGCAGGAAAAAGATTCAAAAACATTAATTACATTGATATTTAATTGATATCGATATCGATGTTTCGTAAGCTTAGCCCATTCCTATTTTATGTGTTTTGGCTCCCGGCCAACCGGACCACTGGTTATGAAGGGGTCGACGAAAATAGTGCGGGGCGTAAGACGAGACGTGGATTGATGCATTCACGCAAAACTGCGTGCGTGCTGCGCTCCGACGTTCAACTAAATAAACACGCGCTATATTCACATGTTCAGGAAATTCCGTCAAGTCTTCTCGTCGCAAAAGTCTTCAACCAGTGCGTCCTGCCCGTACTCTCCTACGGTGCCGAGACGTGGACACTGATAGTCCGTCTCCTCGCCAAGCCAAAAGTCGCTCAGAGGGCTATGGAGAGAGCTATGCTCGGGGTTTCTCTGGTGGACAGAATTCGAAATGAAGAAATTCGCCGGAGAACCAGAGTCACCGACATTGCTCTTCAAGTTAGCAGACTGAAGTGGCAATGGGCTGGACACGTTTGCCGGAGAACCGACAATCGTTGGAGTAGACGAGTGCTGGAGTGGAGTACTACGCGACTCGGCAAACGTAGTGTGGGACGCCCTCCTGTTAGATGGAGCGACGATCTGCGCAAGGCGGCTGGCAGAGACTGGATGCGTGTAGCCGAAGATCGGGCTAGGTGGCGCGCCTTGGGTGAGGCCTATGTCCAGCAGTGGACTGCCGTGGGCTGATATTGATATTCACACGTAAACATATACTATATTAATGTATTTTAATAGTGGTAAAGCCATGGTAAAAACAGTGGACCAAGTAGACCGGGGAAGTACCCCAACCACGAAAAATAGTCAAATGATTGCACTTAACTGTGTTACCGCGCTTTGTAAGATCTCCAAAGATCTGCAGACGCAAATATTTTCCCGTTCATTTATTTTGTCGTCTCCTCGTATTACTTCCTTATTTCTCTACCATTATTCACATCATTACCCTGAGGTAGGCAATGCATCTACAGTGCTCTTGGTCCACACAGATGGTCACGAGCGGCGGCGATTACAACTGGCTACAACCACACATAGTCTGTTTGTAAATTACGTAAATAAAACTTTGAAATGTTTATTGTACTGGTTCAAATGACTTAACCTTCTCCGAATTAATATGAATCATGTGCCACATTTAAGTAGTATCGAGTACATACATACTTTACTGTTATGGCTCCACCACGTTCCACATTGTTTCGCTTCGACGACCGCTAGTGTAAATGGTCAGAGTACCCGCTGTATCTTCTGGTTGAGCCAAAGTTCTGAATTCAAGTCCCAGTGAAAAGTGAATATTTGTTTAAGACACTAAAATTAAAAATAATTTTAATTTTAGTGGCGTTAAAAATAATTTTAGCTTGCTTGCCTATCGTTTCCATACAAAAAACCGAATCGAACAGTGTCAATTGTAACTACACTTAAAACGACTTTCTGCAACACCCGCGATACACGCCTTTGCAGTAGTCGATCTTTTCAAGATGCAAGTAATAACTTGCAAAATGAAATTATAATAAGTACAATACCTACTATAATTGATTTTTGGCAAATTATACAGATTATCGGAATAGATCTATTTTGCAGTAGCAGCAGAGATGTGGGACAATATTTTGTTTCGAAATGTAACCAAAAATGATTTATTATTAATATTTTTTATTTATTATTATAAAAAACCAAAATCATTTTAAATAAATATTAATTGTTTTTAGCTCAAGCTCTCCATAACAATATAAAGTAATATATAAACAATCTTGTTTTAAATAGTTAATTATAGTGATCATAATTAAGAACTGAAAATATTCTCTCCAATACAAATAAACAACGCTACACTCGTCTATTGATTACCACTACATCGTATTTATTCGGGAACGCCGCAGGTGTTTGCTACGGTACTATGATAAAGTAATGCAATTTTCCTTGTAGACGTTAGGGCCAGACTGCATTGCGTCCTTCAGCCGTGTCTAGGTCGACTCAAGGATAGAGACTTACTCGAGCTATTTATAATACAGGATAAATAAAAACGTAGCGTTTATGAATTACAGAACTGAATGTATAACAATATATTATATAATAGGTAAAAATATAGGAAAAAAACATTACTTATACAATTAACTTCTTTTAGTCTTCTTTAGTGCTAATTAGGTATAACTATTATGCAAGTAAAATATAATAACATCAAGTATCTTGAAATGTACTTGTTACGTTACGTCTTGATAAAATGGTGGCCATTCTAAAAGAACCTTCTATGGCCTTTTGCAGTCAACTTAAAAAATTACGGTAGGTATACAGATATATAGTATAGAGGGAGGAGGGAGGGTGTTGGGCTTCCGGAACTCGGGTACTCACGGTACGAAGCGCGGTAGGTAAGCCAGATAATCACTCAGATGCCGGTTTTCTGCGGGAATGTGGTACTTTAACGGGCGAACCGGCCCATTCATGCTACAGACAAACAATATGCCATTCTCGACAAAGTATTCGTCTGCAGCGTGGCTCTACCGCTATTAACTTAAAAACTAGTGACTTAGTGTGTGTATTTACCATATTTCGTGCATGCTGTGCTTTGTTCATCAGTCTGTCAACGTTAGAGTTTAAGTAGATTCGAAACAAATAGTTGCCAGTTTAAAACCGAACGAATTTCCCTATCGAATCGCACGTACCGTTGCGAAAGGCTGCGTGGTATCGCGCCACAGTTATCAGCGTTCAACGCTCACACGAGACAATGGGGGTGCTATCTCGCACAAAAACCGGGCGAATCTTTCCCGAGCGCCGTTCCAATGACTCCACACCGACCCCGATAACACGACCTTACCATGACACCCGTACACAGGCCATTCGCTGCAGCGAAAAATACAAACGAATAGAAACGTACTAATGAAATCACTGATGTTCTCAAGTAAAGGTCAGGTCAAAAATTCCCTTAACCGATAATCTTGTATATAGAGATTAATGAGTGTGGATGGAGCAAAGAAAGTGTGCCGGGATAGTAGCAGATGGAGGTCTCTGCCTACTCCTACGGGAAACAGACGTAATCATATTTATGTATATAATGTAGAAACGTCCCCAAACAAGCCCACGAAGGGAATCCGTAGGGAAAAAGAAAATGTGGGCGCCCAAAACAAACTTGGCGGCGTATTGTGACGGCCGAAGTGTTATATAATATATAATATAATAAAAAGCTATCGTTCAAGTCCTTCCATCTTTATAATTCTTATTAAGATGGAAAGATTTTTGTATGGAAAGCATTACACAGATGTATCATTTTTCTTTGTGAAAGGCTTATATTTATAGGAACGACTCGTAAGCAAGTGGCCCGCGAATTACGAACGGTAAAATCTCAACTGAGACCACGCTGACGTGTGAAAGACATGACACAACAAGAGGGGAGTAGTTAGTAGCCATTTGAGCTCCTTTAAGGTGAGACCGACCCCTTGAAAAGATGGAGCGACGATCTACACGGGGCGAGTGACCGAAACTGGATGCGTGAAGCCGAAGATCGGGCTTAGGGACGTCTTTTATTCTGTTTTTTCAAAGCCCATATATGTCCCACTGCTGGGTACGAGCCTTTCTATTTCGAAGGATCGAATATTAACCCACAAAGCTTGCCTAATTGGCAGTGTAACCTGATTCAGAATAAATATCTGTAAGGTCATACATATATTTATCCTGATGCGCGACCATTGACTCCGTAGACGACAACCCCACCACTGAGCCTGTTGGTCGTCAAGCGACATCTTTTAGGAGAGCCCTTGATCAGCAGTGGACAGAGTTATATGATAATAATGTATTTTAGAAATAGAAATAGAAAAGACTTTATTATTCATGGCACCTTTTTTTTAAATTTTATGCTAATAATGTTTTGTACAGAATATAACTTTTATTACACGAGTGCAACGTGAAATCGCTCGAATGTCTGTGAGCTGGTATCTTTATTACATTAGATAATTAAACAAGATGCGGAGAAACTAGTAATCTCAGCATGCGAGCTCCTATTGCAATTACCATTGATTTACGCGCGGAATATTCCACAGAGTATAAATACAAATGTAGGCAAATTGATTACCTTTTTACAATTCGCACTATTAGTTTACACTCTTATGTTATATCTTTCAAATCATCAATGTTCAAATATTGGATCGCTAATAAAATACTTTTTATTCATCCACTCAAGCTCAAATATACTTTTGTATACTCTGAACTTGTAATGGATGACATATGATGTTAATATAGTTTTTTCAAATATTAATTCACTAATTAAATTTATTAATTAATATTAGCTTTATATGGGAGAAAAAAATCTCTTATATAAGATATTTAGCAAGTTTATTATATATAAATTTTTATTTTTTTGTTAGTTGACCTAAGTAGAAATAGACTTGTTAAAGAAAACAAAACAGGTTCGCGTCTTCCAAACGGTGGGAACTCACGATTGTAATGTAAATAAATGCTTTATAATTTGTTGTTTGAACTGAACCATAATAAATTATCCGTTGGGATAAACAATTAGCAAAACTTCCCAAGTGATACATTATTCATTGCCTTTATCGGTTCGCCGGCCGTTCACCGGTGTTAGCGTGCAGCGGAGGCGATTCAAGTAACGGTGAGGAAAAAAGCTGCTGCAGCATAATCGGAAAGGGGTCGTGGACACGTTTGCACGTCATGAGTTCGATTATTATTTTAAAAAGAAGTTTTTTACTCACCAGACTTACAGAACTTTTTTATATTACCAGAACTCTTCTTATTAATACATTCCGTGCCACGTGGAGCATATACGCCCCACGCTTTGCAATTACATGTTGTTTTTCGCGTATGGTTTACAATAATTAAAATAATGTAAAAATCATAATAATCAAGTAAGGGGTGCAAAGTTCTAAATGCATAACAACAAACCAATATTTTTCTATTAAAAAGTTTTACAAACACGCGGCCATAAATTCTGTTTTTATGAAGGATTCGCTAAGTAGAGGAGCTAAAATCAGGGACGATACATAAAAAATTCTAAAGGTGACAATGTCTTCAATTAGATATAATTATAAGTGTGGATGGATGGCACATGGATTTCTTCAACGGATTGCGTGTGAATGTGTAATTAAGTTATCATATGTGCCAATTTGAACGGAACTGTCCCTTTTTGGCCACCTGTCCCGTTGTCCCCAAAAACAAAATAGTCCCGTTTTCCAACACCACGCACACATTTAAAATTAACACGTCACACGAGCGATATAAATAAAAAAAAAATGTAAATACTTTTATAACAATTACTGTCACAAATACTTTGCTTTAATAAAAATTGTGATTTGTTTTTATTTTTCCTGATTTGTTTAGTATATTATTCGTTTTCTATTTGCTGCAATTGTTCAAAATAAAGCACATAAAAAAATTATGTTTATATCCGTTATCAACTGACGTATATAAACCGTGGAATTCAGATTATCGCGCAAAAACTATCGTGCTTCCTGTAAGAGACATTGTTTCAGAATAAAAAGCAGCCCATGTTTGACCTCGGATTTTCAACCATCTCCATGCCAGATTTCATTAAAATTGTAGCAGTGAAAGCGAAACAGACTCTGACAGACTTTCGCAATTATTAATATTAATGATGGCGACGTTCACCACCCGTCACGTCCTGATCTCACGAGGGCGAGAAGGACCAATGGAGAGCTGTTTCGCTGCGATGTATGGTAGCGGATGAAGCTCTGTGGTCTGCGGGGGATAGGGATATATATATATATATATATATATATATATATATATATATATATATATATATATATATATATATATATATATAAACAGATGTTTACGCATCATGCGGGCGGGAGCCCCGGTCGTGCGGACGCTGCGGCCTGTCCGTGCTTTCGATTCGTAGTGATCGTAGCAGGTGGTATGTGTACGTGTGTGTACCTGTATGTGAGCGCGGCGGAGCCGTAGCCGGGCTGGGGCTGGTGCACCCGCAGCTGCGGCTGGTACTGCGCGTAGGGCGCCCGCTGGGCCGGCACGCCCGCCACCACGCCCGCCACGCCCGCCGGCTTGCCGCCGTACGACAGCGCGCCGCCGCCGCCCCCTCCGCCGCCGCCGCCGCCGCCACCGGCCGGCCCGTGCTCCGACGAACCGGGCCTGCGCACACACACACAAAACTCGCTTGAACACCTTCAATAATTAATACATCATCAATAACATCCTGCGGCAGTCCACTACTAGACATAGGCCTACCACAAGAAGTACTTAGCCCGATCGTCGGCTTGACGCATTCTCCACCAACCGCCCTGCACTGCCTGCAGATTGCCCTGCAGATCGTCGGATCATCTAGCCGGGGGGCTTCCGACACTACGTTTGCCAAGACGCGGTCTCCACTCTAGGTGGCGTTCTATTGATCCAAGTGGCGAAATTTGTTGGTGGAGACAAAGGCTAATTTTGGGTCATTACGCCCGCCAAAGTACATAAATAATTATATATGCCACACCAAAAAGAGTTTCATCCTTATTTGGATGAATGGCGACCCTGTACGGTGCATTTTCTCCGAAACTTCTTTCCACGCACCACTACCCTGTATATCTGGTGTTTCCGCACCACTACAACATTGGAACCTTTAAAAAAGCATATGGCGATGCGAATGTTTATGGACGGCGTTTTCCAGGTGATACGCCTGATCATTGGTCATCTTATCCCATAACAAAAAAAACACTAGCAACGTTGTACAAACAAGGTCAAAAGGTAAATAAATTATATATATCTTTTTGAACAGAAGCGTCAAGACGCAATATCTCCCCTTTTAATCATTCTTCGCCCATTACTCTACATCCCAACGTAATAATCCTACAGCTTTATCAAGGGCTGGCAATATATTTCCAACATCATACAATTAAGACCAAGATAGCGAGAGATAAAGTAAATAAAAAATTTACAAAAAGGGTAAAAAAGATATTTAATACATTATTTGCATAAATGAAATGTGTAGACTAAATATAATAACCTAAAAATTATATTATGTAAAATACGAGTAGAATAAAAATACTAGGTAATTTCAAAGATGGAAAATTTGAATACCAAAGATATCATATTTCCAATTTGAGCAACTCGCAAAAACGAAACCAATACCGCTGAGGTAGAACGAGCTAATAAGCGAAACGCGTAACAAAAAAAGCTTAAAAGCTCCGAATCCACAACGCGGTCACTTTAATACGTATAAAAAGTGTAGGGTACTCGGCAAAGTGAGTGCGCCAATTACGCGTACGTGCGCTCAATCCGCTCCGATACAGTGTATATATACATATGTATATCAATGGCCATAAAAATGTGGCCACGACTGTACAGGAAACGCTACTTGAGGTCAAGTTCACCGCCGCCCGCCGCCCGCCGCTATACCCCTCCCCCCTGACGCACACCGTAACACTAATGACGGAATAACCTCACGCGCGCTAAATATATCGCCGGCTCTCCACTGCGTGCGATATCGATCGCGATGTCTTTTATTTTTTTTTTAAAATTACGTATTGTTAGTTCAAATTGCGAGTGGATTGTTTTGTGTCGCTCACCGCATTCTTTGAATTTGTACTACTCATGAATACATTTTAAGGCAATGATGATATATAGATAGAGAGATAGATTCATTTATCTCCGTCTGCAGCAATACACTAACTAATACACATTAAATTATTACAAAATTAACAGTACATACAAATGGAAATGGGCGATGGCTCAGTGAAAACCTCCACTCATTGAGCATAGTATATATGTATCTATATATTCTTTTCTGGGGAAGTGAGATACTTCCCCGGGCGAGCCGGCCCATTCATGCTACAGACAAATAATAAGCCATTCTTGACAAAGTATTCGAACAGTGAAAAGAAGGAAGATCTTTGTCCTGCAGTATATATAAATTAATAATATAATAATCTTTAATAAATTATAACATTATTGTTATTATTATTATAATACGATGGTACTGGTGTGGAAACTGCGTCTTGGAAAATGTAGTCTGGTTAGATTAGGCTAGCTGGAGTAAAGACATGCGCAAGGTGTAGGAACGGATGCAAGTCGTCGAGCATAGGGACAGGTAGCGTTTTTTGCGTAGCCTCGTCGATGAAAGCCGATCAAACCTACTTAGCAACACGTACGTACAGTTTAGTCGAACGAGGTTAGTAGAAAAATACAGAACGTGCTGTCCTTTACTGAGCCTCCTCTATCAATACATCTAGTTAGTATTCCCGTGAAGACGAGCGGCCCGTGTGCACCACACTGATCGCTTATACGTGTACCTATGCAAACATATTGTGCAACTGCTAACAAACTCGTTTGTTGCACTGTCACAGATCGATACAAATATAAGGTAACAATTTATTTGGAAAAGAAAACGGGACTCGAAATCGCTCGGAACAAGTTGATCTGTAACTTCCAGCTATACTTAGTATTGCTACTATTTGATAAACGATATACAAATATAAGCAGAATTGCGTGATTTATAGAAAACAAAGAGAGATAGATGAAGCTACCCACATCTACAGAGGGCGGCTGGCAAAAACTAAATGGAGTAGTCAAAGGTCGGGCTAGTTGGCACGCCTTTGAGAAAACTTATAAATGACATGATATATTTTCAATTTTAATTCACACTTTTAAACGTTCTTATGAATGTCACAATGGTCACAATTTATTGGCTAAATATGAGACCTCAAGAGAGGGGGAGATGAATCGGCAAATACTTTTCGATCCAATATTTCCTCTTCCTTTTATATACATTCCTTTTCTGTGCCATAAATTGATTCATAGAAACAAACAATGATTGCACGAGTTTCTCCGAAGCGTACTTTCTTTATTACGTGAAAATATTAGTGGTATTTAACCCGGTATAGTAATTAACTGCTCTTTTAATATAACTTACTTTTATTTTTTTTATATTATTCATATAGAAATTACTATTTCTGAGATAAGGGAATCGCGGTACTTTAAATATTCTGTTCCTAAAAAATAGCTTATTTCAGTGGTACAAATATCCACATAAGTATCGAATTGATGGCAACCCTACACAGCCCACTCTCCCCAAGGCTTTACTCCTCAGCGATGAATCACAGCTGTCTATTGTTAGCGCGCTGACTAACAGGACCTGAATCACCTGCCATTCTTCGCACGCGATGGGAAGGCTGTACGTCCGATTAGCGTCTTTGACATACGAGTACATCATCGCCATTTTGAGATGCGTGCGCTGCGTGAAATTTAAAATTAGTGTCGAATTTATTATTTTTTCCTTTCTATATCTTACGTTATTGGTTAAATATACATTTTTTATGGACTAAGCTATAGGTTTCAGTGGCTTAGGCTTTTCATGGGGGTGGAAGCGGGTCCAAAGGGAAATGGAGGGCGTTATGAAATACTTCTATTTTAATAATTTTTTTATTAATATTTTATGTAGCCGTCAAAAATGTTTCTCTTATTATTATGGCGTAAATCAACATTTTCTCTTAAAGGCGGTAGCCAATAAAAGGTTGCGATCCTACGAGAGCAAGTAGGTCATCCTGCTGGTAAGAAATCACCCCCACCCACGCCACATCTTTAACACAAGGGTGATATTACACTAGACCTGGCGGTAGGTTACCCATGCGATGGACTGACTAGATTATTAAGTCTAAATTAGTCTAAATTATTAAGTCAGCTATTGGCAATTTCGTCCATGAGTGCATCCAAATTACAACAGAGAGACATGGCGAGACATCATGATGGTGTATTACATCTGCCTTCCGGAGGTCCAATTTCCTTTCCCTCTCCTCATCTCCTTTCTTAGCCCCCTATTGAATATTTTCTATTGCTAAGAAGGGCAGTGTTTTGAAGATGTCCATGATGGCCGCGTTTGTTTACCATCAAGATGCTACTCATCACTAGCTCATTTGTGACCTTCCATATGCATATATATATATATATATATATATATATATATATATATATATATATATATATATATATATATTCAATGTATTTCACCCAAATATCGTCAACAAAAGAATCATCACGTCAC
This sequence comes from Baronia brevicornis, assembly GCA_031353405.1. Classification (NCBI taxonomy): domain Eukaryota; kingdom Metazoa; phylum Arthropoda; class Insecta; order Lepidoptera; family Papilionidae; genus Baronia; species Baronia brevicornis. The sequence goes on from JASFAT010004747.1 coordinate 2,272,030, forward strand.
GCACCTTAACTGATTGTTATCCCAGCACCAAGTCGTGTTTTCATTGACCGTCATTATTCTGTCACGGCGTTAGCTCCACTAACGAGGTGCTATTTACTGCTCCGTGGTTATGTGTGTAAGGTCGTTTAGTCGAACGCCGTTCTGGTATGCAATTATGCGTGAATTTGTCCACAGACTGATACATACATACATACATTTATATAAATAACATTGGTTTGTCCGTCTGGTTTTCAAAACAAATTACAAGTATTGTCTTTAAAATTTGCTTATTCGAACTAATCTTAGAGACGACAGACCGATTTCTATCAAACTTTAAGGGAATAACATTTTTTTAGCAACGATTTTCAATGTTTTGCCTTCAACGATATTTCCGAACGGAACATTGGAGAACCTTCAAAAAAATAGCCACACACATTTTACAAAGGCTGGAAAAGCTTCTACAATGCTTCTAGTGTCGCAGATGTCTATGGAACCCGTCCATATTGCTTGCTATTGCTTTCTATAAGAAGTGGTTGTTCGTTTGCCTTCTTATCGCATACAAACTACTAAAATTCTTGTAAACTCCTTAAACTTATAATGTTAGGAAACGTAGTTTACAAGAATACAAATGGTAGGTAGATTAAAACCTACGAACACACATACTCGTTTAAAGTTTTTCTATAGGATAGGAGGGCAAACGAGCAAGCGTGTCGCCTGATGGAAAGCAATCAACGCCGCCCAAAGACAACCGCAACACCATACGTATTGGTTACGAGCTGGTGTTCGGGGAACGGAAAAATGAAAACTGCCATTACTTTCACTTCTCTTCACTTTAAGTTCCACTTCTCTTTACATTACTTCCACTTCATCTTTTCTACTATTTTCATCCGTATTAACCCTTTGCGCTCGAGGCGCTTTTCTGTCGGATGAACCAGCAACTCGAGAGTAATCGCACGCGCTCCCGCTTACTTCATGAGTTCGTTATTGTTAACTTAAAATAATTTTAGACACAATAAGACACTTTAAACTCGTATATTTTAACACTATTAGCTTAATGTAATACAATTATTAAATAATTATATTCTATAATTTTGCTTCTTATGATATTTTGTGAAACAATCTCCAATGTGCATTCTTGGCTTGTCGGGTGAGAATCACCCGAGATAAGACATTTAGACACCTCGTAAAATGATCTACAAAAGGCCAAGTAGACTTTTCAAGCGATATTCCTTAAGTCAAACAGAAATAAACACATCGATCTGAATGGTGCCTCTCAGGCACCGCTCGAGTTATTGCATCACATGTTGTGGTGCCTGAGAGGCACCACTCGAGCGCAAAGGGTTAAACTTTTTAACTCCTCTTCGAAGCACCGTCGCACTGTTTTATAGATCGAAAGTTCTAGTATTCTCAAAATTCGAAAATGTTCCAGCAATGTGCAGTTTCTTTCTAGACATAGTTCTATCTCTTTTCCACGCGCAGCTATTTTCTATAAACTGTTCTTGTCACGCATTGACTAACGTCTCGTCAATTTATTTTTAAAAGTTGTAATCGCTTGCTTGACCAGGATTTTGAGATTTCAAAATGAGGTTTTAATCGTTTCATAAAAAAATGATTTTTCATGTATTACGCAACAATATTGTGGAAGCTTTGAGGGCCTTTAGGGTATATACAAATTTTACTCTGAACGTATTCTAGTGATATTATTGTGTGTTAATTATAAACGTTTAAAACAGAGCGTTACTGAGTTGTCGTTTAGTCAGCACCACCGCTGTTAGTCAGCAAATTAACACGATACTAAAAAAAAAAACAATAAATTCCACTAAAACGTCCAATTGCGAAACATTGCAAACAACGGAATATTCGCGAACGTTCGCCCAGTCATCGAAATACAAATCCAGTTTAACGCAATAACAAGTAAATAGTGCTACGGTGTTGGCGGTATAATCAAATTACTGTTTACTCAGATGTTTGTGCGGATTGGTGTCGCGCGCGTGGTGCGTTGTGCCGCGACACGCGGTCGCTGCGTGCGTTGTTGCGACACATCGTATTCCACATGCAAATACAGTAAACCCTCCTATAACGCGATTTCATGTCCCTCGTATAACACGTATTTTCCCTCGTATAACACATGGATTTCCCAAGTTATATATTTGTATGTACTGTGAAAAATTTATAATGATTCGACAGTCAATAATCAACTTTGTTTGCACATCTTTAATAAATTATTTTATTTAGTTTTTGTTCCCAGCTTTTGAGTTTTAGCAACATTGATTATACATTACAGTGATGAGTGAGTGACAGGGTTCACTGTAATTATATAAGCACGCTGTATCCGGCAACGGTAACGCCTTAATGCTCAATTTAGGTTGTCGGTATGGTGGATTCTTATGTGGCTTGCAAAGCCAAAATAACAATGACAAACTTTAATAGTGGTAAAACCATGATAGCACCAATAGGCTGAGACCCGTTATAGCCTAGTTATAGTAATAGTACGTTTGTTTGGAGACCTTCCCCTCAACGTGGCCCAGCCAAGTCGGTGAGCCTTAGTCTCTCCTAGATTACATTGGTATTGTATCAGTTATTAGAAATGCGCATACGATCCAAGCAATTTCGTTGGATTCCTCGAAAAGTTTCCAACCGTTAACACTACAAATAATAAAGCAGGCATAATATTTACTTTTCAATTCTCAAAGCGTGCTGTTTGAAGGATATTTAACTAAACAGTCTCTCTCAATGTATTTAAATAGAAACAGCCTTCGAGGGGTCTGCGGTCTGCGGTCCGGTGGTCGCATTGAGGAGACTGAATCGCCAAACCCTTCGGACACACCCGAATTAGGCTGTACCTTTTACTATTATTTGTACATTATCTAGCGTAGAATTAAATTAAATAATAAGTTATACACATAATGTATTATTTTAACACGGCAGTCGATTACAATGTATGTATTATTTATTTATCTATACTTATCGAACGTTTCTAGCGTTAGATATGCCTGCGTATCTAAAGCAGTTATTTAAATTCTGTTTTTTGTCTTAATTTAAAGAGTATTATTATTTCATTACCACAAACTATTTGAAATAAATGAAGTCTACAGTTTAGTTTCTAAGAAATATAAATACCGCTGGACATTATATTTTTAAGCTCAGATGGACAAGACTATCCTTATTATTATCTAACGTTTTGAATTCCGAAAACAAAAATCAGAAAAATCTTCTTATAATAACATTTTTTAACTCATCCGCGGATGGCACAAAAACCGTTCACAACGATTTCCACAATAACATTACACGGGAATAGATTAAATAAGTCATTGTAGTGTCGTACCTTCCGATTTGGAGCTATCCACAAAATCCAGTATATTGGCGTTCCGAAAATATAGAGTCTCGATGGAACGCCACTATACTGGCTTTGAGTATAGGTTTTGAGTGTCGTTGTTGGTCCTTAAGAGCATTTTTAATTACGTACTACGAACAGAAGAGCCTCAAGAAGTTAAAATTTGCTATACTAAATCTATATAACTAAATATATTTATCCTAATATGTATACATATAATCACTGTGGTCCGCGATCTATCTACATCGGTTCTTACTGAAAACCAGCGCTAGGTGCTCCTATAGAGCGTTTGGCTTACGCTGAGATAGAACCCTTTTGTGGTACATCTTAGGTACGTGCTTGCAAATATGTACACGCAGGTTTCCTGTAGGAGTAGGCACCTGTTACAATCCCGATACACTTTCTTTGCTTCATCAATGCTCATCATTCACTCTCTTCACACAAACTCGTCGGTTAAGGGTACTTAGGTTTTAGGTTTTTATTTAACTTTTAAAGCATTTAAAAGTTAATAAAAACCTAAAACCTAAGTTTTCTTTTTATTTAACTTTTAAAGCATTTAATTTCTTTAAAAAAATATTTTCACCAAGAAACATTTTTCTGTTTTTAATGCTATTAATTTGTCGATAAGACTGGAGATTTAGAATGCAATGACTTAGAAAAAAAAAGAAATAATTTATAAAAATACTTCGTATGTTAAAAAGAATTTAGTTTCGACCGACAATTAAACTTAATAAATAAGTTCTCTAACCAACGATTCGTAAAAAAATCAATATATCGGTAACGATTTAAAAAAGTAAGTTGTACATATATATCTATATACAATATTATATATACTATAATATATATAAATACACACAATACTATATATACGTATATAATATATATACATTATATACGTATATATAACCTATTTATATATAGATATACAAGTTTCATTCGCGCGCCGTAGGTGAACAGTCCCAAAGCGTCGAGATTTATCGTGCGTCAGTATAACGGCCTCAGGTTGGGAGAAGTTATGGCCACGGTATGCGCAGAATTACAAGAATAAGGTGAGATATTGCCATAAAACTCTGCTCGTATACTGACTGCCCAGCCTGGCCGCGTGCGAATATCGCGAAAGTTTAAACTGTTTCATATTTATTTTGCGCTGAGAAAAGAAATGGCTGTATGTTTAGAAAAGTATATTCCTTTGCTTATATTTATTGGAATTGTTAAAAAGGGCGTTTTAGAATCTCTTTACGAGAGGATAATCATTGATATAATTAATATAGGGCGTCCGGTGGCAGAATGAGGCAGAATGGCAGAATTTCAAACATAAATAATAAAAAAAATTACAAAGAGGAGAAGTGCGGGTCTTGTGATAAAATGTTGACCGTCACGTCAGTCTCTACTCGTGGAATCTAGCCACAGCATTCTGTACCACTCGCTGAAGTAGTGATGTTAGGGTTCCTTCAACCCCGCGGACGATATTTTCCTTTAGTGCTGAGATCATCGTCGGGTTTGTAACTTTTAAAATATAGACTAAATATAGACTTATATCCCCCACAGAAAAACTTCCTTAATGGTGAGATCCGGCGACCTGTAGGCCAGGTGATATCGCCGAAACGGCTTATTAATTTTTTAGAGAAAAAATCGTGAAGAAGCTCCATGGTCTCTCTAGCAATGTGAAGCTCAGTGCTATTTTATCTAAACCACAGGCATGAAATTAAGGCAAATGTTCTTTCAGTGTTGACAGAAAATAATCAACAAACATGCATTTACTGATTATTCGACCAATAATCTAATTCTGTAATATAAGAAAATTAAAACATTAACAGGTACTGCCCTAATCCCCTCGTTTAACGAGGAATTGGGGATCGTAGATTAATTTTTATTACTCAATTACTAGTATTCCCTCGCATAATCGCTTGAAAAGCCACCGACGGGAAAAATGGGATGGCCCTAATTTAGGTCGAAAAACTATGTACAATATAATAAGCCTCTACACTACGTTTCAACAACACTGAATGACATTCACAATAACCATGTTGCAACGTCTTCGGGATGTGAAAGTAAAAGCACAACTAGCGTCTGGTACAATGAACCAAGGATAACCTACGTCCCACTTACAGTAGAACTGAATAGGTTCTTAAATCCATAGGAATAGAGTTGACATCAGCGGGAGCTTATTAGGTACGGTGCGGTATGGTGTATTTAGATGGGTACGGGTGTTTCGCGGAACGGCCGCTGCTAATGGCAGCCAATTTCCGGTTTATTCTCCTCACACGCAGAATCGTGGTACCGCAGAAAATTGTGAGCGTGATTATAGCGTTATATGAAACGCGTACTTATTGAATAACTTCTCAGAACGGGCGTTTGGAGAAATTAGCAGGAAATCAACGTGGGTCATCCCACACCCAGCACAATCCGATTTTACAGGGTGTGGGATCGGACACCAGGGGTGTACTCCCACCACTCAAGTGTAAACTCAGAGAGGCGACCGCTCTCTTGCCATCGGTGCGGATGTTTCCAGCTCTTCTCAATAATATATTCTCTCAATAATATACTTTTCGGTTGTCTTCCGTAGAGTCTACTATACCTGAAGATGCCTCGTATTGGGGCGAAACACGTGTCCGTTTACAAGATGGAAATTCATAATGTGTGTTTGGTGTTGTGTGTAGTGGTTGGTGGGTGGAGAATTGATGGCCGATTTTCGGTAAGTTTTTGGTTTAAGTTCCAAATAAATCCACTTAATCCAACAGAAAAACACACATTATTATATTTCTGTTATTGTTTTGCTTGTTGCGGATCTTAGCTAAGTAAAACTTTTGACTGTCCATATATCAATAATATACATTACATTTCAACACATAATGTGAAATTTTAGGCCTAAACATAATGCGCATCAAAACATTACAACGCCACATATGGAGTAGAATAGACTAATAGTTGCCCAATGTTATGTCGTCTACTCCAGCGGTTGTCGGATCTCTGACAAACGTGACCAGCCCATTGCCAGTTCATTTTGCTAATTCGGAAGACTATGTCGATGACTTTTGTTCTCTGGTCGATTTCTTCATTCCTAATCATATTGACTAGAGAAACAAATAGTTATATTATATTTTATTTTATTAATATATCATTAATAAGATTAAATATAATATGTTGAAACTAAATGACATTATAAAAAACGAGTAGGTACATGAGGACATATTAGAACCGTAAAAGCTATATAGTTAGTAGGTAATAGAGAGAAATCTTTACCAGTAAATAATAATGAACCGTTGTGTCCAGCGATTTCATGGGCAACCGCGCACGAAAGACACGAACTTACTTTTTTCACCGCACTGGACTTTTTATCGCGGAGCGGACTTAGAAAATATACTAAATTGTTCAATTTTAAAAACGGTTGCATGTTGAAAAACTTGGTGGAACTAAAAGTACGTTTTGGGATAAAAACCGTGCTGCTGTTAGACGTTTTTATAAAATGCTTTTGTTATTTTGCCAAATAATAAAACCATTTGTCATGATCAGCATACAGTAATCCACTACAAGATGAGGGCTTTTCCCCGTTCGGGTAACATCAACATCGGAATGTTCAAACAACAAGGCTAATTCTTTCTCAAATGTCGTCTTCACTTCTACCGTGCTCCTGATGTTCTTTTCACCGGCATTTTATTTTGTAGAAGAGGGAAGTAAGCGACACAAGGCGCCTTAAAATAAAATGCCTTGTTTCATATGCTGTACAAACAGGTTCACGACTGTAAGGATTTTTAGTTCTGTTTTTTATACAACATTTTATTACCGTATTTTTTTTTGTACCGTAATTTATTTATTGACCATCTGCGGGAGTAATATTTCATATTATACTAAATAGTTTAGACAACGTATTAAAATGTAACCCTAATTAAAAACGTTCACAACTTTAACAAAAAGTGAAAGCAGGCAGGCAAAATAAACTTAAACGTTAGATTTTACTACGGTCCGTGAGTTATACCAACTTTCTGCTTTCCAACAGCCTAGCCAGTTAGCGTATTTTTAGCTTCAATACTTGTATGCATTTGTGTTCGCTGTTTTGCGAATAAAAATCCCTCTCTTACTGTTATGGTGCGTTTTCCATTATTTAAGTTTTAAGACAGTAGCGTAGCAGCCGACAGAGAGGAGCGTTTAAGAAAAGAGCATATGTGTTCACAAGAGACCGGCAACGTATCTGAAATGGATGTATAATATAGGCGGCAATGAGCACTTACCACCAGATCAACCGTGTTCATTTGCCTGCTATGCTATAAAAAATAATAATAATTTGAAAAAAAAAAACCTATAAATATAAATAACTCGATTTTCGGCTTGACATTTTAAATTCTGCCAGCCGCACTGCGCAGATCGTCGTGCCATCAATCTAGCTGGGGGTCTGCTACAAAAAAGCCTTCCTCGGCGAGATATTTTCGTAGTTGTCGTTCTCCCCAACTTGTGTCTGTCCGCAACTTGTGTGCCTCTCAACTCATGAGTAAATTTGTATGTACTCGTGAGCTGGAGCACTTGTAAAGGCCTCAGGGCCAACATCTCAATTCTACATAAAAAGGCAAGTTAAAATACAACTGAGACAAAATGAAACAACACTCCTAAACTTTCCGCGCCCAACACGAGATCGCTGAAAAACTCGTTCTAGCCTAAAAATAAACGTGGCAATGCAAAGTTCCGAAAAACAAATAAAGAACAGTTCCCCTCGGTTCGAAACATGCCAGCGTTCCGTTTGAAGTCCGGTTACGAGCGGTTCACGTGAACCCGCCCCGCCGCCAAACAAACGCAACACAAAACATCCGGAAATAAATCCGCTTTGAGCGAAACCCGGCCGACGGTAGCGCGACGCGACGGTTACTGCTGCTGGAAGTGCGAGGAGTGGCACGGTCGTGGCAGGCGCACGGTGCTGTGTGACCGAACACCTGTTTACTCCAAGCGTTAAGTGCTATATGAAAGACGAGCACCGTTTGTTGAAGTTGTTAATAGATAAACATTATATCAATCCTCGTCTATAACAAAGGTTTACTAAGCCGATAGAAAACGAGAAGTAAAATAAGCAGTTCAACGATAACATATAGATATACAATGATATGCAAATTCAAACTCTTTATTTCGACGTAAGAAATTGCATTTGTCAAACGTCAGTACGCTTAAAATTAAGCTTTCACTACCACTTCGCAATTCGGATCCTATTTTTTGGATATTTTCCCATCTTTTTTACAACATGTGTAGGAAAAATTGGAAATCATATTTTCAAATTTAATTGAGTCAGCGGGAATAGAACCCGCTACCATTGATTCCAAAACGGTAGCTTCGTCGCAGAGTTAATTAGATCGTCAGTTACGAACCTGCAGCGTATTTCGAACCACCCCTGATAACGGACACCTCACCGCTGCGTCATATTGTCGACTAAATGACTCGTTGGTAAAATTATACTGCCATATGAATACCACTTACTCCCACAATCTATTTTTAGCGACATTCAAATGTCGGTGCGAGTGGGGGGTCAGTGGTGGCGTGATGTCATAACCCACATACTCTTAAGTGTACTTAAATGTCGTACAAGTGTCCGATTTCTTCGGTTAGTGGTACTTACTTCTAAACTAAACGTCCTGGATTCAAACACTGCTTAGATTTAAACCAATACAACATATAGATATTTAATATTTCTCTAGAATTTATTAAAAGAATAGAAGTTACGTGGACAGATAGAACTTTTACTTGGCTAAGATCCACAACAAGCAATCAAAAACAAAAAAATAATAATGTGTGTTTTGTACTGAAAGAAGTAAATTTACATGGAAGTCAAACAAAATCTTACTGAAAAAATGGCCGACAGCAAATCTCCACCTCCACAATCAACAACACCTAACACACACTACCACTTTTCCACATTGCACACGACACGTGTTTCGCCTCAACACGAGGCATCATCAGGCATAGACATACGGATCTACGGAAGACAACTGTTAAAGAACTTAAGTTCTGACTGTCCATATAGTAATGGATTTCGGCAAAGTAACGCCTGACTCCATTATTCAATAGAAGTTATATGAAATTATAAACGGGTGGGTCGAAGAAGGCAATGTTGGCTTCGCAATATCAGGTAGTGGAGAGGTACAGCCCGCCGAATTGCCTCGCCTCGCTACAACACAGACAGTTGTGCTGAAATGACTGCCTTCCTTCGCTAGTCGAAAAGACAATATAAGTAGAAGTGAAATAAAAATCTAGGGCTATCTAATCATAAAAAACGACTAAGATTTGAAATTGGCTAATCCAGAGGCGGATAAGCTGTTTCGTATCTTTGGATTATTTAAGCTGGCGCCTTCAATATCAGTGGCATTAAACCATGTGACCTATTTTGAACAGAATCGCCAATGCGAAAGGTAAATAACCTACAATGTGCAAAAAAAAAGAGCGCGAGGCAAGGGCAAGCGATCGACGTCCTTCTGCCGCGCCCGGACCAGTTGACAACATTTTTCAATTAAGCCACACATGTTCCGTGTCACACACCGTTATTTCACTGCAATCCTGCAAGATTATATCTGCAAACTATACTATTATACATATATAAATTTAAAACATACAAAAATGGTTGTGTGTACGTAATGTCCAGATAGTCGCTATTTTTAAGCTAAGGAATCTTAGTTTTTAATAATATATTAATATACACGTGGACATCAACCGTTAATTAAGAAGATACAAAAAAGCGAGTTGTGCGCATAACTCGACGTTGTACGCGGTCAAGAGGAAGAAGCTGATACTGAAGTGCCTCGGCCCAGAGAACACTATCAAATACAACTAATACAAAAAAAAATTAGAGTCAATTCCTTCTTTTATAGCCTAGCAGGACCTCTACATAAGAGAAATATCTTATATAAGACAAAACATTTTTCTTCCATTTAAAAATAAAATTAATTAACTAATGAATTAATATTTGAAAAAACTGTATTAACATCAAGTGAATAATAAGTATTTTATTAACGATTGAAAATTATATAGTATAAATAAATATATATATAAGGTGAGCGTGAACTTATAGTAGGAATTGAACAAAAAGTAACAATAAAACACAGGTGCTAAATAAGTATCCTCCTTTTGTAACATCGATAATAATCAACCATCGTCCCGACTGACATTTGCAGTCGCGCGCGTTGTGCAACGAGCCCCAGCGTTGAACAAGCGTATCAGTTTATCGTTGCACCAATGACTCAGATCCGCCTGCATTGACCTCCCGAAGTACATGGCGTGTCGCTCTATGGTCAGTTCGCTGCCACCACGCACGTATTATTCTACAGGACATTCCGTGAATTATTTTATATTAAATATAAACGTCTCTTATTATAGTGGTCAATATCTCCATAGTAAATTTTGACAAGTTAAAATTCTTTCAAAGTGAGTGGTATAAAGCAATTTAATATTATAAACAATAAAGATTCCCAAGAAATACTAATACAGTCAGAAATGTTATCCTGGACGACTCAATTTATCATCAAGACTGAAGTGACTTCCGCGATAACACTAGGGAACCAGTTCATTTTCTGTCGTCTTATCAAAAACTACACCTTTTTGAAAAGACGACAGCGAGGACAGTCATCCTTTTCATACCGTTTCATTCAAGAGAACAGTCTCCTGGTGTGCCCGCGGGCTGCAGTGATTTTTTATCATCACAATACATTTACTGGTTTGCCTCTCTCAATATAGAAAAATACTAATTTCTTGAACACAATGTTAAAAGAAAATATTATTTATATGATTTACTTTAAGATTTTTTATAATATCTGTTGAAGACGCTCTTTATATATAAGTCATTATATTTATTTATATATAAAGAGCGTCTTCAACAGATAATTGAGTCAGCTTCAAACAGATTTGAATCCAAAAGACTTTGGATTCAAATCACAAGCGAAAGTTTATAATTCATAAAAAAAATACTTAATATTTTTAAAAATAGTTAATAATCATAGTTAATATTATTTATTAATAGTCATTTATTTGGATTGAAGGGAATCGGATAAAAGTTTTCTTCGTTTTGTAATTTGCTCGAAATTCATCTGTAATTCATAATTTTTATTTTCATCTTCTTACTCATCACTCGTTCTCCACGTGAACTTTAATTGCGACAAACCTTCGTGCATGCAATGTGCCTCGAAAAAGTTACAATGTTTTTTCTTCGCGTAATGGGTAAGGCTTACAATACCGGGATTCCGGGATCCCGAATACCGGAATCACGGACCATTTTTGTCCGTTATTAAGAACCGGTATTTATGTACAAATACCGGTATTTTGGTACTATATTAGTTGATGAAAATTGAATTTATGCACAATATAAATCTAATTAAAATAATATTAATTAATTACAAGAAATTTTTTTTGAAGATAAACAATTTCATTGTATTAAAATCTATATCTGGCACATTTATTATATGTAAAATGTAACATAAAATTAAATATGTACTTTTTTTTTACTTGCACGTTTTTTTATATCTATCTACTCCTACTCTTTATGTAATAAAATAAATAATATCTACTCATTTCAGAACAATATTTATTGGATTTCATATATTATATTTGTTAACAAGTCAATATAACAACTGACATAAGTAAAAATATAACTAGTAAATTATTTATCAGTAATACCGGTTTCAATACCGGTATCCCGATATTTCAGATTTTAAATATCAAATACCGGTATTCAGATTTTAGTTCGGTATTGTAAGCCCTAGTAACGGGTATCCGGTAGCGGAATTAGGTTTTCAACCTTTTGATAACCTTTCAAAGTAGTAGGTAATTTTTCTTCTTTATAATTACATACTAATATAGAAAGAAATGGTCGTAGCGACAACGGACGAAATTTTCTTCCAAATCTAATGAAACAATTTTAAATGTGACCTTTAAAATTATTATAATATCGACAGTCTACGCCATAACAAACCAAACACGGCCACAGTGGAGTGGGGGGGAGAGGTTCTCGCGATATGCATTATGCATATGTTTTTGTTATTACGTTCCCCGGTCGGTCGGTCGGGCGGGTTATCATCGGTGACTTTGAGATCTTTCTCACGTACCCAACGCGCGCGCGAGCTCGTCTCGTTAAACGCATTGGCAGCGACTCCACAGTTACACAGCTACATTCTATTTTAGTGTGAATTTAATAGAATGCAGGGCCTTCGCTGCACCTGACGCTCCAGTGAATCTATTTTATTTTATTTATTTATCATTAATAGTGATAGAGCCACGCCGCAGACGAATACTTTATCAAGAATGGTATAATATTTGTCTGTAGCATGAATCACCCTCACCCGGGGAAGTACCACACTCACACAGAAAACCGGCTTCTGAGTGGTAGCTTACCTACCGCGCTTCGTATGAGCGGCCGAGTTTCGGAGACCGAACACCCTCCCCGCTCCCTCTACCTCTCCCCCTCCCGTTCCCACTCGCAGTGACGCTGCGGAAGTCTATGGGCGGTGTAGATTGCTTTCCATCAGATGACACACCTGCTCGTTTGCCTTCCTATCCCATAAAAAAAAAATAATAATAATTGATGCTTATCTACATGGTTGTATCGCCGGTGGACCCTGAACTACAAAGCTAGGCAAATTCCGTAAAGAATGTTTAATAACCAAGCGTTGCTTAGCAACCAATCTTCATATAATGCGAACTTTTATTTCACAACACTTTAAGGAGTACGTATGTCACGTCGCGGTCTCCAGTCCAGCTCGTCTACTGCAACGATTGTCGGTTCTCCAGCATACGTGACTACCTCCTGCCAGTTCAGTTTGCAAACGCGATAAGCTATGTGGGTGCCTTTAATTCCGTCCCTGATTTCTTCATTACGAATGCTACCATTTGACAAACTGAAGGAACGTTTTGACACCGTAAAATGGTGGTATAACCATTTTGAAAACAAGGCTAGCCATACAATGTCATAGGCTAGAAAAAGATGGAAGACTCTCGTTTCGGACATCCACTTCGGGTCACTGAGCCAGTGGAGTCAGTAAAGCATAAAAATAAAATAGAATAGATATTAAAATGTTATTAAAACATATTTCGCTGCTGACTATAATTTATATAAAATTGTGAACCAAATTTTAAAGAAAGATTTGAATTCCGAACCCTAGGTTCAAAATTAAGATATATAACGTGTGATTCAAATTGGCGTTACAATACTTTTGTCCCATATATAATATTGGTCTATACTAGAACCATAAGGAGGAAAAAGATTTTAAATTTGTTTTTATACGAAGGTTATCGCGGTGGTGGTATGTCGTGATCGCCCAAGTCGAATGTCGTGATCTCAAAGCCCACATGGAAGATGACGTAATTCCGGCTATTTGGATTAAGTAAGTTGACATCTTAAGAAATCCCAGAGGCGTTACCATATATGTAGTGTGCCTTCAATACAATAAATATTGTGTCACTTTCTCATAGTGTGAACAAAATTCGTAAGACAGTGTTGGAGTCACCGTGAACTGTAAACTCGCCACGTGTACCATAAATGATACATGACATGACATGAATGGAATTTCTCTAAACAAACAAATTACTTCCCGATTGCTAATGTAATCAAATATTGTGTCATAATATATTAATGTTTAATCAAACATCGAAAGATTTAGCACGGAACGTATTAAAAAATAACATATATTCATTATATTATAAATGTATTCCGAGAACAAAATCCGTATTTTTCGATCGGCTTTCGATCTCGGAATCCATTACTAAAAAAACCCAAAGTATTCATCTCATTAAAATAATTATAAGAACTAAAAGGCAGGATAATTACAAAGATAAATACTTAATAAATGTTTGTAAGAAGAATTTCACAAATGTATTGCTTAAATAAGAGCCCCGTAAAATAATTGCCATGTCCCGTTACGCATTAAAATACAAATTTATGGCTTTACCTTTACGATATTTTGGTATGATTTAATTTCCGCTTTTCCCCCTTTTTATTATTTTCCACCACACAGATATACCGAAATACTAAAAATTTTACAAAATTATGTACAAATAAACTCTCATTTTGAAGTAAGCTTGGAACGTAAGTACGATATTCAATGACTAATGTCGAATGGCCAAGGGAGTTATGTAATTAGGTTATATTACGGACAAAATTCCTATGAAGTACATACCATGGCAAAGAACACAAACCATGGCCCTAGTCCTGGTCATCCTGTTATTCCTGGCAAAGGTAGAGCGCGTCTTCGATTTCGATTGGGCAGGGGTTTTATTTTGTCGAATTTTAGCTGAAGAAGCAATATATTATATTTACATTTTAATAGTGGTTTATCGCATATACCTTATCGACAACAGCATGTGGATCCTTGTATAAGTTACATATCATGTCAACGTTATGTCATAGTCGATAAGAGTCCAAGCTTCAGGTGCGTTATGTTCAAATACAGATCAGCCTCTGGACAGCCAAATGATCGCAGTATACTTAAAGTATTAATTTTAAAATTATTTTATTTATTTTAAAAGAAGACTAACAATGTTTTTACATATATTTTTTTCTCTATGTATGTAATAATTAATGAAATTTGTACGCCATAAGTGGCAATGTGATGGAGCTTTTAGATGTCTTTTTTCATCTTGTTATATATACCTCATTTTATTTGCATAATATAAATAATTATTATTATTAATAACTAGTATTAATGTTAACTATTCCAACTAAGCTTATAATGCTTGTTCTAGGAAATGGTCCACATCAATAGTCCAATGGAGGGCATACAGAACGTAAGTCTTGCCAACTGACTGAGCAATTACTACATATAATATATAAATGAAGGCTGTTCATAAACGATCGCGATGAGGCGATGACTTTTTTAACAAGATATATTAGCGTAATAACTATGGGAACACGTTCCTAATTTGAGAAAGATTAAGAGAAAATATCCAACAATATAATTAGCTCAGGGTGGAAGCTACTTACGGAGTCAACGGTCGCGGGTTCAATTTCCACATCGGGATAAATATATGTATGGCCTACAGGTATTTATTCCAATTCTGGATGCCACGCCAATCTGCGCGTTGGTGAAGCGCGGTGGATTGGTACACTACTCCAGAAATATGGAGGTCCCTTGCCCAGCAGTGAGATACACAAGTCTGTAAATAAATCCAGCAATGGATAGTGTCCAGCGGAGCTGTTGTTAATGATGATGATGGTGAATTGAATGGAACCAAGCGCGAGATCCTTAGCTGTGATGATCATTAAAATGTTTAAGGCGAACTAATTGAGCGCAAACGGCCGTAATTGGAGGCGACCCTTCAAGAAGTGGAAAAGCATTAGCTTTAGTTCGTTATCGCCGTGACTCACACGCCCTGTATTCAGCTCACTATCTACAGTGTTTTGACCTCCTACTTCACTAAAAGTCTATTGGGAGCGGGCATAAACCACGGACCAAGTCGTTACCGCATTAGATACAATTTCATTCATTTTTAGATTTGAAGATTAATTAGAGCTCTCCCGCCAGCAACCTGGTGGTCAAATATGAAAAGACATACATACAATCATCACGCCTATTTCTCATAGTGGTAGGCAGAGACCACAGATCTCCATCCGTTACGATCCCGGCACACCTACCTTGCTTACTTGACATTCATTCATCTTTTCATCCATCCTTCCTCTCACATTCATAGTAGCGAAACGGCTCTCGGTTAGTCGCTTCTCGCCCTCATGGGAATCAGGACGTGACGGGTGGTGAAATACATCGCCGTATTTTTTAACAAATTAGGTTTATTAAAATTCGTCATAGTGAATCCTACGAGCCGCAAGGGAGGATGAAGATCATACATATCGACGCAACAAAGCGAAAACGAAGTAAACCGCAAAATGAAAACTTACCAGAGCAAGAAATACTTAGAATTTCGGAAAAAATCGTATCTAATCACTCAAAAACAGTCATTTTCGCTGTACAACATTTTCTATTACTCGTAGAGCTGTGAGACTGAAACCATCCGCCTCAGTATTCTTTTCTGATCCGAATATGCAATAAAATGTTTTAACATTAACCGCGTTTTCACTTTTTTGCGTTGATATATTTATGCGGATGCTAGAATCTGATCCGCGACCATTAATTCTGAAAGCGGTAATTTCGCCACCGAGGTTTTAAATATAAAAATATTAGGTTTAAAATTTTAAGGTTTTTTCCGCACAAACGCCACCGCAAGGTCCGGTAAAAGGCGCTGGGCATGACGCTCCGGCTACTTGACCACAGAAGCACTCCACACGATGGGCACGGCATTTTAAATAAAAAAAATATATAGAAGTTAATTTTAAAACAGATAATTTTTTGGTGTTTATATGAGAGCGTATGTGGGTCGCCCAACTGAACGACGTCCTGTGAGGCACCCCTGGTACCGCTGGAGAGACATGATCGACGATGACTAGCGCAACCTTCAAGTCTGTAACTGGCAGGATGTGGCGCAGGACAGGGCACGGTAAGATCTATTCAGAGGCCAAGATCCATTTTGAGTCGCTGCGCCAACAAAGTTAGTTATATTATAGCAAGTACCCAATGCAGCCCCGGCTGCCCCGCACGCCACATTCACAATTACGCGCGGTGAAAGACATCCGGAGGTCAAAGACGCGGTACGGCCGCGATGCACCATTATAAATTATATCTTATGACGCATGCGTGCTATGTGTACTAGCGCCGTATCGCTTGAAAAACCGAGTTATCCACGGTTTTATGCTCTGGGGCAGAAGTGGCGAGCTTCAACAAGCTTACTTCATAATGGCCGGCAACGCATTTGTGATGCCTGTGGTGTTGCAGATGTCCATTGGCTTTGATTGCTTTCCATCAGGTGATACACCGGCTCGTTCGTCTTCCTATCCCACAAAAAAAGATTAAAATTTGTTTAAGTGTAACCCCAAAAATTAAACAACTAAATTAAATTATGTTGCGCAGTAGCGCCTTAGGACAATTAACAGGATATGTCATCATATTTTGTACATGTTGCTGTAGTATGTTGTATACATACTATAATATAAAGTGCGTACAGGTACGCTGACTTCTCATTTGCCAACAAAGCCGTCTTAAGCGGATGCAAATGTAATGTACCTACATCGCGTGTATTATACTTGTGCAGGACCGTTAGCGACCTGGAAAAAAGGACGAAAATAAAAGGCGGTTGAATTTTAAATCAGCCCGTCCGAGTCCGGCTCCCGGGATGCAAACAAATTGTAAAACGTTCACTAGTTGGTACCGTACGCTCCGAATACTTTGATTGATGCTTGTTTTATTAATATTTAAGAGTTCTTATCGGAGGCTGTAAAATTTTTCCGTTATCTGCTCTGACAGTTTGTTTACTATGTGTTATATGATGGGATTGCAAATGTGATGTTGTTAAATTTGTGAAACTTGATAAATTTGAAAACCTCCTGTGTCAATGGCTCCTAGGTTGTAAACGAAGGACATCCTGCGGGGCGCCAAAACTTACACAAACCAATCTTCAGATTGGTTCGATTAGGTTACTAAATTTCAATTCTGTTAAATACAGATTTTTGGATTGGATGGTCTAATTAGTATTTTTACTAATTAGACCATCCAATCAATATTTTTATATATTTATTAGTAACAGTACTTTGAATTTCTGAATGATGGTTCAAAATCGAACTAAAATAAAAATTTATATTAACGACAAAAAGTTATTTCGAAGTTCCTATACGGGTAATCTGTGAAAAATTGAGGCACAGAATGCGAATTTCTTGTAATTGATATATTCATTATCTTTTTTTCATGTAAGAGATAGGAAAACGAGCAAACCGGTCATTAGGGTAAGCAATCACCGCCGCCTATGCACATAACCGCGATAACATATTAAAATGCTGACGGGTATTTTCTGAAGATGTGGAATTTCTCCTGTAAAGCAGGCCCATTAATACTACAATGACTATTATTATTCAATTGACAATTTGATAAGGCAATACACATTTCAAACATCTCTGTATATTTGGACAATAATGCGTGTACTGGGCTCGCTGGCCTACAAAATAGCGCGTTGATTGTCAGCATCGCGAAATGCATTCGAGACGCTTAGAACCCGACACGTCTCTCGGAGCGTTTCTCGGAACAGTGCACTTGTGTCCGACTTGCCTGCGCCTGCCCGCTACGTACAAAAATAAATACAATGAACACTTTCTCGTGGCCATACTGTAACGAAACGTTACAACAGCACAACAACAACACTGCAAAAACCAAGTTTGACTTTGATGCGATAAGGTCGATTTTGGTTGTGCACGCGTACAGAGTTACGGCGTTCAGTACGCGAGTGGAGTAATTGATGCGTCACAGAGCGGTGGCGGGAGGCGGGCGGTCGGGGAGGAGCGGAACGGGTCATCGTGCTAAGCGCTACACCCGCGCACACAGTATGTATACATCTCGACATTGTTGATCCAATCTATGCGCGCGTAGCTAGCTATACAGATGTAGATTTTACGTTACTCTGTTGCCAGCCAGTTGTTCGCCCGCCCGCGAAGGTCACTCACTTGACGCGATATATAGATGTTATTATATAGAGGCGTTTGTTCGGCGTTCACTTCGCCCGTCTACACTTGGGACGCGGGGAAATGAAAGGCGATTTCTATTACTACTACTTCTCCACTGACTTGACTTGTATGAACTATTGACTTTGAAAGCTCTCACGCGAGCTAACCGCCAACGTTGCAGTGCGGTTAGCTCGCGTTTATCTACTTCATTTTATTGCTATCTATAATTGAACCAATTTTTTAAACATCACTACTGTCTTGTTTGTTTTGAATTCACTCCGGCACGAATAGAGTCATGCGTAGTCATGAAGTTATTATTGTTATTGAAATAACAGGAAAAAGTTGGTGGTGTTCATTACGTGTATCGAATTTTTGTTTTGTAACTGCGTAATGTAAGGATAACGAGACACGTACATGAATTACGTTAATGTAAAAGACAGAACATTTTCGCGGCGGGCGGCTGCGCCCGAGGGACTCCGACTCATCCTACGTTCTCCCTATGCCCTTCAAGTGTACATAGTTACAGGTTTCTAGATCGACAGAGGGCTTGTAAAGTTGTTGTTACGTTAACTTAGTTTTAATGAACACGGACTTTATCTTCTTGTTTTGACTACAAACTAACTAGTAAATTCAACTACATAAAACGTTATTTATTCTTACCTTTTGTGAAATATTAATGTTATACGGTTAGCACGGGTAGTCTTATTTACTTTGCTATGCTCTTTTGATTTTATTTGATTGTTTTTTTTTTAAAAGAATCAATTCCTATTTTAACGCCTACAAAATATATTTAGTACATACATACATATCGTCACGCCTGTCTCCCGTAGGGGTAGACAGAGACTTCAGATCTCTATCTGCTACGATCTCGGCATACTTCCCTTGCTTCCTCCACACTCATTATTCTCATGCGAGCCCGCTGGTTAAGGGTACTCTTGACCTGGCCTTTCTCAAAAACTTCAGCAATTTGGTCAAGATATGTTTTTCCGTGGTCTTCCTCTACCGACGCTTCCATCTACATTGGCAACGTACATTCCTTTTGCGAGTCGTCTTTCATCCATCCTCTCTATGTGCCCAAACTATCTAAGCATCCCTTTCTCAACTTTTGTCACAACACCTTCTTTTACTCCACATCGCTCTCTCTTATATCTTCATTTCTTATTCTATGATCGAGTACGGTGCGTTTCTCCCGTAACTTCTTTCCACGCACCACCAGTTTGTGGAATCAGCTACCCTCGGCGGTCTTTCCGAACTGTTACGACATTGGAACTTTCAAAAAACAAGCCTATACATACCTAAAAGACCGGCAACGCTTCCGCGACTCCTGCGGTATCGCAGTTGTCCATCGGCGGCGTTGATTGCTTTCCATGCGACACGCTTGCTCGTTTGCCCTCCTATCCCATAAAAAAAAATATGATTCAAAGTTTGAACTTTAAACTTTGTTAATATATATTTATTATAGTTTTCGAAATAATTTTGTTTTTTAGTTTAATTTTCTTTGTCAATTTTGTCGCGGCATTCGCTTAATGTAATCATCTGTGTCATTACATAGCAACTAATGATAACATTCATACATTAAACATTATGATAAAAGTTACAATTTCATACGAAATGTATTATATCTTATCATAGAGTATGAATCTTTAGAAATTAGCCAACGTTTCACGTATATTCTTTATATGCGATAAAAATATACGCGAATAGTTTATTGCATTATTTAAGCAAATGCTGTATGGCATGCGTGTTATCCCTATAAAACGTACGCTATACAGCATATACCAAAATACACTTATTTTGGTTCATTGTCAGGTTCTAGTCCTGCCTAAAAATTACTTTTAAATGTTTTTAGAAAAAATATTTCGTTTACATTTTAGAAAAAGTGAATAAATACTTTTTTTATAAAATTACAAATTTTGAGTGATTATTATCAAAACAGTCGTTATCTTCCGACAGTCCACTTTTGGACATAGGGCTCCAACCAAAGTCCGTCACCTAGTCCGGTCCGATCCGTCGGTTGCTTGATACGAACGAATTTTTCTATGGAATTTAAGGAAAATTCATAAGCATTGGCTTAAAAGACATAACGAACATACACAAATTACAGCCATGGCTCCTGTTAGGTTTCGACTTAAAATTAAGTCCTTTCATTGATTTTGATTTATTTTATTTGTCAACGTTTTCTATATTCATTAATATAATAATAAAAAAAATATTTGCATAATATGAGGTATAAACGAGATAATAATAATAATAATAATAATATATATTTATTGTTCATTGATAAGTTTACAATTTTTGTTTCCCCGTCCGCCGAACTAGGGCGAACCCTGTACTACGGCAGACGGTTCCCTTCTGTGACATATTTATGAGTTACATATATTATTTTCTTGCTATACTTAATATAACTATGCAAATTTAAAATTTAAAAAAAAAACTTTATTAAGTTATACAAACCAAAAAGATTTTTTTTTACATGTGTCTGTGTCTGAATTTATTTTATTTTATTTTGTCCTACTAAGCTAATGTTTATTTAATATTAATTCTGTAGAATTATATGCTAGGTTGGATAGCCATTTGTTTATGAGTTTTTTTATTGAATTGATATTTAGATTATTAGTCTTCTCTATGCGATTTAATTTAGTATATATAAACGGAGCCAAATAATTATATTGTCGTTGGGCAAAGCTAGTTTTAGTTGTGGGTAAAGGATAAATAATACATCTCCTTGATGGAATTGATGCGTGCAAGGTGACTTCCTTATGATATTTCACCACGCATGATTGTATATATATATATAGCTGTCTGACTGTGTAAAGTTTTGTTTGCTTATACAATTCATCAGATGAAAAAAGACGTTTAAAAGCTCCATCACATTGCCACTTATTGCGTAAAAAATTCATTAATTATTACATATATAAAGATCTAAATACATAAGTCGCTTATGGTTACAAAGCATTCAGTTATTAACAAACTGTTGTCATTGAAATTATAATTGATTCATCTATTATATACATTCGATCCAACTTTTAAAGCAGCAAATGTCCTTAGTATTATAAATATTGCCATCTATAAGCCATTCACATAGCCTCTTTATTAATAATCTTGTGTTCAATTGTTTTAATTCATGAGGTACATTGTTGTAGATGCGTATACACATGAACAGGCAACTTTTGATGTATTTACTAAGTCTGGTGTGATTATCCGACATTAATCTTTGGGGATCACGTCGGTGATGACCAGCGTTATCATTTGCTGTTAGTAAATATTGTGAATATTCTAAACAAAAACTGTAATAAATAAATATTAGTCAGATACGTGCGCCAGTCTCGTTGTGATTCATTATTTTTATATGTAAGCAAAACAAACACAAGCAAGTTGAACTGATAACTCTATTTCAAAATACGCACCGACCCCAATTACGTTTAATGTTTCACTTTGCCATACGATTCGCAACGTCCAATTAGCGTCGCTAATGAATTAATTAGAGCGGCTTGTTTTGAAGCTTTCTCGACTTTACATAAAGCTAACTCGAATACATACATAAACTTATGGTGGCCTATTTACGCCACATTTTTCAGGAAACCTACTGACTCAGACTCCAGTACTAGCATAAAATGTTTAATCCACGCCGATGGCTCGACCTCACCCCATATTTAGATCGTTACTAGTGGGAGGTACTTGTAGGTATCGTAGGTTAGTAGGTATCGTATCGTATCGTATATGTATCGAAGGTATCGTAATGCGTCTTCCACTGTTGCAGCAGAGTTTAAACTAATACAGCCTTTGTCAATAATTTATCATCGAAGTTGTTATTGTCTCCAGGCAGCAACTTGCTGGTCTTTTTGTCACTAGGGGACTAAGAGTAAGTGGACGCACAGCAACAAAAAAAAGCTATTATACCATTTTTTTGGGAATAATATTTGTTTTGTTTTTGTACAATGGAAAATAACAAGAGTACTACTGAATTGATGAAGGAAAACGTTTACGAAAAATTTCTTAGTCAAATTACTGTTTCTATCTGGACAAAATGGTTACATAGATAAGTGGTTTACGTTTATACATACGTTTTCGCTAACTTCTTTCCACGCACCACAACTCTATACCTTCAACGGTATATTGGAACTTATACGATATTGAAACCTTCAAAACACAAGCCTAAATAATTCTCAAAAGCTAGCAGCACCTGTGCAACGGTATTGCAAATGGCTATAAGCGACGTTGGCTGCCATTCAAAAAAAAAAAATCATTCATAGCCAGTGGGATATATTTAAACGTTTATGTGAAACAGTATAAGAGTATATGAAGTAAGTGATGAATGTGGAAAAGAAAGAGTGCCGGGCTCGTATCAGACGGAATGATGAAGGTCTTTGTCTACCCCTACGAGAAACAGGCGTGATGATATGTATGTATGTATAAGAGTTTACTTAATATACAGATTACTTTTATAACAATTAGAGCTGTACCAGGGCTGGCCAACGAGTCGATCTCCGCTACACCAGTCTAATTGATCGTGACAAGGCAAAGAAAAATATAATTTTAGAATTAAAAATAGAATAATCTTCTTTGTTGTATTCTAACCTCATAATAAAAAACAATACTATTTTAATACTGTCTAACTTATTCATTTAATTATTCTTTGTGTAATATTTCCAGTATAAAGGCAGAGTTAGTTACTGAAGGAATCCTCTACCAGCCAACCTTTGGGTGTGATGGAAACGATTTTACATAGTAGGTACAAAAACAATAATACTAAATTCCACTACCGCACAATTCGCCACAAGGAAAAGTTTCATTTTTACCACCTGGATGAGTGGTATTCTAGTAAGGTGCTTTTTTGTAAAAACTTCTTTCCACGCATCACTGCACTGTATACTACCTCTAAAAATATGTAACACTGTAATATAACCATTAATGAATACGATTCGATGTTAATTTTATGAAGGACTACTGATTATGTAATTGATAGATAGACGAGTCTAGTTAGTAAAAAGTATATCTTGGGTCTTATCAAGCTGGCCACACCTGACCTATGCTATGATGTCAAAAATACGAGTTCGTCCAATAATAACGACACTTTCGGTTTACGCCGCCTCGCATTACACTGAGCAGCCAAGTTATTTCGACGGACGCAAGCAAGCGCGACACTACGAAAATAAACACCTTGCGTGGGATCGCCACGTGGCCCGCGATAATTGCAGGACATTTTACAAAATTTATTGTGGACATAGATATCCAAAAAACATAGCGTTTTAGCGTTTCGTTACAAATAGAAGTGTATGAAGAACGCTAAAATAATTTCACGTCTGTCACAAGATATGCTCGTGTACCCGATTAGTTTTAATTTATTTCTTTAAATAAGTCTAGTGATGTTTTGATATTACTAGAATTCTTAATAACAATTCCAACTAATATTATGATAACCTTATAGGCTCAGTGATGTAGCTCCATCGCGTTTTCGGAGTCGAACAAAGCCTACAAATTAGTTCGATTCTCCATTTGTTTAAAATATGACAACGGCATTAGCATACGTATTAATAGATAAAAATCGTGGATTCACATATTTTTAACACAACCGCAATATAGCTTACTAGCAGCTTGTTAACGACAGACAAACTATAATGAATATATCGGATTATTAGTCTTCCATGACAAACATTTTGTAATAACCCACTTTAATGCTTTTAAGTCCATGTATATACCATTGTCGAGCACGGCCCTTCCCATTTTTAGAGTAGGTGCGCACGAGCGTGGTGTGTTAATAGTCCATAACTATTAACACACCACGCTTGTCCAAGACGGATAAGCGGAGTATCGAGACTCGGAATAAATACCTGTAAGATCATACATACATTTATATCGATGCGAGAAAATAACCTGCGACCGTTGACTCCGTACGGGGTAACTTCGTCATCGAGTCGACTAGGTTTTTTTTTGCTTGATGTTGATAAAAACTTCGGTCCGCGTGAGCACCCAACACATGGTTAGCGTAGTGATGCACATGCAAATGCCACGTCCGAAATAAAGTTTCGGAAAAGTGTCAAAAATAAATGGCGGCAGGAGGCGGCTACTAAAATATCCGAAGACGCTGACAAACGCGCGGGAGCGGGAGTCAAGGCTACGGCACCTGCACGTGTGGGCGGGCGGGCGGCGGCACACGTGGCGCACGGGATCCCACATGCGTTATCGTTGATCCTACGTCTGGCAAACGACAAGTGAAAACTTTTTTAATACAAGTAATTTAAAAAAATATATATCATTTTTTTTAATTAATACGGAATCCATGGTTTCACAATATTGATAGACACACAATACAATAATCACGAAATATAAATATTATTCAATATTCAATAGTTATATCATTTATTAAGGCCCACATATATTCCCCTGCTGGGCAAGGGGCCTTGCCATTTTTGAAGGAATGGACACTTGTCCAAAGAGGGATCGGTGGGGTAATCAGACTCGACATAAATGTACACTCTTGCCTCTATATATAAATATACACGCTCACACAACACACACACATACGTACGTATATGAATAAACAAATATTTAATATATTAACTGCCCTCACCAAGGAATTTGTATAAATTTTTACTGTAAGTTAATAAAATGTAAGTCCGTTATTGGCTCCATAAGTGTTTAATTATTTATATAAAGTTTTAGCAATAAGATATGCAGTGGATTTTGTTTTAAATAAATAAATATCTTATAGTATGGCTATATATATATATATATATATATAAATTTATTTCGATGCAGCGGCAGATCCGCCTCTGATCCAATTGGATGTCGCCAATTTTATCACTATTAACTTTATAATATATCGTCTAGTAAGATGCTTATATCCAGCAATGGACTGCTGCAAGGTAAAGATTATTATAAACCGTCATTCGTCACTCGTCGTTTATTTTTTAACAAAAAGTGACGGATTAATTTATTCCTTTAAAATCATAAATAATACTGACAAAGAAAAAGTTTCTAGATAAATCATAATGTCTGATGTTTGATTTAATTTAAAACCCATTAAGCATTCATCAAAGTATAACATAGTTAGCTATGTAATATGCATGAAAGCAGACCAAAAATTCAATTTAAAATTTAATTTATGTTTCCGTATTAGTTCTATATTAGAATAGTAATTGGGAGTAAGGGAAGGACGGTAATAACATCATAACTCGGCCCAAGTCAGCCTCATCTGCACGCGCTTCGGCGGCAGTATCCAAGCGGGTACCGGATGCTCCCTGCTAGATAACAGACGAGGCTCTGGCTACCGAGCAATGGTGATATAACCATACCCCCGACCGAGAAACCGGTCGGAAAAGGCTACATCGAGCCATAAAATTACTGATGCAGAAGGCAACGACGAAACCACTGCACTAAATTCCCAAGAAAATCACCATTAAAGTCATGAAGAAAACAGTGAGTTTCTCATGAAATGGAAGAGCTTAACGGACCGCTGGGTGAAGTCTGGTGATCGCGATCTTCAGACGTGAAGGATCGACCAGAGAGAGCATAGTAATTATACAATATTCTCAAAAATTCAGACTCTGATTAGACATCGAGACTCAAAGAGAAGATTCTAGAAGCGTACTTCCAGGTCAGGGTTGCCAAATAATGGAATAAAGTTGACTAACATCTATCTATCTCTGAAAATAATCTTGATGAAGGCATAAAGTATATGTGTGAAGGCACTTTTATAGTTCCTTAATTGTTTTTATTTTAAACGTCCGACCGAAATTTTATTCCTTTATCGTTTTAACGAATATAAAACTGATATCTATTTGAATTGCGGATTAATATTAATGCAAAAGTGGTCGTATGTCCACCACATACGACCTGAGGTAGCTGCTTTGGGTGGCTTCTTATGGTGGTATTTCCAAATCGATTACACATTGGAGCCTTCGAAAAACGAGCCTTAACTGCCTGAGAGGCCGGCGACGCTTATTCCTGCAATGCCAGGTGTTTGCCGGATTATTTGCCTTTTTTTTGTCATAAAACAAATAACAATTTTGAATATAAAAATATCGTTTATGGTTACCGTAACTTTTCCAGGCCAAAAATAATTTGATGCACCAGCTGACGCATATAAAACAACCTATATTTTGCATTATACGCACATGTGGCCGTGAGTCGCATAAAGCTATTTCATACGACGCAAAAACTATAAGAGTTTTTGTTACGTGTTATTTTATTAAAGCTCATACATATTAACAATGTAGGGTGCGTTACTCCGTCCCACATTGTTACAAGACAGGGATGGCCCGCAGGTGTGGAAGGGCTTTTGTTACATTCAACAACTGCGTCAATTGGCAAACCGCATGCAAATTTAGACTTTTTAGCAGTCACTTTAGGTGTTAGAGTGGCGTGATGATGTGCGCGCGACAAAGTTTCAGGTAGGCATCTGTGCAATGTCTAATGTCTAGATAGCTCCCCCGCGGCTCGGTTCGCGTGTCTTATTTAGAGTCGTTAAAATGGGTTAAGTAGCTTTCAGTGCCAACTCGGCGATAACGTTCAGACACAAGAGTAAAAAAAAAACATATTAAATGTCAGTTAGACGCGAATAGCTACGCGCTGCCCGATTGCCGGGTGTATGTATGTGTTTTATGCGTTGGTTTGTGTTTTATTATTCCGGCAGCTTCGTTCCGAGCCAGTCGCTCGGGGAACTTGGCTAGTCGCTGCTGCTTGGAGTTTACGCAATAGCCCGAGACGCTGCACTGTCCTTATTACATAGACAATAACTCGGTCATTGCATACGGATTAAGCACGTATTGTCGATCTAATTATCATCACTATATTGAGTCTATATGAGTAAATTTTTATAAAAGCATTCTTACTTGAGGTATAAAATGGGGATTTTTTTATATAAATACGTAGTATTCCATCGGAAACGCTTTAAGATAATCGGTAAGATGGAATCAAAATAGAGAATTGAGAAAAAATAATTAATGTAGTTACGATGTCCAAAGGCCGGCAATGCTTTCGTGACTCCTGCAGTGTCGCGGTGGTCTATGGGCGGCGTTGATTGCTTTCAGGCGACACGCTTGCTCGTTTGCCCCCCTATCCCATGAAAAAAACGAATTGTGTTAATTAGAGATACGTAAATCATAAAAAAAATAGTCTCCGCTATTTTTTTTTGTTACTTAGTAATGATATTTTTGTATTATGTACAAAGTAATGTTAAAATACGTACTAGTTTTAATTATATTGAAGGTGATTGAAGAATGTTTGAACACGCTGTAATGCAATAAATTCTTTATATACTATGTCGTGATGCTAATAATACATAGAACTTAATGTTAGGCATATAGTTAAAGTAATGTCATGGCTGCTTCTTTCCACAGCGCATATATTTGGGCCCATTGGCCTCTCAATTTCTGGATTAACGGACATTAACCTACCACGCTTGTCTAATGCCGATTGTATTTTGATTTTTTATTATTGTGTTAAATGATTTGTGAAAGTATATAACTTTTGTTATTTACTTTTACTTTGTCGCTACCCGAAAACTTTTGGTACATAAATTATAAATTCAATAATTTAATAACAATGTATCAATAAATACGAACTCGACTGATAAAACGAAATGTTAAAGGCAAGCGCGTTGAATAAGGAAATGGAATGTTGGCAAGGCGCGGTAACATTTCTCAGGGTATCAAATAGTACCCTCTACCCCACTTCGCGTTCCAATCAAAACAAGTAACAAGGCCCGTAGGGAGCGCCGGAAGAATTATAACTTTGTTTTCCTCCGCCTTTGGGCTCCAGCCAGCGAGCTGGAATAATAAATCTACGTAGGCGTCATACGGCTCTTGGAATCCTCAGAAGTCAGCGCCATTATACCTATTCCCTATATCACCGGAATTACAGCGCGGGGTAAAAGATACCATATTTATACAAGGTCACAATATAAGTACGATCACAACCTATTGACAAAGTTACTTTTGTTATTGGCATCCGTTAGATTTACAGGGCTATTACAAAACACAAACACATTATGTTTATGCATGGGTCACCCCGGGACGGGCATAAATTGTAAATGCAGTCATTATTTCGTACTTACGTTTGTTACGTTCAGTAAACTATTATACAAAGTTACGGATAAAACAAAATTCCTTTTTAGGCATAGTCCCAAAGTACTTTACACGAGAACTTTGAGAAATTTGTTGCCTTGTTTTTTTGAAGGTTTCAATATCGTGTGGGTTCGGATATACCGCTGAAAGTTTACGGTTTTAACGAAACCTGATGCGTGGAGAGAAGTTTAGGGAAAAACACAAAGTACTAAATCGCCACTCATCCAGACGTTAGGGGTGAAACTTTTCTTTATGGCGAGTTGTGTGCGGTAGTTGAATTCAGCGGCAAGAATTATTCCAAACAATTCCTCGGAGCACTCATCGCGGTAATAGCGATAAAATCTGCTATGTTTTCTGCTATTATATACTATGTGGACAGTTAAAACTTTTACCTCTAGCTAAGATCCGCGACAAGCAAACAACAATAGAAAATCATTTAACGGTTTTCTTCCGTAGAGTCTACTATACCCTAAAGATGCCACGTGTTGAGGCGAAACACGTGTCGTTTGCAAGGTGGAAAAGTGGTAGTGTGTGTTTGGTGTATAAGTACACAACAGTGTATAAGTAGTTGGTGGGTGGAGGGCCGTTTTTCGGTAAGATTTAGTGTAAGTTCCCTGTAAATCCACTTCATCCAGCAGGAAAATACACATTATTAATTTCCTAATTTTCTATTGTTGTTTGCTTGTCGCGGATCTTAGCTAAGTAAACGTTTTAACTGTCCACATAGTAATGGATTTCGGCAATGAAACGCCTGACTCCATTAATCTATTATATACATAAAAGTATTGAAGTGATCATTCTTAACCAGTGCAAGCGTTTTCGTTGCAAGTTATCTTTTAAAAACCGATCAGCAATGATACCCGCCGCGAGTTCGCGTTAAGCGGACGTGTGAAACATAAAACTGCACACTGTTTATTTAATTTGTATTCCATCTGTGTCGTGTGTGCACCGCGCGCGGTGGAGACGGCGCAGGCGACCGAGTAGTCAGTCCACCGGGGTGAACCGTCGTCGACACAAATTAGAAAATGACGTGAAATGTGATTACGAAACCGCGCCTGGTGTCGATCAACACGCCACAGTGTCGTCGAACTCACGGATAGACTTTGCACCTATTTGTGATCACTTATGTACACACAGCCGATAACGATACTAACCGCGGCGACGATTCCAAGAAACGTATGGACGGACGAGTGACATCGCGTCGCACCCGACACTAAACTACAGATTGACGTGATGCCGTAGCTTCATTATTTAGCGATTGGGCTTACAATATAACTACGACTATTTATGTGAACCATATTTTACAATCACAAGTAGCATTACGGTACTGAACACAATCTTAAATATTTTCATTACAATCCAAACTTTGATATCGTATTTACGATAACATAATAATGCGTTACATTACTATATCAAGAAATATGCATCACAAACAATACATAGCTGTAATAAGACACATACATATAACTTATTACTTCTTCCATTTGATCGCATTCAAAGTCGTGCGATCCGAATCGTCGATGACCAAGATCTCACCGATCGGCTTGATTCTCTAGCGCTGCGGACAGATGTGTCATCTCTCAGCATTTTTTACTGCTTCTATCATGGGAATCCGAGGAATTGTTTGGAATAATTCCCGCCGCCGAATTCCACAACCGCACAACTCGCCGTAAAGAAAAATTTCATCCCCACCACCTGGATGAGTGGCGATCTACTACGGTGCGTTTCTCTCGTAACTTCTTCCTACGCACCACCAGTTTGTGGAATCAGCTACCCTCGTTACGACATTGAAACCTTCAAAAAACAAGCCTATACTTACCTAAAAGGCCGGCAACGGTTTCGCGACTCCTGCCGTGTCGCGGTTGTCCACGGGCGGCGCTGATTGCTTTCCATCAAGCGACACGCTTACTCGTTTGCCCTCCTATCCCATAAAAAAAAACCTTGTTTAGTTGATATGATTCCCTAAAAATTCTAATAATTCTTGCCTGTATTTAATCTAAAAGAAGTACAACATAAGATGTCTATCTCCATGTCTAAGATACATTGTATGTAAGTAAAAGAACGCGATTACGCGAACGTCTTCTGATCATTAAAAAACAGTCACTTTCAACGCTTCACAAAATTTTCTATTGGTCGTAGAGCTGTGACACTAAGACCATTCGACGCAATAATGTTTTCTGATCCAAATATGCAAAGAAATGTTTTGACATCTGTGTCGATATATATCCTACCCCTTTGCCTATCTTTTACAAAAACAAACTCGTTATTTTATCCCTATTCTTCATCTTTTATTGGTATTTAATTAATTCAAGAACCCACTAAACCCACTTTATCGCTTAATCGGAAAGCAGGTCCAAAATTTAACCCTTCTTTGCATAATGGTGGAAATTTCCATCATAACACTGAATGCCCAAAAATTATATAAAAGAACAAGTTCACTTCAAGTTGATCGTGTCTGGATACCTTTTTGATGTCCATTGCATAAAAAAAAACGTAGCTGTCAAAAATAAGCAAGTGCCACTATCAGTAAAACGAGCTTGAAGTTATCATTCCGCTATTTGTTGTAATTGCAATAAACGTATGATTTTGTTTTATTATATTTTACAATTTCTTGTAGTAAAAATAATAATTGTTTAGTTAATTATCATAAAGAATAACATCTAATCTAATGATATCCTCTTTTATTTCTATTTATTACTAAGCTAATAATCTTACTTTGCCTGATAATGGTAATTTCTATCATATGGGTTTTTATTAAATTTATACTATAAATATATACTAAGATATTTTTAACCATTTTTCCTTTAATTTTGAACATGAATTATATCACCTTGATTTATTTCACCAATAAAGAAAACATCATGCAAAGAAGGGTTAAAACGTGTACGTAACCGAAACGAACTGAACACTAACTGGTCAACACAATCGTACGAAGTAATAAGTCAGAATAAAGCGATCGTTTCAATACTTCGGTAGTCCCAAAGAGGCATAATTAGAGCTATAATCCCCCGACGCGACGTATTTATAGATGTAATTTTCGTCAGTAAGTTTCATACGTAGAGGAAATTATGTCAACCCGGGCTGGATGGAAAGGTTGCATCTTCTTATATTACGGCTAACCTGTCATTTATATAGGTAATTATTACAATGTTTCACATCCGGCTGTAGTAAACTCATAATAGGTATTTTTTTTGTATGAAAATGTAGGCCAACATCACAACCACACCCCATGAACAATTCCCTTAGTGTTACCCTTAGGATATGCATTACCTAACGGCAATGTGACTAATGAAAAGGAAAGAACGAAGTTAAGGAGGGGGAGAGAGTTGGCCCTTAGGATCACTTCACGAAAAGCGCAAACACAGGAAAATGCTACCACTTTACATCGGTATTCTATGATGGTTATGTACTTCCTCAGCTGAGTCAAAACCATTCAAGCACGTACTACACCCATCATTCATATTATTAAAATTATATAGGTTGATCAGAATACCAAACTACTATTTTGTGAACAATATTAAGTATCATTTATTATACTTCACATATATTATATATTTCACAAAAAAGGTATTAAATTTTATTAGTGGTAGAGCTACGCTGCAGACGAATACTTTGGCCCGGCTGGTCCGGGGAAGTACCACACTACTGCAGAAAACCGGTCTCTGAATGGTAGCTTTAACTACTGCGCTTCGTTCGAAGCGGCTGAGTTTTGGCGGCCCAACCCCCCTTCCCCTCTCACTCCCCTTCCTCCCTCCTATAATGACAGTTTCCTTTAAGGCCGGCAACGCTTCTGCACTGCCTATGGTAGTGCGGATGTGTATGGGTGGCGTTGATTGCTTTACATCAGGTGACACGCCTGCTCGTTTACCTTCCTATCCCATAAAAAAAAATAAACCGAGAATTATATAATTTTCATGTGGTATTTCGTAATCTAAAATGAATGTTTCTTTAATAATCTAAGACTACAATACAACAATGTTATCTTCCATTCGAGCCATGACCTTGCCAGGATGTGTAATTGTGTTAAAGCGACACAGTGGCCGCCCTAAAAATTTGTCTCGAGGGCCAAAGGATATGAATCACATTTATTCACGTTGTCCGTTGGCCCGCCGCGTTCTTTTTTCGAGAGTTCCGGAATTGACTCCTACGCAGGAAGTGACATTTGTATGCGTCACGCAGTCGAATAAATTCCGGATTAGGTGCGTAGCTCGTGTGGCGCGCAAAGAGTACAATTTGACTGGATATATGGCATAGCCAAAAATAAGATCGATGTATAAAAACACTTCACATAAGTTATAAATGACGATTTCATTTTAGAGAAATATTTTAATACTCAAGACTGAATGAAGCCTCTTCCTTGTAACTCACATACCAAGACTGGTTTTTCTTTTCTGATGGCAATTAGTGATAAATATTATTATGCCAGTTTCAAGTAAAATATAATAGCATTAAGTATCTTGAATTTTTTTAGTCAACTTGTTATATTATATATTGCCTTCTATCTGATAATATGGTGGGCGTCCTACCAAAATCTTGTATGGACAACCTTTTATAAACAATATAACATACGAAAATGAAATAAAAACACAGCGTCACTGATGTAAGTTGGCGCAAAAGGTCCACCAAGACCTTTGTCTTAAAAAGAATATTATTGGTTATTTATAAATGGTCACCCTCATCATCAGGCTATAAGCAGCCCACTGCTGGACATAGGTCTCCACAATGTGCGACGTCTATACTGATTTTTGACTACATGTTTTGTCTCTGTCAACCGCTCTAAGCAGATCGTCGCTCCATCTAGTCGTGGCGCAAGTTACAATTCACACTACTCTCTCCACTTCAGCACTCGTCTACTCTATAGGATGTCACTTAAGTGAGCTAAGCTAGTTTTTTCGATAAACGTGCAATACTCATAACTGTAATAATGTAGTTCATAAAGAGGCCACTTGGCTGTGAGGTTAGAGAACTAGATTCTTCTTTTTAAATCTATTTGTATCCTGTCTCCCGTAGGGGTAGGCAGAGACAACA
Source organism: Baronia brevicornis (assembly GCA_031353405.1). Classification (NCBI taxonomy): domain Eukaryota; kingdom Metazoa; phylum Arthropoda; class Insecta; order Lepidoptera; family Papilionidae; genus Baronia; species Baronia brevicornis. The sequence continues at coordinate 2,305,934 of JASFAT010004747.1, forward strand.
GATCTTCATCTGCTACTATCTCGGCATACTTTCCTTGCTCTCTTCACACCCATAACTCTCCTCATGCCAGTCCGCCGATTAAGGGTACTCTTGAGCTGCCCTTTCTTAAAACTTCAGCATTTTGGTCAAAGTATGTTTTCCCTTGTATTCCCTTACCGACTATTCCATCCATATTCGCAACCTAAATTTCTTTTGCCAGTCGTTCATCCATCCTCTCTATGTGCCCAAACCAACTAAACATTACTTTCTCGACTTTTGTCAAGACACCTTTTATTCCACATCGCTCTCTTATATCTTCATTTCTTATTCTATTTTTCAAAGTTACACCACACATACTTCTTAATGCACTAATTTATATTGTATATTGTGTGTGTATTCATTGCCTATATGACACTCGATCCGAATTCATTGCGATAAGATAACGTTATTTAGACGAGAGATTTCGCGTTGTTGACTCTTTTGATATTTCTCAGAAGGTGGCCAAGGGAATTGTTGACGTTCAAATAATAAATCGCAAAACAGTTGTCATAGCACGCACGGTTAGTTATACATGTACATTTGAGCCAGTATAAATACAACGTTCGCAAACACGTGGGGGATTTCCTGTTAGATAATTCAGTTAATTGTACGACCAACATTGCATGAATCACCACTAACACCACAAACACACAGTTTCCTAGTACATACATACGTGTTTACCAAGTTACGGTGCGCCTCTACGGTGTTGTTTATAAATTGTACACACAAGTATATTTTTTTTTATATATATATTCACGCCTATATGCCCCGCAGGGGTTAGCAGTGACCACAGAGCTTCATCCGCTGCCATTCATCGCAGCGAAACAGCTCGTCATTGGTCGCTTATTCTATATACTAGTGTAGGTATATTTTATATACCTACACTATAAACTAATTGGTATACACTAATGTTTAGCTTGATAATCTCACATTGAAAATCAGAGTTCATCATTGATATGATACATGTTTTTCCACAAAAATTTTCAAATTTCCGTATTTTTCGCAACTCAAATTATTGAGACCAGATATTGAAATATCATATACTTTTTTTTTTTCACACCCTATATATGATCCACTGCTGAGCAAGGGCCTCCATTTCTAGTACAACGGACATAAACCCACCCACGCTTGTCCAACGCGGATTGGCGGGCTTACTAGACTCGGAATAAATATCTGTAGGCCATACATATATAATTATTCCGAACCCGCGACCACTGATTCCGTACTCGGCAGCCCCGCCACTGAACCAAATTGGTCATCTTCGAATTCGTTTAGCAACAACAAATCGCCGAACAGTTAGTCACTGTCGTCGGTCAAGGTCGATTTCTATCACGCGAGCGGACTTACTTTATCTATAGCGGCGACCTTCAACGAGAAATATCTTTAGATTATCCGAGATAATTTTACTATTTCAATATATTTTTTCGTTGGTCTGTTGGAAGTTGGGGGACATAATTGAAAAGTTCATATGTGGACAGTCAGAATTTTTACTTAGATAACATCCGCGACAAGCAAACAAAATTTAAAAATAGTAATGTATGTTTTTACTGGAAGAAGTGGATTTACTGGGAACTTAAGCTAAATCTTACCAAACTTAAAAAAATTGATTAGGTTTTCCGGACAACCGATAGTCGTTGGATTAGACGAGTGAGTGGAGGAGAGACCGCATCTTGGCGAACAGTAATGGGACAGGATAAACTAGAAGGCCTGTGTCCAGTAGAAGACTGCTCCAGGCTGGTGATAATGAAGCAATTTCAGCTTTTAGTTTAAATTTAAAAACACATTTAGAAGGATTTTTTATGCTATAGGTAGGCGAACAGGCGATAGCTGGTTTCACAGGATAGTGGTATAAGTTACTTGTAGGCATTCCGGAATGCAACAACACCGCGAGCTGTATGAAGCACGTTATAAAATAAAACAGAACGGACGACAGGAGATGCCAACAGTACTTTGTAAATAGACTGTTGGCTAACTGTAGTGTGTATAATGTCTTTGTATCTGATATCTTGGGAATTAATTTGTATGAAAATGGCCGCGTGTTTATCTGGCGAGTTTAATTCGCAAACAATTGTACCTATAAGCCTCCAATTAATTTCGACCTTCACCAATGAGATGTGACTTAATTGAGATCCTTAAATGAGAACGCCGAGTTATTAAGTGGTTACAATAATGTCTCACGTGCGTTAAACTGAACTGAAAGCGTTGTGAATATGTAATGCTGTTATTGTTTTTAATACATACAGGCCATTAATAAATACAGGCTAACTAAATTAGGCAAGTAAGTAGCCACTAACATAGCTTAGCGCTTGTCGATGTAGGAATTTTCTTTATGTTTAATCCAAGGGTGGATCAATAAATTTTGTATACATTATTACCCTTGCTTCGTTCTTATTATAAGCCAGTTTGTCAGAACTGATTTGGAAAGAGGCTGTACCAATTTTAAAGGAAGTTTACGGTAACTTAGATATTACCTACCTAGGTAGGGGACGATTTGTGTGACTTATTACCACAGAAACATTTTTGGAAAAACTCAAAAAGACAGGAACAAATAGTTAAAGGTTGGACTTCACTTCAACATCGTAAGTTCCATTACACCATTGACGAGATATATTATTTATATTATTTATATTATATGCAATATGTAGTTTAGTTGGAATAGTTAGCAAAAACTCTAGTAGTGTTAATAACATTGTAATTTTTGGTCATCTTCTTAAAAAAATATATTCACAGACAATAGAAAGTCACAAGGGCAATATTTCGCTTATTTTAAATATATCCCTCTCCAAATAACGATTTCAGAATTTGCAACATGTCACAAATGGTAAACCACTGCTTGACTTTTACAAGTTGCTTAAGACCAAGTTGGCAAACTTCAAATGCTTTCGAAAATATATATACAGTATAAAAAGTTATAATTTTCTAAAACGTTTTAGTCCGGGTTGATTTCACTATTAGCTATGACCTTCAATACGTAGTTCGTTTTTATTGAAAACGACAATACCTATAATTTTTTCAACAGGCCATTCATATATGTTCCACTGGTGAACACGGGCCTGCCCTTCTCTAGCGTATTGGTAGGGCAACCAGATTCGAAATATGTATCTACAGAACAAACATATATTTGCCCCCATGTGAATATCTAACCCGCAACCATAGACTTCAAAGGCGGTAGCATCGCCACCTGGTCATGTTGAACGTAAAAAAAAATAAGTTTGCGTAATGTTTCGTAAATTAAAAAATAGCTACAGTGGAATCTCGAAAGTTCCCCAAAAGCAATCTGCGCAGTATATGAGTGGGTACCTACAAGTATATAAAGAACTAAAGTATGTCAAACGCAGGAAGTACTTTCTATACCCAGTATAAGCACAACATGTAGATTAAATGCATAGCTAAGTAGTATATGCAATGGGTATATAGCAATGTGATCAGATATTTCGTTACGGTAACTTACCACAAAATGGTGGCGAGGTCGTAGATACACACGGATAACGCGTCTCAGGTTTGTATCTGTCCAGATTTAAACTGGTTTTTTGTCAAATATTAGCGAAAAAATGTTATAAGCAAGATCAAACTAAACATCAAAGTTTTTTTGAAAATTGACGATTCAAAGCACAAACTTATAACTTAAAGATAATTTTGACGATTCATTAGGTAATATTTGCGAAAATAAAATTATTAGAACTCAGTCAAACATTGTAAAAAGCTCTTTGAATCGTTTGATATTTGCTTTAAACCAATTAAGATAGAGCATTGTATGATATCTCAATATAGTTATAAATATTTATACAACTTACCAACTGTGTATGTTGGAACTATATAAGTGTCGTATGTTTTTAATATTGTCACTAAGTTGTTAAACTACTAAAGAGTTCATCAATATAGACGGGATTTATTAAATTAAACTCAGAGGAGACTCTAGGTAGAGATAGAAGTGCCTAAACCACCACTGGCGTAAACACAAGACGTGTAACGTCATTCTGGGCCACAGTTGATAACGAACACGTGATCTCACATCGACCACGAGGTTGTGCTGAATCCATGTAGAGACTGTCTTAAGCGACTGATCCAAATAGGTACCTTGTGATGATGTCTATCAAGACCTCCCCCGACGGCGTCGACCACACCATAATACACTATAACACAACACAGTCAATCCACCTGAGAGCCACGAACACCATCCCACTAGCGGATAAGGACCTCGATATACGTTCCCGAGTGATAACGCGGCCAAACAAAAAAAAACCGGGGGTCCTAAGAAGGTCGAATCTGGTATTTTTTTGTGAAAAGCTGGCAACGTCGCGCCGGTGGCCGGACGGACGCGCGTTCAGTCCGCGCGCCGTTCATTGGCCGAATGCGATGGCGGCCATCATTGCTTGGCGCCCGCTCACCCAATGACACCGCGTCCCGCTCGCCCCGCCCACATCCTTTTCGCCTGTTGAATGGAACACGCGGCAGTCGTGTTGGAGTCGCCGTGTTAGTAATATGTGTACAAAAGCATCGAACGAAATGATTTATGTACGAAAAATAATATTAACGGACAGTATCGAGTGAATAAATGAAAACTCATACGTTGTACCGCTGGGCAATTACATTAAAAGATAAGTGGGAAAAATTAGTAAAAAAAAATCCTACAAAATAAAAAAACAAAGTGATATTAACTTACAATGTGTATGTATGTGGTTTGCAAATGGTAAATTAAGCACATATTCAATAAATTGTTTCTTACCAAATCAATATAATTCAAATTGCGCAGATTATTACCTGAAAATAAAAGATAGAAGCACATTAGTCTAAGTTTATACAATACTATTAAAATTTATAATTTTTGCATAAGACGAGTGTTGGAACTTAAAGTAAGAAAATAATTTGTACCACAAATTAAAAAATTATTACTATAAATGTTAAAACTAATACGATGGAAACGAAAGGAAAGAATAGAAATCCAAATGAATTATTTATTGCAGTGTAAAAAGTTTTTTGTTCATCATGTAAAATTAAAATGTAGATATAAAAAACAAATTCCGCGGTGGAAATACCAAATATTTATTTAAATTTTCCTCGAAATCTGTAGAAATAAATAAGTTACTAGTGAAATACTGTTGTACATAGCAGTGATAATATATTTTGCATAAAAAGTAAAAGAATTTTTAAACACAACTTTCCTTCTAGGTTTAAAAAAATTAATTGGTGTCTTTTCGTACGTAAGAAATTAGTGTATAAAGTATTTTAACTGAAAATAAAATGTAAAAAAATACATAAAGGATAATAGATTACAAGTGTATATAATTTACCAGCTCGATTGATTGCAACCAATCTTCCTGATAAAATAATAATTTTTAAATAAATTGATGAAAATAAAATAATAAACTTTCAAAAGTGATCCTTACAATGAAAAAAAAAGAGAAACATTGTTTAGATAAAAGGAAAGAGTTCCCCGATAAACGATTCAATACTTTTATGTTTTTAAATTATTTGTCATATTGCAAACTTTAACTGAAAATTTTCTTCTAACAGTTCCTCTCCGACTCGGGAAGGTTGGCAGTCAATTCAGCACAACTCTCCTCTTCCTTCGTGAGATAAAGCAATTCTGGACTGCCTCACTATCCCAGTCCACTCCCTGGTATTACGTAGCCAACTTTTACTTTCCGACCTTATCTTTTGCCCGCGACTTTTCCCATCATGATCAGTTGCAGCAATTTGTACCTGTCATGTCTCATGATCTCATTAAGCAACTTTTCTAACTTTGAGTGCCTGCAAAAGTTCACGTTTTTGCTTTACGTGTCAGAGAAACTAGTCATTGACCACTTTTTGAGTCTAGCTAATAGCCAGCATCCGCATATATCATTTCGAACGCAATTTCTGAGGTCTTCTTTAAACGTCCAAGCCTCACATCTGTATTGAAGAACGGGCCAGATGTATGTATATATTACATAAGAAATGAGTCAAAAACTTAGTATAATATATGTAAGTGGGTATTTCAAACAAAGTAAATGCAGTATTCAGATTGAAATGGAGAAATTTAAAGGAGTTGGTACTTATTTATTGCTTGATTCAAGGAACGAAGTTTGTAGTTTTAATACCGTATCGTGCCATACGTAGGGACGTTAAAGCAATCTTGGAATTTAGAAATTTATAATTTTAATCATAATCTAGTCACAATTGTTGGAAAATCAATAAATAGTGTTGGAGTCACCTGCTAGAAAATTTTTTGGTTTGGAAAACAGTGGGGAATGTGATCCTCACTCCTCTCCCATTCATTGACGAAGTAATGATATCCATCTTTCAACTATAGAGGTGACTCTTAGGATGGATACATTTAACAAAGATGATGATCATTATGATTTTGGTTCAAAAATGAATGGTATGTTAAATAATGAATTGTTATACAATATTTTTTTTTGAAATGTAGTATAATGAAGGTACCTTTATAATAAAGAGTGGAATGCAGCCAGTTAACGTAGGTAAAGTACAACGAAGGCGTAACGTTGCCACATTCTGACGCACCCACTAACTAGATAACTACTTGCGTTAATATGCAAAAATGTTAAAGCTGTAAATTGTTTTGATCAGAACATTTTAAGGCAGAGACAGACCGTCAAAAATATGTTTTGATTGAAAACGTTGTACTGCATAATATTTTTGTAACAACGTAGTGTAATTTTATCCGCTTGTGAAGTGGCCTCGCTTCGCCCAACGTTTGAATGGACAAAGTCACCTTAACTGAATATTCAAATAGTTACCTTTTAATTACTTCACTTTAATAACTTTGTTGCTTTTGTGGGGGTTATAATTTGCATAGTACAGATAACCTTACTGAGCGTTTCTTTAGTGACTGTATGTATACACGAAGATTACAACGATTCAGCAAAATTGTATTTTATCCCAAGAGTAGAAACCAGGTAGCAATGACAGGCAAAATATGCTAAGAAATCTTTACAAGACAATACAAGTATGTATATACTTTTATAACGAATGAATCAAAAATTATAAGAAATCAAGTAGAGGTCTCTAAATTACTTAGTGGCGAAGGCGCTTTAGGAATCGCACAAAATCGATTACCGCATGTGAGTGCCCCCCTAATCCATCTAGGACAGTGTGGTGAATTAAAATCTAGTCTAGAAATGGGCTACGTATTAATAAATATGACTAATAAAGACAGACTGTGATAGACATTTAAAATATGGCAGATCATTTGTTTGGATGACTGTGCATGCTTATAGACAACAAGGATAAATGTAGCACAAAAGTAAAAACAACCACTGCAAATAAAGGAAACCACACACCGGTAGCCGCATCGCATACGTGCCAAGACGTACGCTTCTTGTTAAAAACAAGGAACAAAATTTATACATAGGACTCACGCAGAGGTAACAATTGGAGATATTGTGTCACTTTGATTCATCGAGTCGTAAACTCAAAATAAACAACTACATGAATCATTTCCAATAACGTTTCTAGGTAATGCGTCATGTCTTTTCTCTTTTACAGTTTAACGGTTGCCACTGTTTACCGGACAACAGTAAAGTTCTAGAGAGCGTATTTTTCCTCATATTACCTACCACTGAATTATAGATGACAGTCATATACATATTTTTGTAATGCAACTACTATATGAACTAATTAGTCTACCCGTGGCAGGCCATAGCTGGTCATTAGCCTCCCCCAAAATATAGGGGTGTTACCACAATCCCGAAGTTTGGGGGACGAATTAGGGATCTCATATCGTGAAATTGATCAACAAGAATTCTAGTAATGTCACATTGCAAAAGTGTGGGAATAACAATATTGGGAAGATTTTGGAAATCAATTTGACTTTTACTAACAAATAGCTGTGGAAACTTAAAATTGCGTCATATTTCATCAAAACCGACAAGGACAAAAATTCGTTTTTATTATTTTTTGTTTAAATCCATGTATATATACATACTTCGTTCGTAGCGATCGTTCTCTAACAGAATTCAGTTTCGCCCTCTACGACATTGCTTCGACATTGAACGACAATTCACCGAACATTTCGGCTGGTGCGTGTCGGACGGCTGGAGTAGTGACTTGTGTTATTTAGTACAAAATTCGATTCGGAATCAAGTCTAGTTGCTAGACGACAGCTGTAATAATTTGCCAAAGTTTGCTTCTGTTAATCTGTCACGTCTGCCTCTATCGCTTCAACTACGATAATAATATCGATTTTCTTATATTGTAACATACACTTATTTGGTATCGATGTAAAAATCAGTTATTATGTTTATACTTCTAATTAGTTTAACTTGATTTTTTTTGTTATTATTACACAAAATAAATAATATTTTTGCCTGTAAGATACCATGACAACATTCATCATTATGATTAAACAGTACACTGCTGGACATTCGTCTTCCACAAAATTCAGGCGAGTTGACGTATCCCTATGCCTGGCGGACGGATTGACTGACAGATAAATAGAAAGAATGGTAGAACAAATACGAATTAGAAATCGCTATTGGTTCTTATTTCTTAGGTAGATCCTGCTGAGAGTCTACTGATTTTTGCTCCCAAATTAGCCTCCTACAACCTCAATAGGATAAAATGGAACTACCGGGAACAAAATTGCAAAGGACGATACTATTTTTTAGAAACTAAAATACAATTTGCATAGTTAACAATACAACAATGGTTACTCGTAAAACCTATGGATTAGAAGGCTATATACAGTTGGATTCCTGATTCTTGCAATTGAACTTTGAAAAGTTGGTGGTTGAAATTTATTTATGAACACTTTCTTTACTGGTCACGTGTCATCTAAGAGAGCAAGTTCACTTATTACAACATTAAATGAATGTTTTCTAGCTCAAGAACCAGTAAATTAAGGAAAAGAATGAGAAAATACAATTTATTGCTTGTTTATTAAAAAAAACTATGAATGACATGCTCTATTGTGAAAATATATGTGATAAGATAATGAGAAAATATATTTTCGAGGGATTCTTAAGTGTAATAATTCAAAATGTATCGCCAATCACTGTTTTTAGAACGATAAACAAACGTGCAAGTTGATCACCTGATGTTACTTACAACCGTATAATAAATATTCATCGTCATCCTTACACATCTGCAACACTAAAGGCGCTTCAGGTACAGACCTATTTTAGGGTAATGATGAAGAAGGGGGAAGAAATTGCACCTGCGGCTCATAAGAAACGCAGTTGCGCAAAAAATGCTACCGCTTATTATTACACCGATATTCTGTGAGGGTGTGGTATTTCGCCGTTCGAGCCGACCCATTCATCAATAGCTCTACCACTAATGAATCATTTTTAGCGGTAGAGCTATTAATGAATGGATCGACATGACACATCGATATTTAACATCTTCGCGTATGTTAGATATAAAATAAATATTTCAATGTTTACTCGAAAAGAATATTCAAAAGCTATTTCATAAACAACATCAATGGATACATATATAACTTATATCTTATATTATTAATAAGACGTATTTAATTTAGCGACCAAGGCCCACCGTTCACATAATTTGTGAAAGTCCGTAATTAATTGCTTTGGAGAGGGCGAGTCCTCTAGAGGTCACGCGGCACCTAGCAACATGCCGTAAATTGGATACCACGCAAACGAGGGACTAGAAAAAAAATTGAAAATACATGTAGGTATTGTATTCACTTTAAACATATCTTCAAAATTAAAAGAACGTATATTTATTGGTTGAATCTCATGTATCGTATTTAATATTATTTAAAGTTTATTTTAACGTCGTTTTATTCGCGTGGTACGCTTGGTAACAGTAGACTGCTGCCCATTGCCTGCATTAAAAATAGGATTCTTGCCGTCATCCCCATGCGTGACAGCGGATTGGGGATTGCAGCCTTTTTTTTACTCTAAGGTAGACTTTGGTGTTCATGTGCTGGTATTTAAGAAATGGAAGTTTCTATGTTAAAAGCCACACATTACAACATATTGATATTAAAAATCTGGTATGAATTATGAAAAATTCTCATTTTATAAACGTTTCTATTTATTATTACGTTTTTAAGACTATAATTTAATGGTAAAAAAAAATGTAAAATGCTTGCTTCCTACCCACACAAAATTAATTTATGATATGGGTTTTTCGTTAGGCATACAACCTCTGATAAAAGTGAACATGATCACTCATAAGCTGTCTCACAAGTATGACGGAACACTTGTATCTAAGAAAGTATTTATTTTATGATGGAAAGCCCTTAAATTTACAGCTGAAGTGAACGTGAAAAGATGACTATTATATTTCAAGATACTTGATATTATTGTAATTTACTTGATATACTGAAATAACGCTTCTACTTTATTATTAGGTACTAATACCCCTTTCTCCTCTCTGTCCTACAAAATAACAAAATCCATATCGTGCCCATTCTTACAATTTATATTCCATCCCTGAAAAGCAACTAGTCCTTTTAAAATGTACGACAATAGTTGCTTGACAATGCGAACAGCTGATTCGGTTTTCCCCGGAGAGTTTGCTTCAAGGTCCTAGGGGCGTACGAGTGGGGTCCGCACCCTCCCTCCCCACGAAGGGGTGCGGAGAGCACGCGCGAAATCCAATTCTCACCCCCTTCGTAGTTCCCTCTCGGGACGGGGGAGTGCCTATAAATCCATATTTTTATAAATAAACTGCTCAGCTGACGAAAATGGTAGCTGTAAGAGTATCTAAATGGAGAGGAACAAAGTGAAAATTATAAAATATCAAACTATGAATTATTATTCAAATGCGAATATCGAGATTGGCTTATATTAATATTTAGGTTTGTATTAAAATTATGAAGATGTCTATTGTGCTGTTTTTTATCTCTCAAAACGCCATTTTGTTTCCGTAGCGAATTTCTTGAGAATCTACGTGGATAAGACTTTTTACTTTTAACCAAAAGTCACAAATCAAAACTGTATTATAATATAATATGATATAAAAGCTTACACAGGTGTAAACTTAAAAACAGCTAGCATTGGTATTTCAAAAAATTACTCATCGCTATAAATATAAATATCTAACATAGTCTTTAAAATATAATATATTTATGTACAGGCAATAAAAACTTTAGAAAAAAGTAAGCTCATGAGGTATAGAAAAATAATTTGCAAAAATCTTATTTTCACAAAGTTGCAATTCAGTTGCCAAATTTCATTATCCGCAGTGTATCCTCAAAGGAAGCCCACAACCTTAATTCACGTTTTATGTAATCCGGACGATCTTAGAGAACGAGCAGCGCCAAATCTCGTCTCTTTGTTGTTCCTACATTCAACACGGAGCCAAGCAATGGTTAGTGTGTAGGTACTATAAAAACAACAATAAACTCTGGTACAAGCAAGCAACCGAGCGAGAACGTACGTACATCTCTTGATAACAGATAACTCGGAGATTGTATTCTTTGATAAAATTACGCACGAGGCGACGTTGCCGCACCGCCGCTATCGAGCTGCGTGCGACGTTGCCGCGCCGCAAGCGGCCATTTGCAATTCAGATGAAAGAGCGGTTGTTACGCCACATTCTCTCAAAATAAAAACAACAATGTTCGAGTTGAAATTTACGGGGCGATGGAGACGCATCGCTGATAATAATATCAGTGGCACGACAAAGCGTTTATGATAACGTGACTGTAGGTATCAACCTGTCGAAAGTAAAATAGCCTTTTGTTTACGTTACGATATTTGAAGTAATGGCGTCCTTGAATTTGACTTCATTGTATACAACATCTTTCAGACAAATAATCATTAATCAACTCCAAGAATATCGCGTAGTTATTTCTTTATCGATAAGAATAAAGTTGAAACAAATTGATAGTGCTATTTGATTAATTATGTTAGGAAGGGAGTCAACAATATTTTAAATACTTTTTTTGTATAACGAACAATGCGCACATCGCTATTAGGTATGGTAACACAAAAACATCACATACGCTATTAACTACAAATTAAAATTTTACTTTAATTAAAAACCATAACAACGAGTGAGTTAACAGAACACAGCTCTGTGCAAGTTATTTACATATCGATCTAACACTAGGATAACGCATTAGACACCTGAAAGGAACTACCTACCTATAATATCAGCCCAATTCTACACCACGAGTTTTCTCAATTCATAAGTCGGACTATGTCCCTATGTCTCAAGGAGATAATATGTTTAAGTTATTAAATAGTTTGTTTTTTCATTAAGTATTAAACACGTGAAATGCGGAGACCGCTACAACTTTTCATTTTACAAGTCGTATGTCTATGTTAATGATACAAATATATAATTATAGTTTTTTATGGGATAGGAGGGCAAACGAGCAAGCGTGCCGTCTGATGAAAAGCAATCAACGTCGCCCATAGACAATCGCGACGCCACGGGAATCACGTAAGCATTGCCGGCCTTTTAGGTATAAAGAAAATAGAAGATAAAAGAGAAGAAGATATAAGAGTCAGCATCCGCATTATATAAGACCCTTATATATAAACATGCAGAGTATTACGTCCAGAAAATCTCATTACGAAATGGCGGTAAAGTTTTATTGATAATACACTGACGTTCCATAAATAAAATGTAATTTCCTATGGCGAAATACAGAACTTGTATTGAAATGAGTAAAAAAAAATTCGATCCGAACTTTATCACTATAATTGGTAAATTCATTTAAGTTAGTTAAAAAAAGGCCAGAGTGAAATAGTGCGCATTAATTGTCACTTTAATTTAATTACATTGTATGAAATTAATAATGATTTTTATTTCGAGGTTCTTGCTACCGCTAACATTATTTGTACAAAAATACCTTATGAATTAAAACAATTGAACACAAGATTATTTTAAAAGAGACTATATGAATGGCTAATAGAAGACGACTTTTTTGCTTTAAAAGTTGGATCGAATGTATGTAATAGATGAATTAATAATAATTTTAATGACAATGTAATAGTTTATTAATAATTGGATGCTTTTTAACCATAAGCGACTTATGTATGTATGTAGAGTTGACATTATAAACAAATAAATAAATAATTAATGAAATTTGTACACCATAAACGACTCTTTTTTCATCTTGTCACACTTCACATTATGCAAATAAAGAATTATTATTATTAATAATAATAAAGAACACACAAACGGCAATAGTGTGTGAACTGTCGTCGCTCGGGTTGACTTTCTTCTCAGCATAAATTCCTTCCGTGAGTCACACGAAGTCATAGATAGCGGTTAACACAGTGGAAACTGGTCCGCGCGTCGCGTCGTCGGACGCGCGGGGTTCAATCGATGCGAACGCCGACGTTTACTCTCGCGGCAGTACGTACAAACGGGAACACACCTGCGATCTATTTTTTGTCCCATTTTCAAGTTCACATGGGCAAGGGTGCCGTTGATACAGCTGTATTGTTGTCGCCTGATTTTTTGCATACTTATGCTCGATTTAATTTCAAAGCAACATATACCCGATATTGCGAGGCCCAACAATCTTCCCCCCCCTTCCATTCCCATTCCTATAATGACACTTTCTTTAAAGGTGGGCAACGCTTCCGCACTACTATGGCGCTGCGGAAATCTGATTGCTTTCCATCAGGTGACAAGCCTGCTCGTTTGCCTTTCTATCCCATAAAAAAAACATTCGTGTAATATATAAAAGTTGCTAGTATTCTAAAAAAGATGAAAGTGATCATAGAATTTGCTTAAAAATGTTGAGTGTGTAAAAAATGTAGTTTCATAGAAAAATCTTCTCTTAGTGTCATTGCTAATTTTCTACATTTCTTTGTATATAAATAGAGTTTATTTTTTATCTAATTAGATGACTAGAACACTTTTAACCCTACCATCTTACGAGTCGCATTGTCACTAATCTACAATCTCTCAAAAAACACGACTAGAATAAAAGAAGAAGAAAAGAAAAAGAGAAAGAGAAAGAAGAAAAACACTACTACTAATAAAAAAAGAGAAAGAAGAAAAAACACTACTAATAATAAAAACTATTGTGATGATTTCATTCAATAACAAACAAATCCGACTTTATATAAGGAGCAGTTGCTCAGCACAGCCCACGAGGAGAATGATGAGTGTGGAGGAAGCAAGGAAAGTATGCCGAGATCGTAGCAGATGGAGATCTGTGGCCTATCCCTACGGGAAGCAGGCGCGACAATATGTATGTATTTCAGTCGGTAAGCCTCAGCCTTACCATATGAACGTCGTGAGTTCATATCTTCCACTGAACTATTATATATATAGAACCATTTCCTAGCACAAGCATTATTGGCTTAGTTGGAATGGTTACCACGAAGTCTAGTAATAATACAAACATTGCTAGTCTTCTTTTTAAAATGAAATAATAGTCTAAAAAACTTTGTACTATCTTTAAACGAAATCCAGTGATGTAACATAATTGGAGAAAAACGCCAAATCCTACACTACATAAGAATAGACGGAGGGAGTTGTGATCGGGCATTTAGTTCGTCTTAACAACTTTATTTTGAACATCACAGAGGGGAAAACTTTGAAGGGTAGACGAAAAAAGGAAGACCAACAAGAAAGTTTACTGACTAATTCTAAGAACAACCAAGGGTGGAGATATATTGAGAATCGAAGGAGCCTTGGAACCGAGAAATTGAAAATCGCTACGTCTATGTACCTTGTAGGTTGACTAGCGGAGAATACCTTCCGGGGTTAAGTACGCTTTTGTACCATAAATTTACATTTATAGGTATTTGAAACGTAATAGCAACAGACAACTTTTTTCTTTGATTACCTTACAACATAACACAATTAAAAAAGCCCGTAGGTAGTGCTCAGTAACTGTTATATTAATTAAATAAATAAACGAGACTTTTCCCGCCAACTTACATCAGTGACGTTGTGTTTTTATTTCATTTTCATAATCGGATATTATTATCAGTTATATGGCGTATTATGCAATATAGTTCGATTAAGGCGTATAAGTGATATGAAATAAATGCGTATATCGTAACTTTTTAAGTTGACTGAAAACGTCCATAGAAGGTTTTTGGTAAAATTGCCACCATTTTATCAAGACGTAACGTGATGAACTGACTTGTTACATTTCAAGAGATTGGATATTATTGTATATTCCTTGACACTGGCGTAATAGCTGTAACTAATTGACATCAAAGAAAACAATGAAAAAAATAAACAATGATCCCACGAGGTCGGTGCTCAAGCAAGCCCATTTCTTGCCAACCGAGCTGTCGTTTAACAAGTGACCGTAAACCGTTAATGTAGTTCATTCAAATGGCACACAACATTGACAAGGTGGGCGTCGGTGAGCCGGCTAGGAGCGGCGAAGGTGGTCGGATCAAGTTTCCCCAGCGGATGTAACAGTAGACTTTCACGGAGCCACAACACCCACGCTACGTGCGGAGCTGCCGTCGGGGAGTGCGAATGAAAACAAACACTGTGCCTCGGACGTGAGCACCCGTCACACTGGCTGGCTGAATCACAACTGTGGTATATTATATAAACAAGACCGTTTTGAAAATAAGATATTATTATCTTAGCCAATTCACCTACTACGATTTCTTCTTACAAATCCAAGACTATAACATTACATCAAACTATCTTTGAATGTCCTGAGTATGTGCACAACCATAAAAGTTTGTATTCTTCTTTATCCAATGGTAACTTGATGGTAAGTAATGACCGTCGCTCATACATGTACAATACAAAGAGCAATACGAATACATTGCCTACCTGAGGTAGGATATGGAAATGGCAGGGAGGGGGGGAAGACGGAAGTAAGGGAAGACAAATGGAGTTGGAAGTCCAGATTTGTGACTATTTAAGATTGTCCGCCCGGTCGAGCTGATTCACTCATGCGCATGTATCTACCAAAATGATAGATGTAATTAAATTCTATTTGTATTTATCTTTAGTTACCCATTACAATCTCATGGTACGCATTTGTCGCCTATATAATAATGTATTTATTGACCACGGTACAGACACGTTCGATACTTTCAATATCAAAATACACCAATTAAAGCGATCGCTGCGTGATATTTTTTGCAGCCTAGATCACAAAATTATTATTTTCTTTTATTTAATTTCAACTGTTCAATTTTTGTAGTATTTCATTATTACATAAGTAAGCCTATTGTTAAAATGTAGCCATCCTGTGCGCAAATTTAAAGAGTCATAGTCGGGGCGTTGTTAAGTTTATATTATATAGTATTCTTTGAGACTGTAAATTGTTTGTGCCTAATAAATAAATCACCACTTTATCCCAGTTACTCTTAAACGAATCAGTAATGATAATTAAATTATTTAAATTCTCACGTACTGTATAAATTAGTATGCGGCAATTAGCACCGTTGCGTTATTTGTGGTGAATTAATAATCTGAAATGAACCCCAGACTATAATGTATGTTAGTATACGTTTAGATTAATTGAATGCGTTATAGATCTTTAGTGATATCACACACACACACATTTAAGTGACTCCTATAACGTGATTTATTCGTACCGCGTTATATGAAAGCCGTGTTATAAGAAATTCATATATCATTGAATTTGAAGAAACCAAGTCATGAGAAACATATAAATAAGACAAATCAGTATAAGTTATACCATATTAGAAGGAAAGCGCTTCATAAGAGACTCAGAATTAATACAAATTAATGACTTCGTTCAACGTTCAATATGAAATCTCACAAATAAATAATTTGCACATCAATCAAAACTATACAAAAACAGCATTATCAACGTATCCAGTTGTAACTGATGCAGTTTATATAAAAATTTTATGCTTTTTGTAAAGGAAATGGCTGTAGAGCAGGAGAAGGAAATTTTCACTACGTAATATTAGAATTATTGTATTTGCCTTCGAACTTCTTTGTCTCGTTAAAGTTGAAAATAATTGTGCTGAATTGACTGCCAAGTTTTGCTAGTTGGAGAGTCGTTCGAAGAAGAAGATGTAATATTGTGTAAATTTGGTGTAATACTTTTTATTGATATAAATTATTTTATATTATTGATATGATATTGCAATTGAACACAAAATTATTTAAAAAAAGACTATATGAATGCCTAATAGACGCCAATATTTACAATAATAAGGTTTTTACTTTAAAAGATAGATCGAATGTATGAAATAGATAAATAAATGTAAAAATAAATTATAATTTTAATGACAATATAATAGTTTAGTTATATATTTAGATCTGTAATAATTGTTTTAGTTATTGTTAATAGTATGTAATAATTAGTGAAATTCGTCATAAGTGGCAATGTGATGGAGCTTTTATACGTTTTTTTTTCAACTTGTTACACCTTTCATTATGCGAATAAAGAATCATCATTATTATTATAAATTAGGGGTATTCAAAAAGAGAGCGTATGTGTAAGTTAAAGGCCAACAACTCATCTGCGACGCCGAAACGAACGAAACGGAGACATCCATATCCCCACATGGGGTGTGGGATCTAACCTCGGGGATGAACCCCACTACTCGGGCCGCAACTCAACGGGGCGACCGCCCCCCGGTCTATGGGCGTAAGTGGTCGCTTACCAACAGGTGACCCGCATGCTCGTTTGCCTACATAATAAAATGCTTTATTATTAAATTGATCTTGTCGTTGGAGTTTACGCCATGCTTCTTTATCCTCCGCCAGTTTATTTGACTTCACATGTTGATTGGCTGCTGTCACAAATATTTAAATATATAGTGATGACTGTCGTATTAATATATTTTGGCTTGTGACAGTGGCGTACACGTAGTATATGATTATGTTGGAAAATAGTAATTCTCATCGTGTTAGTTAACGGAAGCGGAAGTCTTGTGGCGGGATGATTCGGCGACACAGTAAACTATGCGCTATGGACTTGGGCCAACGATAATAAAAGAGCTCCGACAGCTCTTTTATTATCGGCGGTGTTGACAGCTTCGTTCCACTAAGAGCCGAACATAATCAATTGAAACAAAAGTTCCATACTCTATTCATCGAGTCAGTACGGAGTGTATGACCTTGGGCGTGATTGAAATACATACGAGATCTGAGTCATTTATAATAAATAGACTTGTGTCTAACGCCCACCTAATAAGAAACAATTTTTCCCTGTCGTACGTAATTATCTAATGGAGCAAAAGGCATGATTAGGCTGCTACCACTTAACGCCGATATATACCTTATATTATAATATAACCTTATAGAATTAATGGTGTGGATATTCCCCGGCCGAACCAGCCCTGTTTGTTCTGCCGTGGCTCTGCATCTACAACTTTGTTGGTAACAATTTTAGAGTGTCAACTAGGTAGAATTGAGAGTATCAACTGGTAGAATGAGATTGCCAACTCTAAAGGAACGACAGAATGAGATTGCCAACCCTAAAGGACGATCAGCGCAGTGGCTTGCCGCAGTTTCTTATTGAATGTAGACCTTTTTGTGATTCATGCTGTAGTACAGGTAACATGAATTAATAATGTACATTTAGTACTAGTAATATTATTGTATATATGTTTGTTTTGTATATGTATGTAGTAATTATAATAGAATATACTTGTAATTCTACATTATTTTTGTTTGTACTTTACTATTTCTTTTTCAAACTGGTTTTTAAAATAAAGTTTTTCTTTCTTTCTTTCCAAAGGCGTTATTGTAAGTAAGCATTTGCAGAAATCATAGTTTCTATGATTCCTCAGAAAACGTTATTATATATAATACAAAAACGTTTGTACTACGTACATCATTTCTAACAGCTTGTGTTTTTTTATCCAATATTTAGCGCAATGTTTAATAACGCTCAATACACAAACATGATTGATTATATGTAATTTGATTTTTTAAAACATCACATTATCATCATCTTAATATTTGAAATATTCAGATTCTAATGACTTATGTACAAAAAGTTTTATTATAACCCTAATATAGTCAATTTTTTTCCACACGATTTTTTTCAATTCCTTTAATTAAATATAAATTCACAGCCGATGATGATACCAAGTAGAAGGGAGTTTAAAAACACGCGCTATTCTCATCATAATATAATCTTGGCATCTCTGCAGACAAAAATAAACATTATTTCGGTCGCTCGGCACGCGTTTGTAGAACTTGCGGTTCCTCATTTAGATTTCATTGCAACTTCTGCATCTTGCCAAATACTTTGTTGATGCATTCCATCATATTTTCGACTGGTACTTTTTAAGGGCAACAAATAAAAGTATACCATCGAACACGTACAACACAGGTGATACTCTACATGTATTGCCAATGTTGTTCGTGTTTCTTTGAAATCACATTAGTTGTGACGTGGCTGTTCCGTTTTGAAATCTTCTCTCGTTTCATTGTCACCCCATACACAAAATTGAGTAATTTTGATCTTACTTTACTTCTTTTATTTATTGATTCTGAGGCGGTACGAAGTTTGCCGGGTCGGCTAGTAAATAAATAAAATTAATAGTGCCATCAACAACCAGTTCTCTTGTCAACGATCAGTCAATAATTGAATATCGAACGGACGGTAGGGAGCTGTAAACCGTTGCACCCTTTCAAAAATAAATAACGCGCCCGATAATATAATTAGAACGCGTTCCGCACCAAGTTTGCGTGCCGTGCAGTGTAAACATTAAAATGCAACAAAACTGCAATGTAATTTAAGTAAAGCTTAATGTGAGATTCGTGTTTTCACAACTTTAAAATAGTAACAATGTAGGGGGTCTACGTCTGAAGCAGAAAAGTAATGAAATTCATTATTTTCCAACTAACAAAAGTACTTGATGGATTGCAAATAAAGTATAATAAGTATTTTATATGTACAATAAATGAAATCTACACAGAGCTGTTGGCAAGAGTCTAATGCTTGTAGCCCAATATCGAGCCAAGTGGTACGCCTATGGGGTGGTTTATGTTCAGCAGTGGATTTCCGCGGGCTGATGATGATGTACATGATATATAGAAACTAAATAATTAATATCCGAGAACATCGGGAAGATATAATCGGGGAAAGATTATTTGGTTAAGCCATGTGTCTGTCTCTAAACGGTACAATTGAATATTATATACACAATAAACGCATTTATTACAGACTATAATTGTCCCACTGTTAACATGGGATTTCTTGAGGAACGGACATAATCCCACAAGTTCATCCAAGGCAGATTTACGAAAGATCCAGATTCAGAATAAACATCTGCAACATTAATCAGGTAAATTCGCAACAGAGCCAAGTTGTCGTATAATCTGCGTACATATCAATATCAATATCAATATCAGCCCGCGGCAGTCCACTGCTGGACATAGGCCTCACCCAAGGCGCGCCACCTAGCCCGATCTTCGGCTACACGCATCCAGTCTCTGCCAGCCGCCTTGCGCAGATCGTCGCTCCATCTAGCAGGAGGGCGTCCCACACTACGTTTGCCGAGTCGCGGTCTCCACTCCAGCACTCGTCTACTCCAACGATTGTCGGTTCTCCGACAAACGTGTCCAGCCCATTGCCACTTCAGTCTGCTAACTTGCGTACATATACACGAGGTTAATTGATGACATCGTATAAAGTATATATAAGCATATACTCTATACGATGTCCACCATTCCATAGAGAGGAGAAATAAAAGGCGTTACGTTGCGTATGAGGATGTAAGGGTCGGTAGGGGCAGACCAATGAAAATATATCTTGACCGAATTACCGAAGTTTTTGGGAAAGGCCAGGTAAAGAGTACCCTTAACCGGCCAGCTAGTATGATGAGTGTGGTTGAGCAAAGAAAGTGTGCCGAGATGTGATAATATTTGTATACCTACATATGTTTGTATCGTAGAAAGTCGTTTAAAACTTTTCGCAATGATTTGCAGTTTTAGTGTCATATATTTTGTTTTCCAGTGCGAACGAAAGGCAGTCATCGAATATTGCAGTGAATACTAGTGGAGTCTATTCCAAATTCAATATCATCCGCAAAACAGTTCTCGGTTGCAAATCCGACTTGTCGATGTAAATTTCAACTTCACTGGTTTTCTGTTCTTCCAAGAATATCTGAATGAGATGTATTTGAAATAAAATAGAATATTTGTCAATTCAAATGTGTATCGTCACACCTATCTCCCGTAGACCACAGATCTCCATCCGCTACGATCAATCATCCATCTTTTCATCCATTCTTCCTTTCACATTCATCGTAGCGAAACGGCTCTCCGTTACTCGCTTTTCGCTCTCGTGGGAATCAGGGCCTGACGGGTTGCGACCACGTCGACGTCATTTTTTAACAAATTACGTATATTAAAATTCGTATCGATAGTGAATCCCACGAGCCGCAAGGGAGGATGGTCAGCCCCAGCAGAGCCTCACATGCTGAGGTAAGGTATTATAGTACCCAGGGGAGCTCGATCTCGGACCGCCGGATTTAAATGTGTATTTCAAGGAAATATAATAAAATTGATTCAAAATATTTTGCATGATGTTCGAATTAGGATACAAAACAACGTAATTCATAAGGTGTCATTTTCTGGAATATTTGGTTAAATTTTGATAATAATTATTTCATTAGCCAACACTCTATAGAACCAGCAACCTACAGCAGTATTTCTGAACCGATGCGATATTGGGACCTTCAGGAAATAAGCCCACACATCTCTCAAAAGCCGATAACCTTTCTGCAATGTCTGAGGTATATTGTTTTTCATCCCATTGCCACACGAATGCTCGTTTGCCTTCGTATTCCATAAAAAAAGATATACATATGAAAAACATTGTGCTGTTGGTAACTGTCAAAAAACCGTTCACAAAATGTACGTAAAAAGTATGCAATGGAATTTTGCACGGAGCGTGAAAACAAGACCATAACAAAAATCAGGCTATAAAAAACAGGGGTCCCATCCGGAAACGAGTATAGAGGAGCATCCGTACACTATTTCATACGATGGTTACATAATACACTACAAATACAGTATGCGCTATTTATAAAAGCATGAGAACGTATTTTTTGGCTCTAATTTGTATCGTACTAATAATAATAATTAAAGCACTTTAATTTCTTCTGGAAATCCGGTTTATTTTTTAATTAAACTAAAAGTTCCATCAGCCCCTTTTCTGGCAAACGCTATAAATCAGTTAAATATATCAGCAGAAAATCTTTTAATGTAATTTACATAAGGTTTGTACGTTAGGGGCTGCGCTGCCTTTCATTTGACGCATACATCAATGTAAAATTTGTTCTCTAAAAAACCTACAATATATGTCGAATAGTAGATTACTTTTTTGTTTTTTTATTGTTTAGTTTCCAGCACTGACAATACTACGTGAGGTCAGAGTGGAGTCGTTAGGATGTAGGAAGATAGTTGTTGTATACAGAGTGTCCCAGAACTAAACGTCAAGTCGAAACGGGGTGATAATATAGTCTTAATATAATAATATAGTCAAATAGTCTTAATTCTAGGAAACTTGGGGCAATTGTGTCATTATTTTTTACTGTGATGCTAGAAATGTTATTTAGGGTTACGTTTCCAAAGTTTAAATGAACAAAAGTAATAAAAATTAATCACAATAACCGAAAAATGGTTATAGTTTGACCAAATTTCTAGGTTTTTTAAATCCCCATAATTTTCAAACTGCATGGGATAGATTTTTTTTCTGATTTTTCTCATGATGGTTACAATCAATCCTGTCACCCCGTTTCAGCTTGAAGTTGAGTTCTGGGACACCTGTATAGATTTTGTTAGAAGGCATAAAAATATAAAAGAAGCATAAAGTATTCTAGCTAGTGCCTCGATTCGATATAATACGAAGAGCAGTAAGAATTTAATTTTAAGATGTATGTGTGTGTGTGTGTGTGTGTGTGTATGTGTGTGTGTGGGTGTGTGTGTATTTTTTTTCCCCAGCCCATTTATGTCCCACTGCTGAATACGGGCCTCCCCATTTCTGGAAGACCGGACGTTAAACGTGTCCAATTGGCGGGGTATCTAGACTTGGAATAAATATCTGTACGCCATTCTTATATTTATCCCGACGCGGGGATCGAACTCCGCAACTTTGTGGGCGGCGGCCCTGCCATTGAGCCAATTGGTGGTTATTTAATGATGGAAATTAATATATGATTTTATAATATGCAAATAAATAATTATTAGGATTATTCATTGTATATATTTTTTAATGAAATAGGTAAGCTAACAAAGCTTGTTTTGTGAACGTTTCAATGTCATATCGGTTCGGAAATGCGGACGAAGACAGCTCGTTCCGTCGAGCGCTGGTGAGTGGAGTGAAGTTTCGGGAAAACGCACCGCGCTGGATGGCCACACATCCCACCATCTGGATGAGTGGGATGAAACTTTTCCTTACATTAAATTATACTTGTTACCAGTATGTCAATATACATACACGGTTGTAAATACGTACTAATAAATTTTCCTTTTCGGATGAGTGTTAAAATATCATAACGTACGGAGTCGAGTGCGTCCCACTCGGAGAGGCAGAGTTGTATGGTTACGTGGCATAAATCGCCACGAGCGTTGTACATAAAGACGATATACTCGGCTCGCGTATTTGTATCCGTGTATCAAGTCAGTCTAATGAAATATGTATGCCGTAATGTGGAATAAAAAAAAACACGAAACGATTTTTCCTCGAACCCAATATGTACATAGTTGGATACGTTACGCAAACGTGATGTCACGCCTAAACATACATACATACAATCGCGCCTGTTTCCCGTAGGAGTAGGCAGAGATCTCCATCCGCTACGATCTCGCCACAACTTCTTTGCTTCATCCACACTCGTCGCTCTCTTCATACAAGCTCGACAGTTAAGGGTACTTTTGACCTGGCTTTCTTAGGAACTTCGGCAATTTAGTTAAGGTATGTTCTCCTTGGTGTTCCCCTACTGACCCATCGATTCACATCCGCAACGTAAATTTATTTTATCAGTCGCCTTTATCCATCTTCTCTATGTGCCCAAAACATCAAGCATTCCTTTCACTTACCTTCTTTTACTCCACTCCTTGCTTAAACCCTTATTATTTAAGAAAAACGTATCTTGGTCGTAGAGTCACGTGCAACTATCCCAAACTGGAAGGAATCTGGATGAATGTGGAGGCTCAATTCTTTTTTCCATCCTTTATTTCCTTCTTTCCCGTACACTATTCGCATTCTTATCCTAAGGATACTACAATGCATCCGCAATGCCATTACTATTTATTACACATTGCCATTCCTATTTAATGCACATTTGCCTATCTGACCTAAAAAAAGATGAATTATCCATGTATAAAATATATCTTCATATTATAATTAACAGAATGTATCTGCAGACCTTACATGACCGAGAATTTCAACTTGTTAAACTAGTTTAGTAACAAGCTTCCTAATCTCTTCGGAGAAAAACTTCAACATTATTTTTAAAGTCGCATTATAGTCATCGAAACGCGTTTAGCGCCAGAATCTTTTTCTAGACATTAAATCCGTACTGTGGGTAGGTAGGTAGGTAGGTGGGTAGGTATAAACGTGAAACGGATTTGGGATTTAAAATAAAACGCAGCAAGCGGCGAACAGAATGGCACCTCTCATGTCGAGATTACAAAATTGCTATTCAACCGCCTCTGCACTGTCAATATGTAGCTAAAAATTACCCCGGGGACAGGACGCTGCAAAATAGGGGTACGGAAATCGCGCAATCAACTGTGAGGCCCGCTTCACAGGGTCACGACGGACGACGTCCAAGTACCTCTTTCTACATACCTACCTACCTATCAGTGGGAAATCTACCGAGAGTTATTTTATTGATCGCGGCACGTCTGGCGTGTTATCAACACTCGCGCTCAGCGAAACTGACACACTGCCGGTGGTGACACGTGACGTTTCAACGTAATTCCACAAGATGTCCACGGCGGTGTGCGTTTACAATTATTTGCACTATGTAACTCTTTTTAATTTCATTAAAGGTTTATGTTACACACTAATTGAATGAATGGTATTTTACGGTTCGGTATGGCGGTGCGGCAACGCCGCGTGGCGCCCGCCCGCACCGCACGGTGTGGCAACGTGGCGCCAGCGTATCCGTCCGAGCGGCAACGTCGCACGCGGAGCGGCAACGCGGCGGGCTGATTCAGCATTTCACATTCAGATTCGAGTTCGGAGATTACATCGGATTTGTCATTATTATTATTACCGCGTGCAACTTGTACTTTTGATTTCTAGGGAGTGTAATACCGTCGCGGTGATTGGTTTATAATGCGATTACGTGAACTTCCAGAAAAATCGAAAAACGAGCTAATATAATTATGATTGCCTTGCCTACCCGAAAATAACAAGTCATCACTTTTAATAATGCAACTTTATTTAATTTTATTTTAGTTTGCAATTTTAAGATTACATGTTTTTATTATTTTCTTAACCTGTAAACCGAGTATGACGCGACATGTTTTGTCAGGCCCGGATACGCTATCAAAATGTCACTTACAACTTTTGTCGTCATTGGAATTAATCGTATGTAATATGTTGAACGCATTATTACGTGTTATGTAGTTCTTGTATATATCCCTGACGTGACATGAGACCATGTACAGTCATGTTTTTGTAATATGCGTATTTCAAATTCCCCGGTTAAGTGGTATTATAAAATAGGTAGGTAGGTAGATAGATAGATAGATACAAATGTCGATAAGAAAGTATCTAGCCAACGCTTATCGGACGTAATTAGCGAACATTCTTTGCAAATCGCGTCAGTTGTGTGCAAATGAGTGTTAATGAGGCTATGTGAGCAAGCAACGGGCACGATTACTGCACTCTGTGTGTGTGTGTACCGAGAGAACACACACAGTGTTATCGGTGAAATTAACGACGTCAGATTAGATAATAGACGGAGCAAATATGAAAAGCTTCATTCTATTTTCCTTCACGGTACGATAATGTGATTCTCAAATGACTGATAAAGAAGCTAAAATGGTAAAAGTTGTTTTGAATTAACTGTTTGTTATGACATCCATCCACCTTAAAATATTCTCCCAGGCGTATATACATACATACATACATATTGTAAGGGGTGGGCAGAGACCACAGATCTCCATCTGCTACAATCTCGGCATACTTTCCTTGCTTCCTCCACACTCGATACTCTCCGTATCGAGTGCAAGCTCGCCGGTTAAGGGTACTCTTGACCTGGCCTTTCTTATTAACTTCAGCAAATTGGTCAAGGTATGTTTCCCGTAGCGTAAATAACAGTAAATTATATAGAATAGTTTTATTGACAGTATTTATGAACAAGGGAGAAGTAAGAGTGTCATCAGAATGAAAACAATCAATGCCGCCCTTCTTAGACACCCGCGACAATATAGGTATTACGAAAGTGTTGCCGGCCTTTAAGGTATGTGTAAGCTTGTTTATTGAAGGTTCTAATGTCGTATCAGTTCGAAACTCCTGCTGAATATAGTTGACTCTTCAGGGTGGTGATGCGTGGGAAGTTTCGAGAAAAGCACACCGTACTTGATCGTCACTCATCCAGATGCTGGAGATGAAACCTTTGTGGCGAGTTGTGCGATCGTTTGCACCTCTTTTCTCCCTTTGAATATTGTAGTTTTTCACGATTTTAGCGTAAGGCAATCCACTGCTGTAGACAAGTCTCTCCAAAGCCCGATCTTTGGCACGCATCCAGACCCAGCCAGCCGCCCTACGCAGACTGTCGCTCCATCTGGCTTTGAGGTATTCCATATTACATTTGCCGAGTTGCAGTTTCACTTCAGCACTCAGCTAATACAGCGGTTTTCGGCTCTCCGACAAACATGACCAGCCTTTTTGCCACTCCCGTTTGCTAACTCGGAAGGCTATGTTGGCAACTTTGTTTCATGTCTACATTTAAGCGAGATATTGCTAGCGTAGCTTTCTCCACAGCTTTCTAAGTGACTCTAAAATTGTAGCTGTACTTCTGGTACAATTAAAAAAATATTTTGTTTTAAAAGTTTAAATTAAAGGTTAGGTCAACATTACTACATCCTGTCAGGCCGAAAACCTCCAAGTGAGTGAAGATAAAACAGGCAATATGGTTACGACATTGACCTGATTAACTTAAAACACACCATTCGGTTTACATTGAAACGAACCCGATACCGATATGCAAATTTTATAACGAGGTCAATGACATCTTAGTTCACTGTACTATAAAAAGGAAACATTTGTGTACGGGCGCGAACTGCGGAAGCGATTAGAAGCTCACATTTACTGATAGATTATCAACGTTATACGGTATTTATTACTTTAGGTTATATTATAAAAAGACACGCTGAGGTAAACGGGTGCCGTGTCTCGGCAAGTGTGATGTGGGATGTCCCTCGGTCAGACGGTACGATGATCTGTGTAGGGCGGCTGGCAGAAACTGGATGCGTAAAACCGATAATTAAATTATGAGACGCTCTTACAGGAAGTCAGTGTCTAGTACTTAATTATAATGAACCTTTATTTATAGAATTCTCTCGAAATAACAATATGTATTATAAATACAAAAAAAATCACCTTGGGTACAATGATAGTGGAAACATCATGGCGGAGATCTCATGCGCGAACTCAATGTATATATATAATGTGTATTACATTTACTTTTCTTTTAACACTTTTATGAGATTCTCGTCAAGCGAAACAATAATATCCACTATCATGCCTCGCGTGTAGTTTCGATCCACTATCACAATATTGGGCTTATTGGCAACAAACAATATATATTGTTATCCGTGATAATGGATCGATGAATCCCTTTATTTTTCGAATTTTGTACATGCTGTAGGACTCTAGTTCTCACACTAGGATTCCCTGTGTAGTGGGGAGCTAGGTTCTTCCCTTAATACAAGCGTGTATGGATAGAAGTGATAGCGCCGTGACAGCACGAGTGGGACCGTTTCTGCAATGCCTATGGCGCTGCGGATATTTATGGGATATTGATTGCTTTCCATCAGGTGACACGCTAGCGCGTTTGCCCTCATAAAATATCGACTCGACCGAAGTATCACACACCCTAACAGAATATCAGCATCAAGCGGTAGCATTTTACTGTGTTACTACTGCTTTCATAGGGGGAGATCCGGAGGCCCAATTCATTTCCCCTTCCATTAATTCCCCCCTTCCGCTGTTCGTACTGGCTAGCGACGCATCTTTAGTATTGTAGATTCAGTAACATAAACCGCGGAAGAATTGACATGGAATAACTCTTCGAACAAATAGTCTAAACGAAGATTCAAGATTATATAAAGAAGTTTGACTTATTTTAATATGATGTGAAATACAGATGCTATTCACTTCTAACTTGCCTTTACGCTTGCCCCCTATTTTTTATTTAAAAAAAATATATAAAGTATAGTTAGTAGTACTATGTGTAATTTAAACGCAAATCCCCCTGACCTTCCACAATTCTACCTCCTTGTCCACGACATTCAAATGAAGTAATAACTTTATCTCAAAGTGTTGCTATCTACCCATTGGGAAATCTAATAACAAGGTTACAATAACAAACTTTAATTGCTAAATAATTGGCGAACGCGAAATTCTGTATGAAAACATTAAATTTTTACCTTTAAATACGAAGTATTACAACTTCAAAGTTTATAAGAGGTGAAAATACATTCTTTACTTACATGATATTTATTATTTGACGACCTAAATGGTTTAGTAGTTCAGTGTCAGTTTTCAGAGCCAGCAGTTTTTTATGTGGATTTTTTTTATAGCATAGGACCTTTACAACTTTGTCGGAAGGACTCGCGTGTGTGCTTACACGCATATTGCAGACTGGGGAGAAGGAGAACGAAAAAAGATATTTAGAATATGTATTCTATTGTTTTTTTACAATTGATATACGTCTCACATCTGGGCAGGGGCCTAAACATTTCTGGAGGAATGAACACCATAACCAACCGCGTTATTCCCAGATGGATTGGCGGAATAGCCATACTCAGAATAAATAACTGTAGGCTATAATTATTCTAAGATCTGTTCGGAGACCAAGATCCATTTTGGGTCGCTGCGCCAATAAAATTAGTTAGTTACATTTATCCTTATGCGGAAACCGACCACGCGACCTTTGAATTTGAAAGCGGTTGCTTCGCAACTCAACTAATTAGCTGATCGCAAATTATATAGGCGTATGCAAATCATACTGGAGACAAGCTATTACTACAACACAAGCGCTCAACGAGGCACATCGCTCCTCTCCGTTGTGGGAGCGCTGTGCGAAACGTTTGAAACGCACTCGCGCACACGTAAGCGTGTCCCGTGCACGGAGCGTGAAGATGCAGATCTGAGGAGCCGACAATGCGGCGCCGGATGTGCATTGTGTGCCCGCGCGACCGGCGGCGCAACAACGGCAACTAGAGATGTTCGCTGATAATACGACGTTTGATTCAACTATCGATCTGCGAGATTGTATATAGTATGTAGTTACAGCGAACCACCATATTTACATTATACCATGTGTATTACTAGTGGTGGAGCCACGCTGCAGACGAATACTTTGTCAAGAATGGCATATATTTGTCCGTAGCTTGTATGGGCCAGCTCGCCCGGGGAAGTACCACACTCCCGCAGAAAACCGGCGTCTAAGTAGTAGCTTACCTATCGCGCTTCGTACGGTACAACCCAAGGTCCAACATCCTCCTCCCTCTCCCTTCCCCTCCCATTCCCACTCCCATAATGAATCTTTTCTGGGTCGGTCATATGCTTCCGCACTACCTATAGCGCTGCGGAAGTCTATGGGTGGCGTTGATTTCTTTCTATCAGGTGACGCAGCTGTGTCACCTGATAGAAAGTCGCCTCGTTTGCCTTACTATCCCCTATTATATATATATATATATATATATATATATACATATATATATATATATATATATATATATATATATATATATATATATATATATATATATATATATATATATATATATATATATATATATATATATATATATACATATACATATATAAACGAACAAGCCGCTTGTTTAAAATGTCGACAGATATTATCCTTGATGATTTCTTTCTATCAGGTGACGCAGCTGTGTCACCTGATAGAAAGTCGCCTCGTTTGCCTTACTATCCCCATTATATATATATATATATATATATATATATATATATATATATATATATATATATATATATATATATATATATATATATATATATATATATATATATATATATACATATACATATATAAACGAACAAGCCGCTTGTTTAAAATGTCGACAGATATTATCCTTGATGATTTCTTTCTATCAGGTGACGCAGCTGTGTCACCTGATAGAAAGTCGCCTCGTTTGCCTTACTATCCCCTATTATATATATATATATATATATATATATATATATATATATATATACATATATATATATATATATATATATATATATATATATATATATATATATATACATATACATATATAAACGAACAAGCCGCTTGTTTAAAATGTCGACAGATATTATCCTTGATGATTTCTTTCTATCAGGTGACGCAGCTGTGTCACCTGATAGAAAGTCGCCTCGTTTGCCTTACTATCCCCTATTATATATATATATATATATATATATACATATATACATATATATATATATATATACATATATATATATATATATATATATATATATATATATATATATATATATATATATATATATATACATATACATATATAAACGAACAAGCCGCTTGTTTAAAATGTCGACAGATATTATCCTTGATGATTTCTTTCTATCAGGTGACGCAGCTGTGTCACCTGATAGAAAGTCGCCTCGTTTGCCTTACTATCCCCTATTATATATATATATATATATATATATATATATATATATATATATATATATATATATATATATATATATATATATATATATATATATATATATATATATATATATATATATATATATATATATATATACATATACATATATAAACGAACAAGCCGCTTGTTTAAAATGTCGACAGATATTATCCTTGATGATTTCTTTCTATCAGGTGACGCAGCTGTGTCACCTGATAGAAAGTCGCCTCGTTTGCCTTACTATCCCATATATATATATATATATATATATATATATATATATATATATATATATATATATATATATATATATATATATATATATATATATATATATATATATATATATATACATATACATATATAAACGAACAAGCCGCTTGTTTAAAATGTCGACAGATATTATCCTAGCCAATTCGGCTGAGACAATCTCTTCTAGGAAGTTATTTAAACCCTTTCTTTACGGCAGCCTGCTGTGTTGAAGTGTTGAGCAACGCAGTGTGCACATCGCATGTCGATAGACCTCGATGTTCGGACTAAGTTTTATATATATTCTAGTCAACACTCGATACACAGAATATAAAGCGTAGTAGACACAGGTCGTCTCGCGAACTGCGGAATCGATTAAAAGCTCACATTTACTATTTGATTGTGAACTTTATACGGTTTTTATTACTTTAGATTATGTTATAAAAATACACGGTGAAGTAGACGGATGCCGTTGATGAGGACCGTAATGAAAAGGACAATTGCCTTAAGTACATACATGCGCAAATGTACGGGCACGGGTGAGATTCGTTAATACGGGTCCATCCACGTTGACATTGACAGATGTTGTCCGCACGTTTGTAATTTTATGAAACAATTTCATTCCACGCACCGCTAACCAGCACCGCAAACTCAGCATTGGAACTTTCATAAATAAACCTACTACTCATATCTTAAAAGCCGGCAACGCATTTGTCAAACCTATGACTATGGGTGGCTTTGGTTGCTTTCCATCAGTCAACTCGCTTGCTGCCTTTCCCGTAAAAACGATATTTATAATTTTGTATGAAGACAAGACAATCACCAAACACAAAACTTTTGGCATAAACTATAAGTGATTATTTTTTTTTTGCGTAAACCCTAACATACCCGTAAATATAGTGAATTAGTCGATATTTCAAACATCGACATAGTCTAGCACTAAACCGGCCACTTCCCACGAGCGCAGTCGCTTTATATGCAAATGGCAGTGAAGTAACTGCAACAATAATTGTAGACAGTCTCGAGTGCTTGCTTAGTCAATGGCAGTGCTTACATTGCGTCTGGAGTGTCGCAAGTTGTATTCCAAATATAATATTTTAACAGCACATGCCACAAAACATGTGGCAATCAGGAGTTTCTTTTCAGTAGTGCTGGATTCGGAATTATTATCAAATAAATGCAGTCGGTTTTAAAAAAGACAACCAACATTCATAGCCTAACACAAGAGTTTACTGTCGTGGACACAAAAAATACAAACGACAAACACACACAATATATAAATATACAAATATTTATACCGACGGGAATGGAACGCAATCCCCTTGGCTTAAACGATAAATTGACACCTAACATATTTTGGTTTTATTTGTCCAATGACTTAATGCTTAAATATATTCCATTTTTTTTAATATTCAAATCCAATTCCTGGTTTCACCAGCTACATCCACCGGCGTGGTCTATGGGCGGCGTTGATTGCTTTCCATCAGGTGACGCGCCTGCTCGTTTGCTTTCCTATCCCATAAAAAAACAAGTCTTTTGTAACACACATGTAACATCATTACGCCTGTTTCCCGTAGGGGTAGGTAGAGACCACAGATCTCCATCTGCTACGATCTTGACACACTTTCTTAGCTTCATCCACACTTATCACTCTCTTCATACAAGGTTGCCGGTTAAGTTTACTTTTGACCTTTCTTAGGAAATTTGGCAATTTGGTCAAAGTATGTTCTCCGTGGTCTTCCCCTACCGACCCTTCCATCCACTACGCGAAATATGCGACAATTGTGTGGACCAGTTTTAATTAATAAAATAAAAAAATCTAGAGGTCGTCCAATCGTTGAAATTCGATCATAATTCGTTATTTTTTTATTATTTTATCTTTTTGCA
This sequence comes from Baronia brevicornis, assembly GCA_031353405.1. Taxonomy (NCBI): domain Eukaryota; kingdom Metazoa; phylum Arthropoda; class Insecta; order Lepidoptera; family Papilionidae; genus Baronia; species Baronia brevicornis. Next base: position 2,338,811 of record JASFAT010004747.1, read on the forward strand.
CTCTTCCAATTAAACTTAAACCATGCAAAATCTACACACCACCGTGCGTGCAAAGTGCTTAAAAAGGGGTTACAAAGTTTTTTCTTGACGTATTAATGTAAGTACAGCGGTAAAACACTATAAATTTTACACATTATTCAATACCTTTTATCACATAACGACACTTCAAGGTCACGTTAACGACCTTAAAACTTAGGTATCTATTATGTAGAAATAATTATTGTAAGGATGAATTAAAAAAATAGCGGAGATAAACATTTTGATCAACGATGATACATAATAAATGATACAAAAAACGTATATAATACAACAAAATAATAAAAGGATAACCACTTTTTGTGTTTCGACCTTTCTGACATTAACGCTGGAAATTTGCAGAATTAAATCGAATATTGCAGTTTTTGCACATCTAACTAACGTATGAATGTGAATTATCAAGTCTTAAAAAAGTGTAATTATAAAATAGGGAACTCAATGTCAGCTGTCTGTCAAATTGAGGTGACAGCTCGTGTATGTATTTCCATCTCGCTTACAATCCAGGAAGGACGGCGAATGGAATCTAAAATTCGCCTGCAATTAAGCTATAAACAAACCCGGCCAATTTAGCAAAGTGAAAAAAAGGCGTGCGGGCCTGTTGCCGCTTGGAAGTGGGTCGAGGTGGCAACGTCGCATAGCGGTACTGGGCGGAGCGGCAACGCCGCCGGCCGCGCCGGCGAGTCTTGTGCCGTGCACGAAATGCAACGTTGCCACTTTTACGCACCCACACAACACCACATCACACACACATTACGTCGATATTATGTACCCACACCTAGCCTAGCTTAGCCAGACTGTTTTTAAAGTATTCCATTAGAGTAACATGAGAATTTAGATTTACGAATTTTTAACAGGGCATGTAATTCTAATACCCAAATTTTTATTTTAATTACTACACTGGGACGACTAGAACTTGCGTAGATCAAGTGCAAAAAACATTGATTAACGATTTTGAACGCCAAATACTTAAAAACAACAAAATTAACTCAAAAAGTATTTATGATTACCTTTCCTTTCTCTTTTTTATAATATATATTATATATATTCTATTAATGCTCGTGTGCTCAGAAAATAAGTATCACATCAATAGTCTCATGGAAGAGTTGGAGATCGTAAGTGCCAATAATTGAGCTACTATAGTTTATTTCGCAAAAAAATACATAAAATTCAATGATAGAGAAACTATAATTTCTTCTATTCACAATTAGCGAGGACACAAAACGTAAGTTAAAATACTGTTTACCTGCTCATTTATTTAATATCAACATAACTGAATAAATGAGACTACACTGTAGTGAAAGGTGTTCTTGTAGAAAGGCGTGGCTTCTAAGGAAAAGATTTTAAATTATTTATTTATTTTATCCAAATGTTTGTTTTAAAGCCAATATTGATATAAACACATTCCGTGCCGCGTGGAGCGTACACGTCCCAAGCTTTAAAACTGTATGTTTTGTTTTTCGCGTATTGCTTACAATAATTAAAATAATGTGAAAATTATAATAATCAAGAAAATGTTGTATAGTTTTAAATGCATAATACAACAAACCAATATTTTTCTAGATATTAGTTTAACAAACACGCGACCTGAACGGAAAATGGTCTGGCAGGAAACGTGTTAATATGTTAGATGTGTAATAGAAAATGTGATATCAATTTATAATATAAATCAGTAACTTTATCTTTAAGAATGATTTAGAGCAGCGTTCGGCAATCGGCGGACCCCAGAAGGTCGAACTTTGGACCGCGGCAGATTGTAAAATATACCTGTATAATTTAATAATATGTTATGTATAACTTAAATGATATCTAATGTAATCATCTTTCTCAAAAAGGATTTTTTTAAAAACCTTTCGAGATTGACAGAAGACAGCCCAACTCGAATACACACTTCGCATTTGCTGTTCTCCTCGTGAACCAAACTATAAAAAACTAGCTCAACACCGTCAGTATAATGTCTCGCATTAATTTTACATATTGTGTTATATAATAATTTAATTTAAAAGCAAAGTAAAAAATATAACTTAACCATTATAAGTTTTTTTTCTAGACCTGGATACAATTTTTCATCAGTATCCGGACCCCACTTAAAACTTTTGCCGACCACTGGTTTAGAGAATCTACTTAATATGTCCTACGGTTGGATAAGAACGGGGCTTCCTCATTTCTAATAGAATGGCCATTTAGCCACCATACAAATCCAAGACGCATTGGCGGGACAACCCAGATTCGAAATAAATACTTTTAGGCCATACATATTATATATTTATCCCGATGTGAGAATTGAACCCACGATCATTGATTCTGAAAGCGGTAGCTTAACCATTAAGTGAATAAAATTTTAGTTGCTTTTATATAAAGTTATACATTTGGATATCTATCTATGAAGGACATCCTGAAATTCGTTTCACATTCAGTAGGTATAACCGAAGTTCGACAGTTTTTCCCGAACTTCGTCTCCAGCCGAATTTCACTTAAAACTTCTAAAAGTCGACCGAACTTCGGAAACTTTAATAATAGATTCCAGTGGATTTAACGTATAAATTAAAACGGTTTATTACTAAGTGTTATAGAACAGTATCTGTTGGGTTAAGTTGTTTGGTGAAAACTAGTTACAATTAGGTAGTTTTCACCTCAACTCATTTGATTAGTTCGAAACACTTTTTAGGATATTATAAACAGGCGAACACACCCATGAGAAATATATAAACAAAATGCATTTATATTATTATAAACTTGAAAAACATATTCAGCCTGCGGTAATCCACTGCTGGATGTAGGACTCTTCCAGGGCTTCGCTACACGCTTCCAGGTTCTGCCAGCCTTTCTTCTTACCTAGGCGGAAGGTGCCTCAAACTACGTCTGCCATAACGTGGTCTCCACATTAGCACTTGTCTAATCCAACAGTTGTCGCATCTCTGACAAACCTGACCAGCCCATTGCCACTTCCGTTTGCTAACTCGGAGAATTATGTCGGCGAACTTTGTTTCCTGGCGAATTTCTTCATTCCGGATCATATCCACCAGATAGAGAAATTCCAAGTAGCTTCTAACTTTTAAATCGGTATCTCGTTAGATGTACAAAGAAATCTTCTAATGTATTTTTGACAACACAAAAAATTTTGATATATGTACAAGTTTCTTTTTCATCTTATAGTGCCTCTCCGACTAGGAAGGTTGGCAGCCAATTCAGCACAACTATATAAATTTCATGCGTTTTGAATACAATGAATGGGATCTTTTTGCTGAATTAAATTTACCAAAACATATTTCCTCGTGGAAGCTCACTCAGCATTTGAATGGGAGCACGGTACGTTTATAAGTTATGAATAGCTTCGGTTATCTAAATTAATCTCACGGAAGTAGTATTAAAAGGGATCTACATTTTCAGACGAAAGCTTTGTCCGTAGATTATCTTTCTAACCCACCGCCCGCGCATTCCTCGCACCCAGTTAATACTAACATCTGCTACTCACACTACGTAAAATTATTCCATTTATATATATTTACATTAATTAAATTAAGGTCTTTAATATAACTTTTTATTTAGTTTTGAAGTATTAATAGTTAACAATCTGATGTGTCGTCAGTTTGTATCTTTTATATTGACGACACAAGCAATAAATATTGGTGGAATATTTAAAAACAATTTTATGAATATAAAAAAAGTTGCTAGACTTTTTTAAATAAAAACTGTCCTGGGTTCGACAATTTCGCGTTCGCGTGGATTTTAAATAAGCATTAAAATAAAACATAAAAAGCCAGCATTGTAATTAGTTACAAGATAATATACAAATATACTCATCATAAATACCAAATTATAACATTTTAAAATATAAAATACGATATCCAAAATTTTCCGACAAGAAGTGGCCCAAACTGTAAAAAGGATCGTTTTTAATAACGTAAAAAAAAAAACAAACGGTGCGGCAACGTCGCCCCGGTTCAAGAGAGCTGGCAACGTCTCGCACCCGAAGCGCTCTGACTGAATAAACAGTGAAATGCTAATGGGAGAAATTTTAATATTATAAAAATATATTATGGCATTATGCATGACGTTCACAGTTTTTTGGTGGCAGAAGGCTAGTCGGTTTTTATTATTTATTCCTATGCCTTGTGTATAATATACGTTATACCTAGTTATTATTCAAACAAAATTATAACGACTTTAATAATTTATTAGTCGTTATAGTTTTATTTGACGATTTAATTGGCTCATTGACAGAACTACCGCTTTATACCATATAAATATATTATAAAAAATTATAAGTTTGTTATAATATAAAACTATGATGTATTAATATGTAATATATTATGCAGCAATAGCTCAGTCAGTCGGTACACGGGGCATACCCTTCGATATAAACGTCGTAATTTCGTATCTTCCACTAGACTATATCATAATACAAGCATTTATTAGCTTAGTTTGAATGGTTAACAAGAACAATGATTTAATAGTTATATTAAAAGATAGCTAGTTTTCTTTTAATATAAATATTTATTATATATAAAACTGTATCCTTTTTAAGCACATTGCGTGCACGAAGGAGTGTGGTATAGTTAGAATTCTCATGGACAAGGCGAAAAAAGATAAAATATAAAAAAAAATTAATGACCACTCAGCTCGACCACGAGTAATAATAACAGTGCAATACATTATAAAGCTTAATTGAACATTAAATTAACGTCGTTATAAAATTTTGCTTTATATCACCGATACAAATAGCTCGTGCGATAAAAAATCAATCGTAAACGGTTGACAAATTTCGCGGCGTTTATCTGAGTGAGGTTCGTCGACCCCGACAGATGTGTAGCTTTTTACAATTCGCCAACCAGGCGTTTGCACTGTTCCAAGGTATCGGGAGGTGGCATACCACACACTGTGGAAGTTTTTACATTAACACTTGGAAATTATAAAGGAATCCCTAATGACTGTGTTGTAAAAAATACTAGTAATGTTTTATATATATAAATATAATAGCTTATGTTATGTTCGTGTGATGTAAAAAGTATCTTCATCATCTACGACAGAAAATACGTTGTAACATTTTTCCCCTTAATCACAATTACTTTTAAAAAATAATTAAATTTATTTATTTTCTTTATTTCAAAGCTAGAAAAGAAGGCTTTAAATTACTAAATTACACTTGAACAAGGCGTATGTGTGCGTAATGCACGTGTTATCTAATAAATGTAAGGGTTCAAGCCCTTAAATTTACTACATAGCACGTGCAACAAGAAAATTCATACAGAAATGAGGAATCTCGTGTCCAGCCGTGGGATTCATATGAGCTACTATAAAAGAAAGTACAGCAGCAGAACTATGACGCGAGTCGCAGCGCGGAGCGTTCATCGTGTCGCTCACTACCGGCTGATCCCATTACGTTAGGGTGCATTCACACGGCGTACTTTATCGCGTTTAACGCGATGTAAACGAGATTCAATCGCAGCCGTTAAACCTTAGCACACGGTCAGAAATTCAATGGTGACGTAAATGTGCGTTCGTACAACGCACGTCATATGCGTGTATAAAATAATACGCCATATGTAACGAATGTGGCGATGCAAACGCGCTATATAACCGAAACTTCAACAATAGTACATAGACAAATGCAGGCGGCGGAGGAGGCCAGGTGGTGTAGTCATGCACTCCTTCCCCGCTCTTTTCCCTTATATTTAAATTTCTGTACGCGCGTTTGACTCGATTCGAACACGCGTACGCAGCGATACAAATGAACTTCGAACCCTCTTCTCGCGCGCGTGTGTATTGCTTCGTAAACGCGTGTTGAAAATTTACACCTTGTAGATGCGTCCTTACGGCGCAGTAAATGCGCTTTCTAGAAACTAGCATCCTTCGCGCCGAAGAAATACGCCGTGTGTATGCCCTATACCCTTACGCCGCGCCGGCACCGTCGGTGATGCGACGGGCTGCCGCGCGCCGGCCAGTCGCAGGGGGCGGCGCTCGCTCGGTCGCGCCGCAATCGCAACGAGGCCAATCGAACGCAACCAGCGTGCGCACACGGACGACAAACTCCCGCCAGTCGCGCATCCGTGCCTCGCGCGTGCGGTCGTTGCGTTTTTTACGTCGCAAACTATGTCCGAGACAGATATGCCCCTGAGCAGCTTCGACCCGGTGAAACTGATACAGGAGGTGAAGAAGCGTCCCGGCTTGTATCACGCGGATCACCCCACCGATCGATTGGAGAAGCTGCAGCTCTGGAAGGACATTGGGGCCGTGTTGTACAAAAATTGGGACACGTTTAACAAAGCCACGGCTTACGATAGAGGTACTTGCATTTACCAACTCGTACGTTTGTGAAGCAGACGTAGTTTGTTTATGTATTCGGCATTAATAAATCATAATAGATTCTGTTGGAAATTTAACACGATATATCCTACATAAATCATTTTTATGGTAACTATAGGCAAAACGATCTAGCGGGTCACCAAAAATTCTAAATTAAAATTTTGATGAATTTTATGAAGTTTTATATAAGTTTGATTTTAGGCTTCCACATTACCTGGAGTGCTGGAGTGGAGACCGAGTCTTGGCAAACGTAGTCGCTGGCAGAAGATGGATGAGTGATGCCGAAGATCCGGCTAAGCTAAGGAAGAAATCAAGTTTTATCTATTATCATCAGCTTTATCTATACTGGGTCACTTTGACTAGCTCAGTTTTAAAACCGGCAAATTGTCTCTGAATTGTGCGTGCTATTATACTGCATTACTACAGCTTAATGTGCCTTCCGATACACAGAAAACGATCTAACCAATGATCACCCATCCAAGATCTGACTAGGCCATACGTTGCTTAGTTTTTTATTTCCATGTCCGCTTATCCCATGATTTAATACGAATTCGTGCCGATGGGCGCAGTGTCGCAGCCCCCCCCCCCCTTACTGCGTTATTTCGCAAAGTATTAATAGAATAAACGCTTGTTTACTTTAGCGTTCAGTAATAATTTATTATTATGTGCTCGCAACAGTAGTATGTGTCCACTGCGCAACGCTGCATTATTTATGTAACGGACACAAACACTGCATAATGCATTCAGACCGGGTGTAGTGTGAGAGGTCGTATTGCTTTGATCTGGACTCGCGTACTGGCCTCGGGGTCCGCCGCACACAGCAACAATTACTTCGCTCACGAATTTGAATCTTTTAATATATAAATACTTTGACTGTGTTAATACAGAAAACAGGTTAGGATACAAAATATAATAGTTTAATTATACTGTGAATAAAGCAGGGCGACTTGTTTGTCGCAGTGGCTGTTACCACTTTATTCTTTTTTTTTGATATTATTGTACGGCATACATAAATATAATTAAGTTTTTCCGTATACCGTCGTGATGAGATGTAGGTGTATATACAGTGGGTGCGTGTATGTGGGTTGTGTGTTTTGATCCTCCAGAAATAGACCCCAGCTGGGATACAAGAACTGTGAAAAAAGAAATCCGTTGTAAATGTAGATAAAAGTAAACCGAGTCTCTCTTTGTAATATTACATTATTTTATTACATTCTTTGACTGCAATCTAAATTCATATTTCATGATACATACATACATACATACATACACACACACACACACACACACACACATATTAGGTGTACAAATAAGTTTCCGCGGTTTGTCAAAAGATGGCCCCACCAGAAGGTTATGGAGAAATTGTCAGATGTAAAACGTAATATCACAAGTTTAGTCATCTGGCAACACCATAACCTTAAAGTACTAGTGATTCCGTATCAGCATCACGTAATTTTTTTCGTGCAAAAATGTCAAGTTTTATTCCGAATAAGCATCATTTGCGGGAACTTTTGATTTACTTCTTTAATGTGAAAAAATCTGCAGCTGAGGCGCATCGATTGCTTCTAGAAGCATATGGTGAAGCTGCTTTAAGTGAGAGAAGTTGTCAGGAATGGTTTCAAAAGTTTAAGAACGGTGAGTTTGACGTTAAAGACAAAGAACGCAGTGGAAGGCCGAAAGTGTACGAAGACATGGAATTAGAAGTACTATTGGAGGAAGATTCGTCCCAAACGCAAAAAGAACTTGCACTTACTCTACAAGTGACTCAACAAGCAATTTCACATCGTTTAAAATCGTTAGGAATGATTCAAAAACAAGGAAATTGGGTTCCATATGAACTAAAGCCGAGAGACGTTGAACGCCGATTATGCATGAGTGAAATGCTGCTTGCCAGGAATAAAAAAAAGAGTTTTTTGCATCGTATAGTCACTGGTGACGAAAAATGGATTCACTACGATAATCCAAAGAAGAGAAAGTCATGGGTTAAGCCCGGCGAACCATCAACATCGACAGCTAAGCCGAATATTCATGGAAAAAAACTCATGCTGTGTATTTGGTGGGATCAGCTTGGTGTCGTGTATTATGAATTGCTGAAACCAAGCGAAACCATTACTGGAGCTCTCTACCGAACACAATTGATGAGATTGAGTCGGGCACTTAAGGAAAAACGCGCCCATTACTACTCCAGACACGACAAAATTATTCTTTTACACGATAATGCTCGTCCACATGTTGCGGCGCCGGTAAAAACATACTTGGAAACACTCAACTGGGAAGTTTTACCCCACCCGCCGTATTCACCAGACTTAGCCCCTTCTGATTATCACCTGTTCCGGTCGATGGCACATGGTCTGTCTGAGCAGCGCTTCACATCATATGAAGACACCAAAAATTGGGTAGATTTGTGGATAGCGTCAAAAGATGAAGAGTTTTTTCGACGGGGTATCCGAATGTTGCCAGAAAGATGGGGAAAAGTAGTGGCAAATGATGGAAAATACTTTGAATAAAACGTAATGTACTTTTCCTTTACAATAAATTCCTAATTTTTTATAAAAAACTGCGGAAACTTATTTGTACACCTAATATATATATATATATATATATATATATATATATATATATATATATATATATATATATATATATATAATATGAGAACAACAAAGTATACTAGTTGCCACTATTGACCTCCTTTTCCAATTGAATGAGTTTTATCGATACGATTGGAGAATGACTCGATACAGTACTACAAATTTAATTTCGAGCGGAATTAGGAACGAAAGCCCGCCCCTTCCTTACTTCTTCGTTCATCCACTCTGATGTCGAAGTTTGGCAGCCAATCATCAATTCATCACCAGAATCCCTGTGTTTAGTAAGGCGAAACATAAACAGCACTCGCCATCCCTGTCGACTCTTTGAAACTCGCGACGTTGCTCATCATAATTATTTGCAACAATTAGTAGCTGTCATGACTTTGTTCTTGTTGTTGTTGATTCTTTGTTCTCGTTGTTATTTACATACGAATAGTATATATGTACATACACATAATATTGATTGGTTCTTCACTAACACACTGTGCAGTTCTACAGTTGCAAAGAAAATGGCGATCGCTACGGGACGCGTACAATCGCGAGCTCCGAGCGCGCAGGCTTGGCATCAGGGTCAACCGGCGCGTCTACATGTACTTTAAGAAGATGAGCTTTCTTGGTGGTTTTGAGGGAACTCTAAGCGAAGAGTAAGTGGACTGTGTTAGAGATTATAGTGACGACATGGGGCCGCGGACTTAAGTAATATTTATTTCGATTTTGTATTGTGTGTACACAATGTGTAAGATGGCCACACTTGTTCTTTCTAAAAAGCCTTACTGCCTCTTGCTTAAAAGTATTATAGATACATTTATAAAAGTCAATTATTCGTCTCTCTGGAGACTCCTATATCTCTCTCTGAGTCCTAAGTGACCCTGGTGGGGCATAGAGCAGACATGACGTTTCTCCATTTCTATCTGTCGGAGGCCATACGCTTCACTTCGCTCCAGGATAGGCCAATCTTCTGCGCTTCGGCCGTCACAGTACGCCGCCAAGTTTGTTTTGGGCGCCCACGTTTTCTTTTCCATTCGAGGGCTTTTTTGGGGATACGACTGGCGTGGCGCCGGAGAGTATGTCCTATCCATCTCCATTTTTTTCGACGTATCTGAACATCTATTGGGTCCTCTTTGCTGATTCTCCACAGCACTTCGTTGGACCATATTATCAGGCCAATATATTTTTGAGATTCGGCGTAAGCAGCGGTTTACGAATACCTGGAGTTTGCGTACTAGTTCTTTTTCCATGTCTCACACCCGTAAAGTAGAATAGACTTTATGTAAGTGTTAAAGATTTTAAGTTTCACTCTGTTAGTAAAGTGTTTCGTTTGCCACATAGGGCGGAGACATGCAAAGGCTCCTTTAGCTTTGGAAACTCCTATATAACAGTTAATAATTTCAATACATATATATCCCACTGAACTGAACACTGAAAAAAAATAAAATATTCCTAAATATGAAATCGAAACTTTGTTTCAGTGATGAAGAGCACGACACGCAAACTACAATGGACAACTCATCGCATGACAAGGACCCATTATTGAACGGTGCGATTAAGCCTCCGCCAAAACCTACGCGGAGGAAGAAACGAATAAAGAAATCCAGCACTGAGAGCGATTCTCCACCAGAGGAATTGGAAATGCCGGTATACAACGTCGACGTGCCAGTGGAAAACGAGGCCGACACTGACAAACTTTTCCTTCTGTCCTTTCTACCGGAAATGAGACAGCTTCCGTTGAATATAAAGATGTGGACGCGGGCGCAGATTGCGAACATAATGCAGGAAGCTGTGTCCTGTCACTTCAACAACATGCAGCCGGGGACATCCACAGACAAGAGTCGGACGGATGTAAAACCACAAATCATGGACTGAAAAGATACATACATATCTCCGGGTATTTGCATTCCGTCCCTAAGATGTACTTCAAAGAAATTAATCATGTTTTCTAAATTGAAGTTATCTAGTTCGTTTCGGTTCCCCTTGAATCATTCATCACTCAAGTAGCCACGTACTACAGTGTTGCTCAACCTTTTTATCGTCGCGGACCCTTCAACGTTTGATAATGTTACCGCGGTCCGCTGACGGGGAGATATTGATTGCTTTGATTTACACACCTCCTTTCCATCAAATCTACAATACCACTGCCGCTCAGCTCACTTTAATCTCTTGTCCATGGAAAATGGTACACACTCGAGAGAAATACTTAACAGTAAAAATAGGAAATTAATGTATTGTCTTGTGCGACTCGATACCGACCCAAGCGGGTTGGGAACCACTGTCCTACTGAACACAGACTTTTATCAAGTTGGGGGATTTTCAACTATACTGACTCGTCATTGGCCACCTATCTGACATCGGGCTGTGACTATTTATAACTAGCTTTGCCTTCCTTGGATTAATTACATCACCGTTTCGTTCGTTGTTATGTTTTTTAATATTTCAGAACAGCTAAGAATCTATCAACACATATGGTGTTGATAGATTCTTATCATCAAGCTACTCAACACACTAATTTGTGAGTGTGCTATTCGTTTTTCCTTTTTTTTTTTAAAGATTTGCCATTGTGAAAAGCAGTTCTGCTTTATGAAAAATTGTTTTTTAATATTACGTATTGTGGGGAAAAAGCAGAACAGAATGGTTAGTGTACAATTTATGTATAAAAACAGTATGTTTTCTTTAAGAAAAAATAAACTCTATATTATCGTATAGTCAGTTCTATTATCATGTCGTAATTCGTAAGTCCATATAGGTAATTTTTACAGGAACTACATAAAACTGATTTTCTATCATAGTTTTAGAAATTTTTATATAACCATCCGTACTTTAGTTATAAACAAAGGTGTTTGATGAGATAAATACGAAGTGTTTCATCGGATACGCTTTAAGATTATCCGTAACATGACATCAAAAGGAAGGAGTGAGAATAAATATATTTTTTTACGTTACGAATTCTGATAATTTGTTCAATCATGAAACACTATGATAATTGTTTTAAGATATAACACCGAAATTCCACTTCAATTTTTAAATCTGTTTACTTCTTTTATCTGTAGCAGTAAAAGTAATTTGTTATCTAATCACTATTTTTGATGTAATGTAATGATACCAAGAGATATCGCAATGTAAATCCATTTTATACTATTATTTTAACATTCAGTACCGCATATTTGAATCCCTTTTAATATGCATGCAATTACAAAAGAATCATACAGACAAAAAAATATTTATCGTGATGCGGAAGTCGAAACTGGGATGTTTCGATCGAAAAGCTAATATTACGCCGCCGCACCATTCGGGTCGTCATGAGAAATGGTTATTACATGATAATAGGAATGTTCTTTGTTTATTAATGTGACTTTTTGGGTGGTGTTTATTAGCACTACACGCCACTTGTTCGCATTTGTCTATTATTAATAAAATAAAATGTTAAATAAAAAAAGTATATTTAATTTTATGCTCACCTCGATAAGCTTAGGTACCTGTAACAAATAATTACAACTGTTAATATTTTAGATTAAATTTTGGACAATAAGAACACACAACACATAGATACCAAGAAGTCTGCACACAGTGAACATTAAAGTCGTGTTTAAAACTTTTGCACAGAAAACTTGGTGCCATTTTTATAAAACTTAAGTGATTATTTTAAAGTTCCGCTATAATTCTTTACGTTCGGAACAGACAGAGATTGTGCTTTTACTATTTTTTAAAAATTATATAGAGTAAATGCAGATGGGATGACATAATTAAGCTCAATTAAGCTAATAAAGTAGTGCTTCCTGCGTCAATAGTCGCGGGTTCGATCCCCGAATCGGAATAAATATATGTATGGCCTACAGGTACTTCTTCCGAGCAATTTGATTAATCCGCCATTAGACGAGTGTGGCGGAACTTTGTTCATGCCGTATCCGGCAATAGAACATAGCGACGCAAAAAAGCGAAAGCATTTTGGGATCAGAAAAAATACTGCGCCGAATGATCTGAGCTTCGACTCTACAATTATTAGAAAATTTTGTACAGCTTTGAAACTACCTGACGTTTTTGACTGATCAGATATTGACTGACAGAATTCTTTCAGAAATCTTAAGTCTTTTTGGCTCAGGTGGTAAGTTTTTATTTTGCGATTTACTACGTTTTGGCTTATATATAAATACATGCGATGCAATCGCTTAGTTTATACGAATCGGGATTACGATCTGACGCCGTGAATTCTTATCCTCGTTTGGAATATTGATGAGATAATGTATGTAAATGTATATTTTCTGAAATGGTTAGCTATGTTAACACAAGCATTTTTAGGTAATTAGACAATAATTCTAGTAATATCAAAGGCGAAGTGTTCGTTATAAGTACATAATGATAATTGATTATTCAGTATATTCTCCAATTCCTTCTAAATTTGGTGACCGGCAGACATTGTTATAAAGGTCGATGCAGTTCATAAAAAAAGACCAAGGTGAAGCTGCGGTGCGACGTTGCCAAACCGCCGAGCGCCGCGCGCCCGCTGCGGTGCCGCGCCGACAACGCTGCGGCCACTCCGAGAGGCGCGAGACGCGGGACAGTCGCGTACGCGTTGACGCATCGGAAACGCTTACGTATTGTAAAATTAATTCGGAAATAAACGTTCAAAATAACTCATTTTCATTCAATAAAGATCATGTGCACGCGAACATATACATTTTTGACGTAGATACAACGCGATTTGATGTTAATATTTAGCTATTTTATATTTAAAAATGTCGTACTGTCTCGACGTGGAGATGTTTATAAGTGAAGTTGAAAAGTACCCGGAGATATGGGACCTCACTAGCGAGGGCTATAGGTACAAGAACAGGAAGCAGCGCGCGTGGGCCCACATTGCCGAAGTGTTTATTGCGGACTTCGAGGACATGTCTGACAGTGATAAGTTGGACGTTTGTAAGTAACAGAGATATTCCTAACGGTACTGAAGATAAGAAAGACTTCGGTATATAATTTTAACATTTGTTTTTATTGCCAAACAAAACTCATAAAGTGATAAGTGACTCTGGAATATGTATGTCAAACATTATTTAAAAACCTTTTATCCTGCTATAGTTATCAATTTTACATAGAAATTCCAGTATTGTTTCGTATTAGTGAGGATTCCATTCGTTACACACAAAATACACAAAGAAACAGAATATAAGGATTTATTTTATTTGACTTCCACGCCTTTCGATATATTATAAAAAATACCATCAGAATAACACTGCAGAATACAACAGAATAAGCTTTTTTTGTTTCAACAGTTCAATGCCAATACAATTATATTATATACATACATATCTTCACGCCTATCTCCCGTAGGGGTTGGCAGAGACCAAAGAACTCCATCCGCTACGATCCCGGCACACCCTCCCTCCCTGTTTCCTCCATACTCATCTATCTTTTCATCCATCCTTCCTCTCACATTCATCGTAGCGAAACGGCCTTTCGTTAGTCGCTTCTCGCCCTCGTGTGAATCAGGACGTGACGTATACACAAAAATATGAATTAAAATGCTAAAGGGAGATCTAAGATAGTAAGAATACTATAATATATAATAGCAAAATTATTCATATATATTGCAGTAGTGAAAAAGGAATTAGCTCAACAAAATACAGTGGTAAAGCCACAACGCTGATTTTCAGCTTACACTTACCGGCCACGTCGCCAGGATTTCTAATATATGGTCTTAGGTTTTAGTAGTTATAATTTTTTATTTTAAATAATGTAAACCAAAATGGAAATTGGAAAAATATGATTATGATGGTACAATCAATCAATGTTCAGCTTCACGCACCCAGTTTCTGCCAGCCGCTTTTGCGCAGATCGTTGCACCATCTAGCCAGGGGATGTCCCACACTTTTAAACTTCAATGGTTGTCGGTTCTCCGACAAACGTGACCAGCCCATTGCTACTTTAGTTAACGGTACAATATCGGACATTTATAAAAATAAAGCAATGTCACACAGTTGTAAGTTAACTATAAATATCCATAATGTATGTTAGGACTTATATATTACTTTACAAACTTATCACAGAGTTAGCTGCGAAAATCGAACAGAGAGGTACATATACACAAGGTCCTTATCCATCCCTCGACTTAAGTGCATATCACTTGTCGATGTAATATTTTCCATTGTCTTCAATCCAAGGCTAGCCACTTCAATTATATTTAAGTTTCTACTCTTGCCGATTTAATCGGTCTGTAAACTTTGTCCTTGTCCTTGCTCTCTTGTCCTTTCACATTATTCTCTATTTTCGTTATTAAATATTAATTACCCTTAACCGGCGGGTTTGCATGAGGAGAGTGTGGAGGAAGCAAGGAGGGTGATGAGCCTGGAGAAAGTGAGGAAAGTATGCTGAGATCGTAGCAGATGGAGATCTGTGATCTCTACCTACCCCTACGGGAAAAAGGCGTGACGATATGTATGTATTCAATTTTACCGTCATGACCCTAAAAATTTTGTAAAATAAAAATATACGATAAAAATACACACCACGACGCGCCCGAGCTTTATTCGTGTGTTGTGTAACATCAAGAAACGTCTACATTGTGACGTCATTTGTGGCTCTAAAGAAGAGTTAGTATAAACGCGTAAACAATGCATATAACGAAACTGTCTTGGCGTGTGTGTATCGCGTGTCACAAGTACTAATTATAGTGGTTTGTTTTCGTGTTGTTTGTTAATTATCATATTGGGTACTAGTTTCGTACTAAGTTGATCGTACTAAGTTGACCATTTAGTTCTATAAATATTGGTGACCTCAAATTAATATGTATGACCCTAGGCTACCTTCAATATGGAAAAAACATATCATAAACTCATATTGATTAAAATAAAGTGTAAAAACGTGAGATACATGATGACGGCTATATATTATTTATTTATGTGAAATATAGTAAATTCAAATAGTAGTCACATCACACAAGAACAATATATTTCACATATATTTTTTTAAAACAATCTTTGATTTATCGATGCGGTATATTGCGTCCTGGAACTTTTTGTGAAGACATCGGGATAAGGATGAAAGAGATGGGTGATATCAAATAGAGATTATTTTTGTAAGATTAAGTCCAGATTTATAAAGTTGATTGTGGCACAATGAAGTACAGCATTCCTACATTGATTGTGCCCCCATGAAGTCCATCGATGCGATTTTATAAATTTTAGGGTCGACTCAAGTTGAAACCATGCATAACTCTTGAACAATAATAAAATGATTCTTATACAAAAATATATTATAACAAAGGAGAGGAATGATACAACACACAAATAACAAAATAATATGAGAAACTTGCACGATCACTAATCGATGCAGTAGATTAGCAGATATTTTTCACAGAGGCAAATTAGGTACGCATGTGCTGCGCCACGGGTTTTACTGTCTTCTTCTTTTCAGTAAAAAGAAAAGTAATGTAAGTGTACGGACTAGTGTATGCTTTTTGAAAGAAAGAGTAATGTGGCGCTTGTTTATAAAAAATTGAGTCGAAAATGTTTACACACGTTAATGAAGGCAAAAGCTTAAGCACGGACAGCTACGGCAGGTTTTTGCTGTTATGGCTCTAGACTATTCTGTAACTGTAACAATGGTCTGGCTGGATCGCATGTACTCCTCTGTGAAGAGCAAACATCATAATTCATAGTTCTTTTGTTGCAGACAAAAAGCTACACAGCAAATGGCGAAACATAAGGGACTCTTACGTACGCGATGTCAAGAAAAAGGACGGTAAAAAGGGTTACATGTACGCAAAACAATTGTCCTTTCTCGACAACATTTACAAGAACAACACACAATCCGGTAGTGAGGAGGAATCGCATCAAGAATGGATTGAAGAAGAACCGACCAAACTTAAAACAATAAAGATAAAGAAAACACGGCGATTCGATTTGCTGAACGAGTCAAGCGCGTGGCCTAGCGATGGCGAGGAAGTGCCTTCAACAATAGAAAATTTAAAACGTAGAAGAGTTCACGATAAAAGAGAAAACAATATAGAGTTTGTTGACGCCCCATTCCACGAGCCAGCATGCAGTTACCCTGTGGAAGACGACGACCGATCGTTCTTCGAATCTCTTCTGCCAGCAGTGAGAGAGTTCAATGTGGACCAAAAATTAGAATTCCGTAGTGAAGTTTTACGATTAATTAAGGAATTTAGGAGTAACTCTGATAGAAAATTCAAAATAGATACATTGTAGCACAAATTAAGTTTAGTTTGTAAGATAAATGTAGCTTTACGCGCCATTCCAGTACCAGTAAATATTTTAAAACAATAACATGACTTCATTATCTACCCGATGTTGATACAATTATATAAACATAAAGAATAGAATAGAAACATGCGAGTTTAATACGTTACTAAGAAATAAGCAAGACTGGTTATTTAAAAAGTTAAAACAATTTTAAAAGTTGATCAGATAGTGGCCATCCATGTTTATTTATTTTATAAATTGACCGAAGAAATAATTGCTCAGTGGTCGAAATTCGGCCAAAATGTATTAAAAAAATTATTTCATCTTTCTGCACTCCTCTAATAAATTTTAACTATTTATGCCAGATATATTCCTTCGTCCATAGTGTCCTTAAAAAGGGCACATAGTTTTTACGTGCATATTAATGGATAGATATATACATCAAAAGTGAAAGTAAGAAATTTGAGCAGTAAAGAGCAAACAAGGGCCTCATTTCATGTAACAGCGTGTATTATTTACGCAGAAGGCAGGATCATCACGGAGGCAGCAACAAGTCATAACAACAATGAAATGTACTTGTTGTGTACACACTAGCAAAAGTCCGTCTAAATATCGAGTTGGCAACGCCGCGGCGAAAGTAGCGGAGCGGCAACGCGGCGTGATCGATACAACCCTAGATGAAGTCAGGCCGGAGGGGAGTGGCGGCGGCGGCGCGGAGGGAGCTTGACCCTTCCGATTACAACTTCGACGCATGTATATACCTACATGCGCACATAGTCAAATGTTATTGTGTTCGTATAGACGCGAACACGTGTTTCGTTGACGTGTCAGATGTTATCGTGCATGCAGTATGGATTTTATCTCCACCTCGCGAGCATATTGGACTATAGTTGTTACATCGTCGCGTGTGACAAATACACTTTTATTATTTATTCAGCCTTGCCTGTGACGTTTGTAGTAAATAGTAGCATAATAACTATTCTGATTAAATTCAGGTTCGTTAACCTCTTCGGCACGGCTAAATTTTGCACGGGGCTGTTTCTATGTACAGCAGATGCGAAGGCTAAGCAAGTATGCAACAATATGTGAAATAGATTATTTTTTTAATTGGTGCGCCACTATTGTGATGCATTTTTCAGGAAGATGACATCCGTTAAAGCTACTATAGTGGCGCGTCGGTCAGAAAGAAGACATCCGCGTCAACCACAATAGTGGCGTCGTAGTACCACAGTAACCACAATAGTGGAGTAGTAGTCATTGTTCAGAAGGAAAACATTCGCGAAAGCCACGATAGTGGCGCATCATGCCTAAGATATAGAATTAGATTTGATAATAGATACGTAGACATACATATGTTCATTACAAACAAATTAAATTTTTTAATGATTCCTTTTACATATATATCTATGTTATGAACACTATGTTATAAATAAAGCTCTGCCACTATTTCGTTATGAGGTTCCTCTGAACGGAGATGAAACGGCGAAAGAAACTTTGCAGGTATCCCCTTTTTTTTATGTCATTGTGTGTAGATCAAACTTATAATACTCGCAGATAAGCCTAATGCTTATTTGCTATTAACTATATTATTTGCTATTAACTATATGCTATTAACGTTCCGGTTATGCTTAAGTGACATTCAAGTTTCAAAGAAAAAAAAAATTATTACATATGGTAACACAGGCCGAGGGTGACCGATCTCCACAAGCAGCATCTGTTCACAAGGCGACGAATGTGGCAGCCATCGCCCTCCTCAACCATTTTAAAGGGAAGTGGATGACCCGTCACATGACGCTACCGCAAGCAAAGACCATTAAGCAAGCATTACATACCCAAGCCTAACTTTCTGCATTACAACTCAATATTTAAACGTACGTC
Source organism: Baronia brevicornis (assembly GCA_031353405.1). Taxonomy (NCBI): domain Eukaryota; kingdom Metazoa; phylum Arthropoda; class Insecta; order Lepidoptera; family Papilionidae; genus Baronia; species Baronia brevicornis. The sequence continues at coordinate 2,357,808 of JASFAT010004747.1, forward strand.
AACCGTAGTTTTTGGCGGGACAACTTACAAATAAAAACAACTTACATTGTTTACTGTTGATGTAAGACCCACGTCTATCATCAATTGTAAAAGGCTATCTCTATAGATAGACGTTTACAATTGCCACTGTATATAATTTAAACCTTTATATATAAATCTCACAAACAACCAGGAAAACGTTTGGTTGTTTAAAAATAAGCTAGATACTGGTGTGATAGAAAAGAATAATACAAAATGCAAAAAAAGCTAGTGCAGATCAGCCTCCACAAGCAGCACCTGATCACAAGTTGACGCATGTGGCAGCCATCGCCTAGCAGGACTATCCGGTCACAAAATAATTATTTATTATAATGTAAGTTAGTTAAAGTAGTAGTTTGATAATCAATATCATTACGCGGCAGTCCACTGCTGGACATAGGCCTCACTCAACGCGCGCCACCTAGCCCGATCTTCGGCTACACGCATCCAGTCTCTGCCAGCCGCCTTGCGCAGATCGTCGCTCCATCTAGCAGGAGGGTGTCCCACACTACGTTTGCCAAGTCGCGGTCTCCACTCCAGCACTCGTCTACTCCAACGATTGTCGGTTCTCCGACAAACGTCTCCAGCCCATTGCCACTTCAGTCTGGTAATTTGAAGAGCTATGTCGGTAATTCTGGTTATCTGGCGAATTTCTTCATTTCGAATTCTATCCACCAGAGGAACTCTGAGCATAGCCCTCTGAGCGACTTTGAGCTTGTCGAGGAGACGGACTGTCAGTATCCACGATTCGGCACCGTAAGAGAGTACGGGCAGGACGCACTGGCTGAAGACTTTTGTCTTTACATTCCGTTATGTCATGTCCGGTTTACATTCAGTTTGATAATAAATGATTATAATTTCTATGATTGTGTTATCTTCAGCTATTTTTATTTTGGAATGTCAGAGGCGAACAGCAGAATGCTATTAGGTAAAATGTAAAATATTCCAGCTGTAATAATTTTTACATTGTTCCCGGCGAGCTCAGAATGTCTCTTCCAGATTCTAGGTCAACGGCTGTTGTAAAAAATGTTTGTATGAAAATGATTAATGTGTACCTCAACTGTGGATCATATAATATAAAAATAAAAAATGTTCCACGCGATTTATTTTGACAGTGCACATCGCAGTGGAAAAATAGATTGAGCATATGTATCGTACAAAGGGTTTTATACTTAACATGGTCTACCTTCATTACAACAAACGAATTAAAACATCTGTATTTATATTAATGTACATATACGCGGAACATATTTAAACTTGTTACTAAATATATGGACAATCAAAAGTTTCACTTAGCTAAGATCCGCGACAAGCACAACAATAACAGAAAATTAATAATGTGTGTTTTTCTGCTGGATGGAGTGGATTTATTTGGAACTTAAACCAAAAACTTACTGGAAATCGGCCATCAATTCTCACCCACCAACCATCCTACTCAACACCAAACACACACTTCCACTTTTCCACCTTGTAAACGACACGTGTTTTGCCCCAACACGAGGCATCTTCAGGTATAGTAGACTCTACGGAAGACAACCGAAAAGTGAAGTATCTAAGTTAAGTGAAACTTTTGACTGTCCATATAGTGATGGATTTCCGCAAAGTAACGCCTGACTCCATTAATAATCTTGTTACTAAAACTTCCTGAAACGGCGTTACCTAGTAAAACACAAATGACGTGGACAAACACTCAGACAAAATGAATATCCGCAAGTCATGCAAACATGCAAGTATCGAACCCACAGCCTTCGGCTCTGAGAGCAAGCTTCTCGCCATTACGCTATTTTGGTCGCTAAGGCGATGCTACTGCTATTGCTTGAACTCATTGATTTTAACCAAACAACTAATATGTCTGGTTACATTCAACTAATATATCTAATAATTTTTATTTTATTGGATAAGGAGGCAAACGAGCAAGCGTGTCTTTTTTTTGTTTTTTTATGGGATAGGAGGGCAAACGAACAAGCGTGCCGTCTGATGGAAAGCAATCAACGCCGCCCATAGACAACCGCGACACCGCAGGAGTCGCGGAAGCGTTGCCGACCTTTTAGGTATGTATAGGCTTGTTTTTTGAAGGTTCCAATGTTGTATCGGTTCGGAAAGACCGCCGAGGGTAGGTGGTTCCACAAACTGGTGGTGCGTGGAACGAAGTTACGATAGAAACGCAACGTAGTAGATCGCCACTCATCCAGATGGTGGGGATGAAATTTTCCTTTACGGCGAGTTGTGTGTCGTCTCATGGAAAATAATCAACGGCGCATATAGACATACGTAATATCATGGGCCTAACAGATGCGTTGCCAACCTTTGAAATATGAGTGGGTTTTGTTTTCTAAAGGTTTTGAATTCATATCGGTTCGGAAATACAATATATATGTATATGTATATACATATATATATATATATATACATATATATATATATATATATATATATATATATATATATATATATATATATATATATATACATATATATACATATATATATATACACATATATATATATATATATATATAATATGTATATATATATATATATATAATATAGTATGTAACGAAGAAATTCGGTGCATTTTAAAGTTTTATTACAAAAAAGGTAAAAATTCGACGAACGTCGCGAATAAAATTGCGGTTTATGGTATCAATAAGAGTAGCACAAATGTGGTTCAACCGTTTCAAGTCTGGAAATTTTAGTGTGAAAGATGAGGTTCGCTCTGGACAAAGATAAAATCAGTGCCATCTTTGATAAAGTGGAGCAAACTATCGATTCTGACCTCTACTGTCAGTAACTGATAAGGTTAAAAAAAGCTATTGAGAAAAACCGGCCGGAGCTGGTGAATAGGAAGGGCGTGGTGTTCCACCATGACAACGCCAGACCGCACTCATCTATAGCCACGCAGCAAAAATTGAGAGAGCTTGGCTGGGATGTGTTGATGTCTCCATCAGATTTCCACCTGTTTCGGTCATTGCAGAACTCTTTAGGAAGCATAAAGCTCTCCTCAAAGAACACTGTAAACAATACCTTTCAGATTTTTTTAATTAAAAATCTCAAAATTTCTACGGGAATGGGATCATGGTATTACCCACAAGATGGCAACAAGTCATCGATCAAAACGGCACATACATATTATAAATAAATAAAAAATTATACCTAAAAAAAATATTTTCCTTTGTATGAACAATACCGAATATATATATATATATATATATATATATATATATATATATATATATATATATATATATACTTTGCTTTCCTTGAGAATGATGGAGGAGGGTGGTGAGGCCGGTGGGCAGAAATTGGTTTTCTGCCCATTCTGCCCATCTGAGTGGTAGCTTACCTACAGCGCTTAGTACGGTGAGCGGCTGAGTTCCGGAGGCCCAACCCTCCCTCCTATCCTCCCATAATGACACTTTCCTTAAAGGTCGGCAACGCTTCCGCACTGCTTATGGCGAAAGTCTACGGTTGATTGCTTTCCATCAGATGACACGCCTGCTCGTTTACCTACCTATATTATAAAAAAAGGTAACTTGTATTTTACCCGTTAGCATTCACAAACGAAAAGATTGACAAATAACCTCAATGTTTAAGTCTGTTCTAAATACTTCAATTATTTATTATTCACTACACGTGGAAAGGCAAGAACAAGATCAATCAATAGTTGGATACAAACTAGTTACAACTTAGAATAACTAGTTACAAAAAAACTACTGGTTCCGAGACTTAAGTAAGGCTTGGGTCACACTTAACAAGAAACCAGTGTTGTAGAAAATAAAGGGAAAAAGTATTGTGCAATAACATTTGTCTTTCAAATCTCTTATGCATTAAAAAGCCTTTTCGTAAACTCCAAACTACAAAAAGAAATGTAGCTCCGAACCTTCAAAGTTAAGTCTGTCCCTCTTTTGGTTCCTGTTAGTCTTGGAAACGGTACAACTGATTGTTAAAGAGATAATATCTAATTATAGGACTTATATAGAGTAAGAAGTGACGCATTTCGTTGAGTTGAGTATTCTTGAAATCCTTTAACCCTTTCGCTACGGCAGTGTGCTCCGTCGGAGTGATACCGCTACACGGTCAATACTGAATGGAGGACTGCGCCGGAAAGTGTGCATGTTTATATTTCACTTGTTTAAAACAAATGCAACAAACCGGAGCATGAGACAAGTGTGACCGACGTCGCGCCGATTGTCATCTATAGATGACGCTCGTACACACAGTAGTCTTAGCCGACGAGCTTACATGAGGAGAGTGTTGAGTGTGGAGGAAGCAAGGGAACTATGCCGAGATCGTAGCAAATAGAAATCTGTGGTCTCTGCCTACCCCTACGGAAAACAGGCGTGACGATATGTCTCGCTGTAAATTGTTTTAGTGATGAAGATGATTGATAGATGACAAGAAACGTAAATATAAATAATATTTTATAATAGAAAACTGATAGATTGTTACCGGTATGCACACAGCCTTATCGAGTAAACTTCAATCACTCATCAGCAGTCCCCCATCTATCCAACTTGTTTGTTTCTAATTTGGTATCTCTTACCGACGGCTCATGTGCGCTGGTGGTTTTTAACGAGAAAATTAAGACTCTCCCACTGATAGCTACGCGAGTTATCCTAAGGCTTATAAGAGGCCGATCATAAAATACTTAAATGAATTTTGGACCTGGTTTCCCCTAGTGTGTTGTCACATATTTGGCAATTCTACGTTCGGTAATTATTAAATTATTTAATAATTTTTCTCAAATATTGATGGAATCGGTCATATTTTTTAGAGTTGAAATTTTGAGTTTTAGCAATTTAGATTTATACATGTGACGTCACAAAACTTATGACTCGTTGTCGTCCTGGTCACACAATGTCGCATTTTGTTGCCTCTCCTCTCCTGTTTAACGTGTGACGTAAGTTATGGACGGCCACTAATCACGGGTGACATTCCGCTTGTATCAACACCTTTCTTACACACAGAACATTCCCGAGTCGCCTAGTGCGCTGGGTATTGATTAAGTGCCGACACCCGGTGCCCCGGCGGTGCCCCGTCGGTGGCTGGTACACGTTCGACCGGTTCCCACACGAGTTCATATGCGCACATCACCACAGGGTTGGGTACATACAAGTAAGCAATATTTTTATTTTACAGATAAATAATAACAGAATTAAATTGTTCATAATCAACAACTTCATGCGGTTCGATTCGTCGATGACCAGGATCTCAATCAACGGTTTGGTTCTCTGGCAATGCGGTGAAAGATGATGAGGCATGAAGCATCACCTTTCATCGCTTTTAAGAGTGCTCCGAGGAATTGTTGTTCGGGATAATTCGTATCGCTGAATGCCACTATCGCACAACTCGCCACAAGGAAAAGTTTCATTCCTATTATCTGAATATATAGCAATCCAGTACGGTACGTTATTTCCCAAATAACGTACCAAACTTCATGTTATGCGCCACCACTACGAGACCACGAACCTTCGAAAACAACACGAAACCAGATACGACATTGGTACCTACAAAAACAAACCTCATATTTCAAAATACGGCAACTCATTTCTAACGCCTGTAGTGTTGCAGATGTCTATGGACTGCGTTGATTACTTTTCATCATGCGACATGCTTGTTCGTTTACCTCCCTAAAAATATCTAGATATAAGATCCAATCGTAATAAAAAAGTAATCTTAAAAAAGACAGACAACCCCTAAGCTGAAGTAGAAAATTGGAGTGGAAGCCAACCGTAAAAGTAAAGTGCCCCTAATAAAAAGGGTGCGAGAGGAAGGCAACGAGTGTCACGAAAGTCTACAGCACTCCACACTGACGCAACTGCCAGTATACTGAGATATAGATATATTAAAGCGTGCTCTGAGGACTTAAATCAACGAGCTACGTACGTACATCATAAAAATTCGTATAAATTTTATGATGTACGACGGTAGCTTAATTTAGTTTTTATAAGTCACTTCATAATACACAGGTACTCTAGCCTGACATATATCTATTATTATTATTATATAAAAATATTTAAATGCCAACCACACTGTTCCACACAATGCTTGCCATACACCTTAATATACTTTCCACCACTAACGGTTTAAAAGTAAATACAATAGAAAAGTTTATTCGTGACACTTTTTTACAAAAACTTAATGCTAAAATTAAAACCTATGAAACATTAGATTGTAAATATAAAAAGAGATGAAACAAATAATTGTTTTTATCCATTGCGCATTCAGGGTAAAGTTAATGGAAGTAGATCTCGCGGAAGGGCAGGACTCATGAGCTTGAACCGACCAAATTAAATCTGCCGTGGGCGTAGTATAACTGTAGGCAGAGAAAAGTGGCGAGCTCCATCTCTACCGCTCTCCTCCTCTACATCTGCTCCTCTTAAACTTACCACGAACGCAATGCCAAGAGCATTAACGTTTGCCCTGTAGCCGATGCCCAATTTGGGAATACTTGGCACCACAATAACATACACCATATTTGCCACAGTCACACACGTAAGATTGCCAACTGCATATTGTTGGGTTGGTTGTCCACTTCCTTTTTAAATGATTCGGCAGGGCGATGGCTGCCACATGCGTCAACCTATCAACAGGAGCTGCATGTGGAGACCGGCCTATCCGGGCCTGTTTTTCGCATTTTCTATAATATGAATGTAACTTAATTATACATAACCTCCTTCCTCCTCCTCCTTCATCCACTTCCTTTTTAAATGATTCGGCAGGGCGATGGCTGCCACATGCGTCAACCTATCAACAGGAGCTGCATGTGGAGACCGGCCTATCCGGGCCTGTTTTTCGCATTTTCTATAATATGAATGTAACTTAATTATACATAACCTGGCGATCTCCTGGTTATCTGTGAGACTACGAAGTTTGATTTACACACGATGATAAGATGACAAACAAAAACGATACCTGCGGAGTTTCTTCCGCCGTTTCGTCTCGGTTGAAAGAAACCTAATTGCGATATGGTGGTTAGCGGGACTGGCGTTTGACAGATGAAATATAATTTCTTATGTCGAAAAATAATTTGAATTTGTATCATATCTAACCTTTTCAGGGGCGAATTTTTTTAAGTGAGAAATCATTGATAAAATTTTTCTTTTTATTACGAGTTATTCATCTTATATCTATAACAATTCAGTAAAATAAGAAATAAAACAAAAAAAGTAATTTTTACAAAAAACAAAATAGATAATGTCCTCATATGTGGCCATTTAGCGTAATTTCTCTTGAAATAACTAAAATAAAAAAAAAACTAAACGTACACACATGTGCCAATGTCCCTGAAGCTGGCTGGCTAGCTAAAAGTTTAACAAAGCTAGTGTCTTAGACGCAGCACACGTACACATTTAATCGTACTGTAAAGGCAAGCCGTGAAGCTGATTGCGCGGGGGAATGAGCTCATGAGCCATTTTTGTGTCATTACCGCCCGGTGTTATTGTGTCTTGCGAAATTGTCTTTCGGACTGCGTGATTTGTGTTAGAGGCGGAGCTACGTAGTGTAGTTTTACTTACGGCCAGATTAAAGAATACGTTTTTTTTGTCTGCAAGTAGAGTAGCTACCGCCTCAAAGACTTGAAAAACTGATATGATTTTTTTAACAGCCCATTTTTGTCCCTCTACAGGGCACACGACTTCCCCTTTTATGGAGGAACTAGCTTTTGTTTGCGGCTTCGCTCGCGTGGAATTTGGTCAGCCACATTAAGTTTCGTAACAGATCATTTTAAATAAATAAATATATATATTTTTTACTTAATAGTCAAATTATATTACGACCAAAATTACATAAAATCATGTTATTCCGATGTATAACCTATATTACTGTAAAGTTTCATTCAAATCCGTCCAGTAGTTTTTTCGTGAAAGAGTAACAAACACACATCCAAACTCATAAACTTTCGCATTTATAATATTACTAGGATCGATACATAAACTCATTACGTTTGTCCAAGGCGGATAGGGTACCAGTAATATGCATTAAGTATAAAAAAAAGTTAAACAAAGACGTTACGTAACTAACATGCATGCATACAACTCGAATCGTTACGAAACTATACAATTTTGGATTGGTCACGCGATGAGCACTGACGCTGTTGGTAACATTAACTGCGCACAGGCACGCGAACCGACCTTTTATGTGGAAGCGACGGGCGAGTGAGCGAGCCGGGGGTCACACGACACTAAGGGTATTGCAGATGTGTTGCTAACCTTAGGACAAAGACGTGACTAATGGGAGGGGGAGAAGGTGGAATATTTTACTGGGCTACCAAGAACAGGCCGCACAGATCCATAAATGTGCTGGGGGTATCTAATGAGCCCAAAGCAATCACGGAAATCTGGACGTCAAGTGTTGTCGGTATTCTCATTCTTTCGGCACGGTCATAAGCGTTTACTCTGCGAATTACGATCTACCAGTCAAGCCAGAGTAGCAGCACGCAAAGGCATCAAGAGTGGCATACTAAAATTGCCACATAGTTGACAACCCAAAACGTTATGAACAAGTTCCCCAATGCGCGTTTCTACACCCTCAACAAGAGTATACGTGAATACTTGTCAGCCAGTTTACCGTAGTCTCTTAAATGATAGAACTGCGTATACGAATTTGAAATGAGTCTACGCACCACCACTCTATGGAACCAGCTACCTTCAACGGTATTTCCGAGCCGATTCGACATTGGAACCTCCAAAAAACAAACCTACTCTCATCTCAAAGGCCGGCAACGCATTTGCAATGCCTATTATGGGTGGCGTTGATTGCTTTCCATCAGGCAACACGCTTGCTCGTTTGCCTCCCTATCTCATAAAAAAAACAAGTAAAATTAAATTCCGGAATCTTTTAGAAATACTATAAAACAAAATAAATACATATATGTGGTAGCAGAAAACAATTTCAAATTCAATTGCAACGAGATTTACGGCGTCACATAAGTCAGTTTCAAACGCAATATCTTCTATCCGGGGAGCGGTAGACGCCACAGCGTTTTCCACTTTCCATTCTGTAATATGAAACAAGTTGGCGCGTAACGGGCCGCTAGGTCAACGAAGGTCTTCTGTGCTACGAGGCGCAGGGCTGATTTCACAAGTTAAACAATCCATTAATACAATTACTTAAACTTTATGTATGTATGTCAACTTTTTTTTCGAAGACTACCAACTTTTTATAACAATATTAATAGAAACCTTGTTAACTATTTCAACTGAGCTAATAATGCTTGTGTGCTAGGAAGTGGTTCACGTTAATAGTCCAACATTCGCTTATTTTACATTTATGTAAACGCTATGTAACATTTTTTGCAAAATTAGGTCCCTCCAGCTAACCAGAGTTGTACTGGTGGTACTATCGTATAAATATTGGTAGAGCCACTGTTCCATAGGCCACAGGGCTAGACCGGGGAGGTACTTCGGTACCTCCCCATTCTTCGGTACCGTTATAGAATATCGGTGTTAAGTGATATAGCATTTGAGATAGTTAACAGCATTTGTTACTTTGAAGAGACATAAAACAAGTTAAGCCAATTAAAACAACTTAAGCTAAGCAACATAATAAGTAACCGATAGAGGTATCTATTTTATAATAATGCGTAATATTTTTTTAATATAAATACGATTTGAATTATGATAACGAAACGAATGATATTATAATGATGAATATACGGTGTGATTACAACGACATTATAATATTGTAGCGTAATACACATGAAAATGAAAAATCATTTTTTATAAAACGATTAAAACCTTTTTGAAATAATTTTGAAATTTCTAAATTATGGTCAAGGTAGCCATTATAACTTTTACAAATAAATTAACAAGACTTCCGTCAATGCGTGACAGGGATTTAATGGAAATAGGTACGCGCGGAAGAGAGATAGGACGACGTCTAGAAAAGACTACACGTTGGACGATTTATGAATTTTGGGAATGCTAGAACTTTCGATCGTAGTACCGGTCGGACGACGATGCGTTGAAAGAGGAGTTTAATACGGATGAAAATAATAGAAGAGATGAAGTGGAAGTAAACGGGCCGATTTCATTTTTCCGATCCCCGAACCCGACCTCATAGCAATATGAAAAACTGATTTGGTATAAAAAAAATGTGTGATTGAATGTTACATGTTTAAAAGAGGCGTGCGCTCGTGTTTATATTGCATTGTTTAAATGTCCCGCACTTAAATAAATGTCTTGTGTTTAAGTGTCGGGTGTGTAAGTGTAGCGCGTATAAATATCGCTCGTTTGAGTATCGCGCGTATAAATATCGCGCGTTTAAGTATCGCGCGTATAAATATCGCTCGTTTGAGTATCGCGCGTATAAATATCGCTCGTTTGAGTATCGCGCGTATAAATATCGCTCGTTTAAGTATCGCGCGTATAAATATCGCTCGTTTGAGTATCGCGCGTATAAATATCGCTCGTTTAAGTATCGCGCGTATAAATATCGCTCGTTTAAGTATCGCGGGTTTTCGTGTCGTGTGTTCTGTTGCGTGCCACTTGTACTGCAACGGCGACGCACGGAATCTTTAGAGGGTTTTATCTTCGATGCAATTGAAATTCTTCCTAGTCAAATTAATTTATTTTTCTATTCATTGTACATTTACATCTTATTCATACTTTATTCACACGTTACATTTTATATCCCAATATATATAATATAATTTCAATGTTTTGTGCCGGACGGGTGACATGTCTATCAAAAGACGTTAGCGGAACTAATCTTTTTGTTTTTATATAAAACAATTTATTTCTTTTATTATTTTAAATTTTAAAATGAAGAATTTAAAAAAAAATAATATTATATGAAAGGTTTTAATATATTCAAGTAAAAAGTTTTATTACAGTAGTGATACATTTATCACTACAGTTCTCATGACGTAGAAGCAAATATACAATATTGATAAAGTTTCATCATGCTCCAAAGAAGCAATCATATATTAATTAACAATAAACCTAAATTAGGATTATTCTATTGGGCTTCATTTGTAAAATAATAAAGTAGATACATAAGCTTTAGTTACAATATACATACATATATGTACGAGGGTTGTTTATTTAAAATTATATATGATTTCGTCATAATTCGCGTTTGCTTCATTAAGTGAGCAGTAATGAGTTGTTTGTGAGATAATTGGCTCTTTTGCCTTGCCAGTCAGACTTAATAAGATCAACTTTTAGGGTTTCATGGAATAACAGGGAACCCACACAAATTCAACGCTTTGATTTCTTTAATTTCCACTTCGAACTGTTTACGTATAAACAAGCAGAAAATTTTTTACACATACATTTAAATATTATTTATCATTTACAGCTTATATATTCATTCATTCTATCATATATATCTCATCTCTCAGCATTTTTTACAGCTTTTACCATGGGGAGTGGAACGAGGAATTGTTTGGAATAATTCCCGCCGTCGATTTCCACAACCGTACACCTTGCCGTAAAAAGAAAAGTATTATCCCCACCATCTGGACGCCGATACGATGCGCTTCTCTCGAAACTTCTTTCCACCACGCACGCTTCAAAAGGCCGTGACTCCTGCCGTGTTGCGGTTGTCTATGGGCGGCATTTATTGCTTTCCATCAGGCGGCGTGCTTGCTCGTTTGCCCTTCTATCCAAAATACATATATTCGTGATCGTGATCGGTATGGTTACTTACTATCATACGACGAACTCATTTGCCTAACTCTTCAACATTAAACGTGCTTTATAGAGACTGTCTTCCTCCCTACGACCCTTGCTCGGGTTAGGAATCGAATTCCTCCAATGCGCTCTATAGTCTTATGTATTATTAATGTTTCCTACGTCCACTTGTTCACGAGCTATAATTTGTGATCGGCTTAAGGCTAAAAAACATCACTGAGCTGAACACAACGGGAGAGATAAACAATGGTTTTTATGGTGGCGCGATGTAATCAGTTGTGGCCCACGCCACGCGAGCCGCGACCATTCATCACCGCCACTGCATGATTGATGTGGATTATTAAACCACGCAAATACACCGCTAACGAACTTGGAATATCCGAACTGTGATGTTATACGTGTGCGTGTGCGTGTGTGTGTGATTTTACTGACATGTTACTTGCACAATATATAATAAGTATATAAAGATATATGTATGTCTAATGTGTATATTCGGGTTGCGAATTAAGTAAAAATAAAGATAATATAGTGGGAACTTTTTATAATAATATTTTTTGTAGTTACAGATGTGACATTCGTATCAAGTCTGCGCAGAGAGCACGAACGGCGCGGACAATACATGTCTTTATATTTTATTTATTTATTGTACATGTTAATAGTTTATAGAAAGGATGGATGAAAGACGACTGTTAAAAGAAATTTTTACGTTGGGGATGTGGATGGAAGAGTCGGTACGGTAAAAGACTTAGGAGAACATATCTTGACCCAATTGCTGAAGTTCTTAAGAAAGACCAGGTGTCAAAATGTATTTTATGAAGAGAGTGATGAGTGTGGATGAAGCAAAGAAAGTGTGCCGACATCTGTGGACTTTGCCTACCCCTACGCTTACCTGACATAGGTATATATATATATATATATATATATATGTATATATATGTATATGTATATATATATATATATATATATATATATATATATATATATATATATATATATATATATATATATATATATATATAGGTATATTTAAATTGGAGAAAAAATGTTGCCACTAGTACGTGAATATGTATGTCATCTAATACTTAAATAAAGATGTTCCAACAGCTACATTTGGACTAAGTTATATCTCGATAGTATTGAAGCTCGATTGGTAACTTACATGTTAAAGGCAAATCAATAAAAAATTACTCGGCCATTAGTAAGATTCATTGTTAGAATCGTACTCACAGTTGTGAAATCATACACATTTTTTCAGGGGATTTTATTGAAAAATATTCTAAGTTATCGTTCCTTATTTTAAAAATTTATCTTAAAAGTAATTCAATCGATATCCTATAAAGTAAGGTTAAATTTTTGAACCTCAGGAACTCAACCACTTACCTGACGAAGCGCGGTAGCTAAGCTACCACCATCTGACGGTTTTCTGCGGGAGTGAGGTACTTCCTCGGGCGAGCCGGCCCATTCATGCTACAGACAACTAATATACCATTCTTCACAAAGTGTTCGTCTGCAGCGTGGCTATACCATTTCTAAAATTCGTAATGTTAAAAATTATTTTAACATTTCGAATTGCATCGCTATATTATAAACGTAAGGCTTTTATGTGGAGTCTTTTTTTGGTTACCATTTAATATTATTTTATAATAACATAAATATTATTTTATAACAACAAATTTAATCCATGCATTGTTCCTTATCAAAAAAAGGCGAACCTACTTTATTTACAATTTGAAGTATAATTTTTACGATTAGACACATATTTAGTATACTATTATTATATAATTTTTGCGAACGATGTATAAATATTATTAGACAAAATAGCCAAAAATATAATAGCATAAGATGTGATAACGTAAATATTGATTATTATCCGGCGCCAACAGCGAAAACTTTTCATTCTATATTTACCGTTTCTAAAATAGAATCTGAATAAATTATATGCCGCTGCAAGTGTTTGCACGTTCAATAAACCATGGAAATTCCATAGCACGTTGGCGTTACGTTGCGACAACGTGTGCTGATTTTCGATTTAAAAAATAAATTTAAAAAAAAAGTTTCGTACAGGGGTCCCTCGCGAGACAATAGTTTGAAAACACGCGGATGACGCAAGCTCCGTGCAGCGGGGCGGCGGTAATATAATAAATAATAATAGGTTGGCCGCCGCACGGAGTGGCAACGCTCGCCCGGGAACCGGCGTCGGAGCGGCAACGCGCATCCGATCGATGCCGCGGGTTATCGCAACGTTTGAACTGCTAGCCGGTGAAAAAAAAAAAAAAAACTGTAATTAATGTTTATAGTTTGTAGTGTCTGCATTCTATAATATAATCTAACGTAATGTACACGACCACTACTTGACAGGTTTATTATGGAGAACAGTAATTTAACTACGCGTGAATACTTATTAGCCTACTTGGAGCCTAAAGACATACCTATGTTACAGAATTATCATATCAAATCAGTTTCCTTAACTGAAGAAAACATAATAATTCAATATATTATATCGTGTATATAAGTGCTTAATACATCTAAAAGTTTACGATTATTGTGTCAAATTTGTCAAATACAACTTTTAGAATGATTATTTAATGTATTTAATTGAGATTACATTAAATATGAAGTGCGTAAAGCAATAATTACTAAGCACTACAAACCATAATTATTTAATTTTGGTACTATACTGGTAACGAAAAATTTTTTTAAATAGACGAAAAATTTTTTTAGATACTCACCGACATAGATCTTAGAATTAACAAACCAAGGTAATAATGTGCTAATCACGTTTGTCAGAGAACCGACAACCGTAAAGGTAGATGAGTGCTGGAGTGGAGTTCGTATCTCTCGGCAAACTCTGTATAGGACGTTTAATGAGTACATGGAACAACGATCTGTACTGGTCGATTGACATAAATTGGATGTGTGTAGCCGAAAATCGGATTAGGTGGCGGCCCTCGGGAGAGGTCTATGTCTCAACAGTGAACAATAACAAGCTCACGGTAATATTGTTATTGTTGATATAACAATAATTTAAATTAGTTTATACAGTAAAATTGTTTCTTCATATATTTATGAAAGGAAATTACTATGTATATCGACACAAAAAAGCGAAAACGTACTAAACCACAAAATGAAAACTTACCAAGAGAGACAAAAAACATCTGAAAAAATGTATCTGTTCACTCAAATACAGTTTCAACGCTATACAAAATATTCTATTGGTCTTAGAGCTGTGAGAATCAGACCATTCGATGCAGTATTTTTTCTGACCCGAATACGCAATAGTTTTTTTATTTCTGTGTCGTTTATAGAGTTTCCGCTTTTTGCGTCGATATATACCAAAAGAGAAAAAGGCTTCAATATCAATATCAGCCCGCGAAAGTCCACTGTTGGTCATAGGCCTCAACCAAGGCGCGTCACCTAGCTTGATCTTCGAGGAAAAAGCTTACAATAATATAAATGAAATAAGAGTTACTATAATAAAACTGTTTTGTAATTGGTATGAAGTATATTATTGAGCTAACGTCATACTTTATAATTTTTATAAAGTATGACGTTAGCTCAATAACGAAGTTACCTCTTTGGAAGTCAATGGTCGCGGGTTCAGTTCCCGCATAGGGATAAATATGACTTACAGCTATTTATTCCGAATCTGGATTTTCCCATATCCTGCCTTGCACAGGCGTGGAGTGTCAAAGTTCATTTCTTCATAAGTGGGGAGACCCGTGCCCATTTATTTGTAAGTCGTATATGGAGGTTTAAAATGATCACAAAGTAAAAAGCGATTTAAACAACAACAGTTAAGATACAGGAAGTAAAACGCCGTATTCTGACAGACGGTACAAAACAGTATATAAACAAAATTAAATACCCGTTCACGTCCAACGCCGTCGTCGTCGTCGTCCTTTTGGAATGCAACGGCCAATTAAGTGCAAAATCAAAATTACGGAAACCCGTTCGGACACATTTAATTGGCCCTGGGGCACCGTTACCGGACAGCATTTTAACGAACGAAAATCATAAATTGGCGAGGTGGTAGTGTGACCACTCCATTTATGTCGACTTATCCAATTCGCATTGGCATGGCAAACAAGTTCGAAATTCGAATACATATTTACTGATGATGGAGAAGTAGGCGCACGGTGCGGCAACGCGGCACGTTCTCTCGGTCGGAGCGGCAACGCCGCCGCACCATTTCGCCGACCGCGTCTACAATACATGTGATACGGAGATTCGTGGGATCAGCTGTCTTGCGATATAACACCGCAAGATACCTCTTCGTACCTATTATAGTATATAAACAGGGGTGGCCCAACTTGATAAGACCCAAGTTCGATATGAAGTTCATATTACAGTAAACCCTCCTATAACGCGATTTCATGTCCCTCGTATAACACGTGGATTTCTTAAGTCATATACATATTTGTACTGTGAAAAATTTATTATGATGCTAGAGTCCATAATCAACTTTGTTTGCACATCTCGTTTTTATAAAATTAAATTATTTTATTTAGTTTTTGTTCCCAGCTTTTGAGTTTTAGCAACATTGATTATACATTACAGTGATCCCTCGTATAACGCGTTTTCCTATAACGCGGAAACCGAGCTACCGCGTTATAGGAGGGTTTACGGTATTACAATATTAATTATGTTTTTCTTTGCTTTGGCACGTTTGACCGGTTGGCAACCCCTGGTTTAATGTACGTGAAGTTCTGCACTCACTTTGGAGATTGTGCCAATTATTAAAATAAATTTTACGGCACGTTTACTGTAATAAAAGCAGAATCGTGTATAAATAAAGCATTTTATGGTGACTTGCGCCATTTATATATTACTAAAAGTTATTATCTATTCCCGCAGTCAGTTTAATAGCTATGTTCCCGCATATTAAGTCCAATGTGGAATAGGACACTATGGATTACTGTACTTCTCAATAGAATGAAAAAACAAAGAATATGAGCCTTAATTCTTCGCGTTTGAAAACCATTACTTTTTAAGTCACAAATGGTCTGTGAAAAATAATTACACAAAGAATTTTATGTTTCCCTCCGTTCATTCCAAAGCAAAAGACTCGAGTACGCTGAACAACATTATTTCAATAAGAAACCCATTTAACGTTAAAAGCCTGTAACGAAACTGAATGACATTTAATATTTTTTATACGGCTCGATTCCATTTGACGAACGTCTAACGAAATGGGTTGAATTGAAAAATTTATTATGAACGCTTGTCATTCGGGACATGTAGGCGTTGCATTGCACTGCGGTGCTGAAATGGAGTCTTTTGAGATAATAGTCACTATTTTTTGTTTCCTCTTTTTATACGTATAATGGGCGAATAAAATATCTTTGTTGATGGATAATAAAGAGTGACTTTTCACGTGGGCTAATCGCGTCATCTATGATTTAAAAATGTATGAGTTATTTATGATATTTCCAAATGATTTATTTGACAACAGCAGCTTCTCTTTCATCAACTTTAATGGAGTTTTAATGGAAGAAAGGAATGGAAAATATGCATACGAGAAAGCGAGTCACCTGAGGGTAAGTAATCACCGCCGTTGCGATGATTACGATGCGAATGTAATCCGGCACGACAATCACTGTTGATTGTACATAAAAATTTCGGCAAATACTCACTCAATATTATATAATACATGATTGGACAGGTTGTTACTTGTATGCGCCACTAAAATAAGACATTCACATGAACACAAGCTATAACAATAAAAGTACGAGTATGTACAGTCCCCTGGCCAAATTATTAGATGCACTGTATTTTTTTTTAGTAATTTTATGTTTCTTAAGAGGTTTTATGTAATAATGGTATATTTAAACTACAATATTATTGTAGTTTAAATATACTAGATTGGCCGGGTAATAGCCCTGATATGAACCCAATTGAAAATGTGTGGGAGCTGATGAAAAGAGAATTGGCTAAATATGTGATTACCAACAAAACCCAGCTCCTAGAAAAGATTATTTATGTGTGGAATCATCATCCTCAAATGCAGGAGACAGTACAGTCTTGCATTGATAGCATGCCGCGCAGAATTAAAGCTTTGATAGCAGCTAAAGGTGTAGCTAAAGCTTGCTTATGTATATATATATATATATATATATATATATATATATATATATATATATATATATATATATATATAGGCATATATAGGCTTAAATTAATTTAACTTTTCTTTAAAACTTCATAAACTTATGCTTTTCTAAATTAATGCTGTTTTATTTATGTCATAAATCGGTAATTGATAAAACGATACAATATCACTCGGTAATTAATGTTTTACATTAAATCTTGCAGTGCGTCTAATAATTTGGCCAAGGACTGTACAATTTGAAGCGGCGTCCGTTACGTGGTTATTGCACTTATAGTTTTAAACTATGACAAAGTGCACTGCATTTCCTGTTCAAAATATATTATTTGGGTCAAGGGGTCTGGCTCGAACCGTCTCTCCCCGCTTGGAATCCGCACGATGCGATTGTTTAAATGTCCGATTGTAATTGGCCATAAAACCGACTCGCTCGCTCAACCCTTTCGCCGTATCATTTTATTTCACTGCGCGTTAAAAAAGACAATTTGGAAGATTCAAATTTTATTCGAACACAGCTTATGGAATTACTTACGATATAAAAACGGAAACTGCAGATTGCGTTTCTATGAAGAGCGGAGTTGACTGCGTTTTCTTGTAATATATTCATCGAAAATATTCTTATCCTACACAATCAAATGAATATGTGGGTGCACCTGATGGTGAGGCGTTACTAACTAGTCGCATGCAACTTTAAAAAGTTGTGGATTGAAATTATGATTGCCACTAACTTTTTTTATTGCGTTTAAAAATAATTCATTGGTGATTTTTTAATTTGTGTACGTCGATTGTCTATAGAGTTGTAACCATCTAAAGGACGTGACGATAAAGTGACACGTGACGTGACAGTAACGTAACACGTGACGTGACGGTAACGTAACACGTGACGTGACGGTAACGTAACACGTGACGTGGCGGTAACGTAACACGTGACGTGACGCCAACAAAACACGTGACATGACTCTGACATGCCATTCGATGGAACCACGATTATGAGGTTCTAGTGACGTATTACAGGGATACGTGACTTAAGATTATCTTCGTCTATTTTGGATGACAACATATCGTCCAAAACAAAAGAACACATTTTTATTTACAAATTTTAAATGATTAAAACAATCACTTCTGAACGTATTTTAAGTGGAAAAATATTAAAAAATTTGTGATAAACACACCAGTATTAAGAAATAGGTATGTAGATTTTCCGTAATCAAATGTTATGGAAAAATAACTTTAAACCTGAAAATTAACATATCATTTAGTTAAACAGGACAAGGTTAGCCAAGCCAGTAATCCCAGAATGATTAGTTTTAACTTTAAGGAAACTCTTATACGGAATAGAACGAAACGAAACGGGGACACGAACACCCGGCGCAGGTGTGTGGGGTCGAGCCTCGGGGATGAACTGCATTCCAAAAGCCGCTGTTCCCAGTGGCTTTTCGGCGTCCTTTAACGACTTCGCGTCGTCGAGATATATTTGAACCTATTCCTACGTTGGCTCCGTCGCTGGTCGCGGGAGCCAGGAGGCGACAGGAGGTTTTTGTGTGGAAGCTGACGGATATACATATGGAGCAGGCAAACAAGGAATCAGCAGAAAACAGATGGAAAGCAATCAACGCCATCTCCACACATTTGCAACGCCAAAGGCGTTTGTAGCAGCATAATAAACATTTCAACGTAATTCAAAGACATTTATTTAATAAAGAATTAATAACAGTGTTTATTAATAAAGAACCATCGGTATTTTTTAACATATTAAAGGATGACATTCTTCATCTTCTAGTGGTTTAAAAGCCTCAAGAAAATTCAGGCTTTAATTCGACGTAAAATTTAAGACTAGATTTTTTTATGGGATAAGAAGGCAAACGTCAACGCAGGCAACAATTTATATTATATTACATTCTTTTGAGTTACATCCTCACCAACTGAGTGAATGGTGATGCAGTATGGTGGGATTTCTCCCAAACTTCTTTAACGCCGGCAACGTCTCAGCAATGGCTATAGCGCTACGGATGTCTATAGGCAGCCCGCTCGTTTGCCTTATTTCATAAAAAAAAATTAAAAATACGTTCAGTGTGAACGTATTGCTGGTTTATGAGTCATTCTGCAAAATGTCACCAACTAATTGGAGAATTCCCATTTTGAAACTCCTCTTTTGCTCGCGGGTCATCTCCTTCATATCTGGTAATATACTATATAAAAATGAGAGATCCGGATCTTCCTCACACTTTGCGTGTTGTCTTGACTCAAAATATGACGGGACATTTACATTCTTCGGAGAGAGCTTCCTGGACTTTCTAGTCACCTTATTCGGTATTATATAATCCTCATCGTTGCTATGTGTAGTTTCATCGCTAGATGACAGAGCAGGAAGTGGCTTTACCTTGTCTCGGGAATCTTCACGATCATTATCTATATTATTATGAATTTCGTATTCTATTTCTACATTTTGTTCCTCTGATTTAAATGTATCCTTTGACCGCCTTGTTTTTGTAAAACCCTCTAGAAACCGCAGTTTATCTGCTAAATAGTACGGTTTTGTATATTTTTCCGCACTACCAGATGGTTTGCTGGTTTTCTTCAAGTGCCTTGTATAGCATCCACGTATATTTTTCCACCTCTCTTTACAATCAGCAACTGAAAAATAATTAAGTATATGTAATTTCATTGCACTTGGGCAATCGACTAAAAACATAAAATGTACACAAATATGTTTCAAAAAGGTTCTTTTTCTTTTATTACTTTGCATTTCGTTGTGGAATCAGATGATTTTAATGTGGAATGATAACGTCGTTGACCCTACGAGCTTTACAATTTCCTTGACCTTTACACAAAGCGGACTGGGTACATACCGATAGCTTATTCATATATTGACAAAATAGAATTGGGCCAAATTAGTGAAGGATATTAAACAAATTAGTTACTAAATAGCACTACATATAGCTCTTACCAAAAACTTCATGTAATGCTAATCCCGTAATTTCGTTATGAAAACCTAACGAAAGAAAATAATAAAATAATAAAAAAAGAGAAGCGTCATAGGACGCTTGGTAGATACGAAACATTGACGGCTCGATCCCTATCGTATGCTCACCACGTCTACGTGTAAGTGACCCTGTATAGAGTCGAGTGGAGGGGAGCGTAGCCTAAATCGAGACGACATCACGGTCTAACGTAGACCGAGATGCCGTCTCGATTCAGGCTTCACTGCCATATACCGCGAATAGATGTTTCACATAATATCAGAACCTTTAACAGAATCTTTCCATAAACCCAAAGGTTGACCGGCAGGGAACGCCTTCCGGCATTAAGCCACCTTTGTACTGAAACGTATACAAAAATAATTAATAAATAAATAAAAAGCGTCGCTATATACCTACACGGTGAAATATAAATCAATACGTCAGAAATGATTTGACAAAATATTTCATTGAACTTGTTCCAATAACAGATCAACTTCGTATTATGTGTCAAAATCTACAAAATGTCACGTATGTATTTTTATTTTCGGTGAGTATCGTATATATTGTGCTTTCAATTGGAATGTTCACTTCAATACAATAATATCAACACTGTACAAATTACTATAAAATAAAATAATAAGATACATACCTGATTCGTTAACTTCTTTCGCTATTTCAAGCCAAGCGTCATTTTGTAAATTTCTATCACTGTAATCGGGCCTTCTGTAATCGTATAGACAAGGTCTATCTTGAACAAGTTTAATAAATTTCAAATTAAACTCTAGGTAATCCTTCATGTTGCACTGACCGATTGTGTAGTACACGGCTCGTGTACACTAAGTTTTGACGCGTCGCTACCGGCGCGCCGAGTGACACGTCATGTCGTGCGGCGTCGCGCCACGCGAATGGGAGTCGCACCGAACGACTGCTATGAATAGCAGCAGCGGACGTTAAGTTACGCGTCAGGTCACGTGTCAGGTCACGAGTCACGTTACTCGAGTGTGCACAGCGCGCAGTAAACATCATCAGACCTTTCATCATCAGACGGTCGTCTTTCTTTTTCTCCCATCATATCGAAAAATCTGATTCGCATAACCTTCAATGTTAAAATTTTTTGACAAACATTTCTAAAATGTCAGATTTTGTCGGCATCAAGGATGGGTTGACGCGTTGGGCCTTTGAAAAATGCTTAAGTTTGTTTTTGAAGGTTCCAATGTCGTATCTGTTAAAAAATATCACTGAAAGTAACTGGTCGAGAGGCAGAGCGTGGAAAGAGCTATGATGTATTTTCTTAGCGAAACTAACTTTTTAAGTTATATTATAGTCATTTCATAAATTCAAATGAAAACAATAAAAGCGACATATATTTCCGCCGACCAGTGTGTAGAGGGCAAACGAGGGTGGGGTGGTCCGAGCCACATGAAATTGGGTCACACTATATTTTTATTCAAATCAATATCTATTCAAGTTGGCAGTCGGTAGCTTCCCGCGAATATTCCCGCTAATGAGAACGCCGGCATTACTTATGTAGATTAGATGAATCGAAATGGCGTCGACGAACTATAAGTATGGACGACGGATATTTATTCCGAGTGTCTCAGCAATCCGTTTTGGACAATTGTAGAGGGTTAACGTCCATTCCTTAAGGGGTTAGGACGCCTGTGCCCATCAGTGGAACATATATGGGCCGTAGGAAAGACGGTAAATTGTTCTAAAAATACAAACAGTTACGGAAATACTACAAAAAAATCGAAGAAAAATATAATAAATTATTAAAGTAAATAAAAATCTTTATGAAATCTTAATAATATATAAATAATAAAAAATAAATAATATATAAACAATTTTAATATTTTTAATAATATACCTTAATCATTAGCATGTTGCTGACGCGAATCCATAGATTTTTTCCCTACCCAGTTTTCACTTCAAAAATTTTGAAAATAAATCTCGTGAACAGCTACGGTATTAGTAGTAGACTATGGCTCCTCTTCACCCCAGACATAATATGAGTCTCTACGCGAGCGAAGTCACGGGGAACAGCCCGGTGGCAATAAACCACATCCGACTCCACATTTAATTATAGTATAAAAAGAACATTTACATTTTAATGTTTAATCAAGTCGCCGTTAGCTTTAAGTGTGCAATATAGAAATTATGTTCCTCTGGAAAGCAATATTTTATTACTGTCGACGATTTACGGCTACTCTGAACGCACGGCGATGCGGAAAGCTTTCGAGAATTAAAGCAGGGGTGATCGAGATACGATTCTCCATTGGACTATTGATGTGAACCATTTTCTAGCACAAGTATTATTAGACTATTAATGTGAACTATATCTTAGCACAAGCATTATTAGCCTAGTTATAATAGTTAACAAGAATTTATCCACAACCTAGGATGAGTTTTGATCTACTCCACGATTCTTCGCCATTTATCTCTATTTTTGGCAGCGTGGCTCTATAGCCTAAGTCTTCCTATCGCCGCCATGTTCTCTTTAATGCAGTTGACAGTAATTCTAGTTTTATTAAAAACAGTCTTCTTAAAAATAATCACTTGATACAAGATGATTAATGGAGTCAGGAGTTACTTTGCGGAAATCAATTACTATTTGGACAGTTAGAATTTTTACTTAGTCAAGATCCGCAACAAGCAAACAAAATAGAAAAATAATAATGTGTGTTTTTTACTGGAAGACTTAAGTCATTTAATGGTTGTCTTCCGCAGAGTCTATTATACCTGATGATGCCTCGCTTTGACGCGAAATACGTGTCGTGTACCTGCTTAATTGTGGTGTTTAATTTTCTTCATTCCACGCACCATTTTATGGAACCAGCTACCTTCAGCGGTATTTCCTTAAACCTTTAAAACACAATCCTACTTGTACCTCAAAAGGCCAACAACGCATCTGCAATGCGTGTGATGTTGCAGATGTCTATAGGCGACGATGATTGCCTTCCATTAGGCGACACGTTTACTCGTTTGCCTCTTTATCCTATAAAGAAAGAACAAATGAGAAAAATTTGCGCTATACAAAATATTGTTAGTCTATTAATACTATGAGAACGGAAGGTCACAGGTTCAAGAAGATAGTTTGCAGAGTGCAGACAGAAGTATTCCGAATCGCGTCAAATGAAAAATCGATGACCCGCCCGCCTCGACGTTACTGGGACGTGTTTAAAATAACCATTAAACTGAGTTAAACGCAGTTACTGCTGGCTTGGGCGAGCCGGTCGTTTCAATGGAAGGTAAAATAATCTATTTCTACTACCTACTATTTTTTCCTTATTTATATGTATCTATGTATGTATTTGTAATGTATGTATGTGTGTAGATATGTGTAATGTGTGTGTGTGTATCAATTTCGTCACTGTGGTCGGGAAAACCAGCGCCAGATGCTCCAATAGAGCGAGCGAGCGACTGGTATACGCTGAGCAAGAACCATTTTGTGACACTTTTTAGATTTTAATTATTATTTTCTTTTTTGTCTCAAGATGGGCAACGCATTAACAATGACCCTGATAATTCAGGTGTCTAAAAAGACAGTGCATATCAGTATCATAACTTATCGTTAGATGGTCTATTACAGACGATTCGGTGAATTTGGACGACTCAGTGAATTTATTGATACATTTATTATGTGTATTTGTTTATATTTCTTGAGAAAAAATACGTTGCATTTTGCTCGTTTGAGCATTTTACTCTGTGAAACCAGCTACCTAAGTAGCTAAGTAACACGGGCCTTCATAATGAGACCTATCATACTCCATTCAATTTTCCTTTATCTAGGGAAGGTTTAAATTGTGAGTAAATATGATAAAAATATTAGGAATATAGTAAAACCAACAATTTCCTTTTCCTTTAGTCCGTTTTCCCGTCGTTCAGAAATCAATTAAATTTTTAAAGTCGTTCAGAAATCAATTAAATTTTTAAAGTCGTTCAGAAATGAATTAAATTTTTAAAGTCGTTCAGAAATCAAATTAAATTCAAAAGTGAAGATTTTTTTTTCATTTTTTTATGGATTACGATTTCTTTTTGTTCCTGTTAAGCTTTGACCAAATTTTTTACTGAAGTTGAAACATTCTGCGATTATCGTTCAGTTTCAGTTTTTTATTTATTGATTCTAAGGCAGTACGAAGTTTGCCGGGTCGGCTAGTTTTAAATAAATAAATTTAATTGGAATGATAACTGACACAACAACAACTGTTACAACTAAACATATCATGAAAACCATTCAGTTATCTCTTTTCTACTGTACATTTATATATACAAAATAATGAGAATGAAAACTATATATCACTATTGTATATTGGTCCTGACTGTCCCAACAAATTTCATCGAAGCAGCAACGTCTAAAGAAATTACTTTCCAACTGCGCGATTCCGTTTGGAATTGGCGCGACGTGTGTCGACATCGATTAAGGCGACAGTGTCGGTACGGTAC
Organism: Baronia brevicornis; assembly: GCA_031353405.1. Classification (NCBI taxonomy): domain Eukaryota; kingdom Metazoa; phylum Arthropoda; class Insecta; order Lepidoptera; family Papilionidae; genus Baronia; species Baronia brevicornis. Next base: position 2,382,968 of record JASFAT010004747.1, read on the forward strand.
GCGAGCATCGGCGCGGGCATCGGCGCGAGCGGGTGTCGCGTCGATTCCTCGCCAAGTTAGCCGGCGCCCGTTGATGTTTACACAAACAAGTAACATAAAAAAGATTTAAAGTCAATTCCTACTTTTTGTTTCAGCGATCTACACGCTTCGCCTCTGTATTTATTAGCTCGGCAGACTTATAGTGATGTGAGTGTGGCTCCAGTAAGGTGTAGTGATGTTCTACACAGGGCGACTGAGAGACAGCAGCGCGGAGCCAAAGACCGAGCGAGGTGGAGCGCCTTGAGGAAATCCTTTGACTGTAAGGAACATGTACAGAAAGCCTCTTCTTCTAGGAAAGATTCTATAAGGACTTTTACTTCAGTGACGTTGTTTTTATTTAATTTTCATAAACTCATTATCATTTGTGGTATATAAAACCAAAATACGTCATTTTCAATTAACAGAAAATACGTTTTCTGTCGTCGATATGTAGTTTAATTAATGCATATAAGTGGAGTGGTATAAAATAAATGCATGTTTTTTAAGTTGAAATAAATGCATGCATGTATCGTGACTGTTTTAAGTTTACTGCTAAAGTCCATAGAAGTATTTGGTACAATAGTCACCATTTTATTAAGATCTAACGTGACAAACTTCAAGATACATATATACGTATTAAACATTGTTTTTCTTAGATAAATTAGTTAAAATATATACCTTCTTCGTAAATTTGGTAATAAACTTTATTATTATTATTATATTGTATTTTTTAAAAAAGCCTCAGATCAGTTTGTTCTTTGCTGAATATAAACGCAGAAGATTCTCACCGTCTTCATGTTTATCGAACATAATATACGAGAGGCGCCAGCTATATTAATTACGCAACTGTGTAATGTAGTGTAGCGCCGGTCGCTCTCCGCTTAGCGAATCCGAGGCCGACAGCCGGCGACCAGCGTTCGTGGCTCTGTCAAGGTTCTATTGCTTCTGTTGAAATTTCGTCCACACCTACGCCTTTGTATTACGCATTAATTTTTTACACTCCCGAACTTATTACGAATTCATTACGGTAAATGTCCTGAGGAGTTGTATAAATCCAGCATTGCATTACGCCCCACAAAAACATATTCCATCCCACCATCTGGATGGCTGGCCATCCACCACCGTGCGAATTAGTCGCAGTTTTCTGCCACGAACTGTGCAAATATGGAGCAATTTACCACCTGCGGTGTTCCCACGTGGTTATGACATAGGGGCATTCAAGAAAGCAGCGTATGTAAAGTTGCCCATGTCTATTAACGGTGGTGATTGCTTACCACCAGGTGACCCGCAAGAACCCGCAAAAATTTGCCTCGGCTCGACAAAGATAGGTGTGCTGAATTGGCTGCCAACAATCGCTAGCCGGTGAGACACTAAGAGGATTATTTTTTAAATTGCATACTAGCAATGTTTTAATATTACTATAACTCTTGTTAACCATTTCTAATAAGCTAATAGTGATTGTGCTAGGAAAATGTTTCGCGTCAACAGATTAGATTAGATGATAAAATCGAATCCGGGAACTTAAATTAAGAGTCGCAATGCTTTTAAATTGAGCTATTGATGGATAAGACGACACGGAAGACCGTGGACGAGGTGGAATGACTGTATTAAAGAGAATATGGTGGCAATGGGAAGTCCTATGTTTTTCCATTTCGTATGGACCCATGCTGCCAAAAATAGGGATAATACGGAAAAGATTTGTGGAGGCCAAATCTCATCTTGGGTTGTAGTGCCAGTGGAATAAGTTTTGGTCCTTAAAACATAAAAATGTCGTCTTTAAAATGTTTTTTATTGTTCCATTTTTTAATTTTTTTATGATATAGGAAGGCAAACGAGCAGGCGTATCACCCGATGGCAAGCATCAACACCGCCCATATACAACGTACCGTAATATTACAGGGGTAAGATTTAAGTAAACATGGAAAATAACGGGATTAATTAATAAGATAGTGTACATATTTTTAGTTTGAGATACGCAGATACACAGAGAAAATATCTTTATAACATATAGCATTCGCACAATTCTTTAAGAATTGCAAATACACCCAAGGCCGACGTGAGCCGACACGGCTGACCTTGGCCTACGTCTGATCTCGACGTGCCCACGGCAGAAGCTGAACGTTTTTATGGCCGGTCAAACTATTAACGGCATATTTATTTTAAACACCGCGATACAATTTGTCATTTTGACAAGAATATAGGCGCGAGTTCGTAGAAGCGATGTATTTTGATGATTTACGTCATATTCTTTTAGTGCAGCGGTTCTCAAACTTATTTACTCCGCGACGCGCTAATACACTTTTTACATATTCGCGACACCCTAGCATGCCTACATGCAAAAATTTTGATAGCTGAAGTTGAAGGTAGGTTATAGGAGCATTTATTAAATCATTAATCTATCAAACGTATTTTTACAGTGCAATGTTACAGTGAATAAGTGTGTCTACTTTGTAGTTTCTCTCTCTCTCTCTCTCTCTATATATATAATATATATATATATATATATATATATATATATATATATATATATATATATATATATATATATATATATATATATATATATATATAATATATATATTTAAATTACGGGAGGATCGCGCAGTCAAGAGAGCGTATGTGGCTCGCCCAACTGGACGAATCTGTAGGGCGCCTCAGGTACCGCTGGAGAGACGTGATCGAGGATGACTTGCGCAACCTTCAAATCTGCAACTGGTAGGAGGTGGCGTAGGACAGGGCATGGAGTAAGATCTTTTCGGAGGCCAAGATCCATTTTGGGTCGCTGCGCCAACAAGGTTAGTTAGCGACACGATGGTTGACAAGCGCTGCTTTAGAGAATGGACAATCGGTTAGCTCAGTGATTACAAAAGCTGACATTTGACTTAAAGGTTCTACGTTCAAACTTCCAAAATTTAGTTTTTATAAACTATCGATGTATAATTTGTTGGTTTATCTAAATTCTCCTTTAATCGTATTGAATGATCATTTTCCATCAGGCAACACGCTTGCTCGTTTGCCCTCTGTTCCCATGAAAAACTCTAAGGGCAATGTAGATGCGTTGCCTGCCTTATGTTGCCTTAAGGTATATAAAGAAAGATAAAGAGTTTAATGTGAGTCAAAAAAGAAATTGAAAATGATAAGAAAACAAAAGAAGAAAGAATTTGGACGTCCAGATTCCTACACTCGCCATACGATATGCCGTAACAAAGGAAACTGCTGCCACTCAACGCAAATAGTTCTGAACTTTAAATATAAATATCGGTACAAAGACAAATAAACTCAATTAATGCATACAAAAGATAAAAAAATATTTTCCATCAAAATAATGATAAAGTTGTTTACAGATAACACGATGTGACGTTTTAATTACATTTTAATTTGATTTAAATCTATTTCCGATTCGTCTGTGTTATTGCTTTATTTGAGGCGATCGTCCAATGTTCTAATGTATCAAGCAGTTACTATGTTTATGTTATGCTATTTATAAAAAAGTGGTGACTGTTTCAATTAAAAATTGTTGTAATGTAAAATGTGTGTGTTTTATGCTGAGGTTCGGACTAGGGTACTTTAGTGGAGGAACACATACACTCATATATCATATATATATATATATATATATATATATATATATATATATATATATATATATATATATATATATATATATATATATATATATATATATATGAGTTGTAAAGAAGTTTTAATAGCCAAACTATGTTACTGGCACTTAACAAAGAGTATGAATATGTAAAAAAAAAAATTCAGGTAATTACAAATTCAAAGCTTTAGTGTTTAAAAAAAAAACCCTTTTTTAGTTTGTAACTTTTGACTTACTTTTCGCAGGTTTGTTGTTAGTAGGTTAGCATCAGGCAGCTAAAACTAACTTCTTGTTATTTTTAGTAGAATAATTTGCGTTTGTCGCATCATACTGCCTTATTGTGACTTAAAACAGATATCTTTGTGTCTATTGTTATGGCAGACAAAAGCAATAAGGGCAAGTAAAATTATAGCACTGCTGGAAGAGGAGTTAAGCTAATAATACGTGTGGTTAAACACGAGTCGTTCAACCGTCCAAAGAACCTGGACTCGATACCAAGGGACAGGTTCCGCTCATAGAATCAAGGTGGCCACTCCTGGTATAGGATGTTATGATGATATTGGTTTATGAGTGGGCTATGAAAGAGATTCTTCGTATTGCGCGTTCGTACATCAAACAACCGTTATCGGCACACGTAATGTAATAATAGACTGTTTTGTTGACACAAAAGCAATAACTCTTATCACGAGATCCTGGTATGTGCGTCATTTATTTATATGTGATAATAATGGTAATAATTGTGCTTTATTGCATGACTATACTATATAGGGAAAAAGAATAAAATAATATATATTTGCTCGACCAATTGGCTCAGTGGCGGGGCCCCCCGCCCACGGAATCAATGGTTGCGGGTTCGATCCCTGCATCGGAATAAATATATGTACGGCCTACAGATATTTATTCTGAGTCTGGTAACGCCGCCAATTCGCATTGGACAAGCGTGGTGGGTTAAAGTCCGTTCCTCCAAAAATGGAGGCCCGTCCTCAGCAATGGGACATATATGGGCTGCAGAAAAAAAATATCTGTAGGCCATACATATATTTATTCTGATGCGGGGATCGAACCCCGGACCATTGACTCCGCGCCACTGAGCCAATTGGTCGTCAAGTTTAGCTATGGCACACTAAAACATTCGGGGCACATTTCACCGTCCGCCCGCGGAGTGGTGTCATCGTCGGTTTGACACGAGCGACGGCCGCACGGAGCGTGTTTGTCGCCGCGGGGCGAACGACCCCCGGTGTGACGTGGGACATGGAGCACATGGATAAATAATGACATCATTGCTTTACTTTCTTTTTAATACAGCCGTACCTTTTCAAATTTTAAACTAAATGACTACATTTAAAACACGTGAAAAGCAGCTCTTAAATTTCTAGGAAACATAGCCATGTACAGAGAAAAAGACGCACACACACACACACGCACACAAACCGTACATGTACTCACACATATAATAATATTTATTATTTGTACACCTTACGTTTACTAAGAGGTTGTTGGATTGCTAAATAAATAAATGAACTTAAAATATAGTTACAAATAAAAAAGATCGCACGAACGAACTGGCTAGAAATAGCAAAAAATGGAGAGAAATGGAAAGCCTTTGGGGAGGCCTTTACCTGAGACGGTGGACCCCTTTTTTTACAAAATTACCCGTTACCAAAATAAAACATTAATATTATGTTAATTTCTTTTGTACAAAATTGTAACATGTATACTTATTATAGTTGCAAATAAAAGTCTTCTTCTCATCGTCCATACCTCAGATCCCCTAGACAAAAGTTGTCACGTAGTGTGTCTAGCGTATACTCTCTTACGAATATCGAATGGATAATGACAGTTGGTTTGCTTTATAGGCTCGCAAGCTGTGCAGAACGGCTGCCGTAGGCTGACAATTACGTGGATGATAAAATGAAATGGGTTCGTGTAGGCATCACACTTCTGGGACTACTTTGACCACTTTGAAAGGGCTAGTGTAAGTTTTTTGATGGAAGACGCTATACAGCGAAGTTCGAGTTCATCAAGCAGCAAGCCTCCATTCTACGACGCTAATTTCTTAAAGTGGATAACCATATTTCAGACTCTCAAGCGATATTGTTTATTTAATAAGGAGTTACACTTCAGATCTAAAATTGATAATTGATTTCATTTTTTCTGTCACTGGTCCGTACCATAACCATGTTTCCAAATACAACCCTTTTAGCCTTTGCGATTTCTCATTTTGTTTAGTTATTGCTGAAGTTTTTAAGAAAGGCCAGGTCAAGAGTACCCTTTACCGACAGACTTGCATGAGGAGAATAATGAGTGTGGAGGAAGTAAGGGAAGTGTACCGAGATCGTAGCAGATGGAGATCTGTGGTCTCTGCCTACCCCTACGGGACACAGGCGTGACGATATGTATGCATGTATTAGCTTAGCCGTGAGAATAAAGTGAAAAAGAATTTTAGCAATATCAAAAAGGCTACGCTAGTTTTTTTATGGTATAGGAGGGCAAACGAGCAAGCGTGTCGCCTGATGGCAAGCAATCAACGCCGCCCATAGGCATCCGCGACACCGCAGGAGTCACGGAAGTGACGGCCTTTTAGGTATGTATTTTATGAAGGTGCCAATGTCGTATCGGTTCGGAAAAACTTCCGAAGGTAGCTGGTTCCACAGAGTGGTGGTAAAAATAAAGGAAAACTTAAAAAACCTAAAGGACGGCATTAAAAAGGATGGCGGGAAATTTTACATCTTGCGAGTCACTTCTATTAAAAATGTTTTTTTATGGAAATAAGGCACACAGGTCTTCGGATCACATGATGCATATCCATGGACATCTGCAATATGAAGAACCGTGCAAACGGATGCGTTGCAAACCTTAGCAGATGTAAGGGAAGGGAGAGCATTTATTTAATGGAACTTGGAAACTTTATCACCGTGCGAAATGCGATAACAGAGTAAAAAGCTTGACCACTTAACGCAGATATTCTGTGAATTGCCCTCAAAAGAAATCATACTAAAAGGAAATCTCTGAAGAATTGTTCGGAAAAATTCCGGCCCCTGAATTCCACTACCTACTAACTCGTCACAAAGAAAAGTTTCTACTATTTATGTAATATATACTCACTCACTGAATGAATGGCGATCCAATACGGTCCAGAGGCGTTTTCGAACCGAAACGAGATTGCAATTATTAAAAAACAAGCCTACGCATTTCTTAGAGGCCGACAACGCTTCTGCAATGCCTATGGCACTGCGGATAACTATGGGTGGCGTTGATTGCATTCTATCAGGTGAACGGCTTGCTCGTTTGCCTTTAAATCCCATAAAAATAATCCCAACAGCAATGATTACAATAATATACACACGATTGGACAAAAATGTAACATTCAAACACAGCCATGAACCATAGCCGTAGTACGTGCCGTGTACAAGGATTGTTTACTGACCACGTACGAGATAAAAGGGGGGCGTCGACCCACATCTGTTTAGCCGTTTTATTATCGAGCGTCGTTTGGCTGTGCAGCGTGCATCGAAGGTGGACTATGTACACACACACACACACACACACACACACACACACAAACGAACTGGCGCACTCAAGGTTATAGTGCCGCTCCGTCCGCGAGTGTGCGGAATTTTATAGCGATAATGTGTTTCGATTAAATATAGTGGATACTCCCCTTTTGGCGTGTTAACATTTTTGAAATTGCTTTGTTTATATACAAATATACTGATGATGATATATATATATATATATATATATATGTATATATGTGTGTATATATATATATATATATATATATATATATATATATATATATATATATATATATATATATATATATATATATATATATGTATGAGACTGGATGCGTGTAGGCAAAGATCGGGCTAGGTGGCGCGCCTTGGGTGAGGCCTATGTCCAGCAGTGGACGGCCGCGGGCTGATATTGATATTGATTGATTGATATAAAAAATGAAGCTGAACTGAACTTTTAACGTATTAGTCAAATTTTTACGTTACAAATTTTTTTTGGATAAAATTAATTTTTGCATTTTTAACCATATTTATTGTTACTCTCATTTTAATGTAATTGAGTTAGACTTATAAAGCTGTAAAATTAAGTAAGACTTAAAAAGCTGACGCGATTTCTGTGGTTGTACTTGACTTAAAAGCTTTCTGCAATATCTACTTCCATTTAAAAATATATAAAGCCCTATGCCAATCCCTCCTTACGTACAGCATTGTGGCGTGGGGAGGAGCTGCTTCAACCCATATGCTTGAATTAGAGAGAGCACAAAGGGCAATTATAAAAGTAATGCTACACAAGCCTTACCGATACCCCACAGATGAATTGTATAAGCAAACAAAACTTTACACAGTCAGACAGCTATATATACAATCATGCGTGGTGAAATATCATAAGGAAGTCACCTTGCACGCATCAATTCCATCAAGGAGATGTATTATTTATCCTTTGCCCACAACTAAAACTAGCTTTGCCCAACGACAATATAATTATTTGGCTCCGTTTATTTATACTAAATTAAATCGCATAGAGAAGACTAATAATCTAAATATCAATTCAATAAAAAAACTCATAAACAAATGGCTATCCAACCTAGCATATAATTCTACAGAATTAATATTAAATAAACATTAGCTTAGTAGGACAAAATAAAATAAAATAAATTCAGACACAGACACATGTAAAAAAAAAAATCTTTTTGGTTTGTATAACTTAATAAAGTTTTTTTTTTAAATTTTAAATTTGCATAGTTATATTAAGTATAGCAAGAAAATAATATATGTAACTCATAAATATGTCACAGAAGGGAACCGTCTGCCGTAGTACAGGGTTCGCCCTAGTTCGGCAGACGGGGAAACAAAAATTGTAAACTTATCAATGAACAATAATTATATATTATTATTATTATTATTATTTCTAGACGTAGAAACACGCAGTATCGTATCTAAATCTTCATCGGTCAATCGAGAATAACGCTTGTTTTTTCGACAGTTAGGGATTGAAAAAGTCTGCTAGTGGTGTGGAACGGCTCTTACTTGCGCGGGCCGCACTGTAGTGGCTGACTGACGCCTGGTTGCTAACGCCTGTTTTAGATCATACAAATATTTATAACAATGCGGGAATCGAACCCACAACTCATAGTTCAAAATGCGAAACACTTTGCCACTCCGCAATTTAAGTCGTCTATATTTATTCCTTCTCCAGCTTATATAGGTCCCAGTTGGGTATGACAAAAAGAATTATATTTCTGATGAAATGGTCATTAACCCAACACGCTTTTTCAAGGCGAATTGGCAGGGCACCTAGACTCGGAATGTGGGAATCGAACATTGTGAGTTCGATTCCCACATTCCGAGTCTAGGCTTCTCTAGAGAGTCCGAGTCTAGCCTTAGCTTCAAAAGCATACACTTCACCACTACGCCATTTTGGTTTTCTTTCGTCATTGGGTTATCGAAACAAAGGGATCGAAAAAAAAACAGATCGTCTTTTCATCATAATCAATTCCGAATTTTAACCCTTATCAGTCGTAAGTGACCGCTCACGTGACAACAGTACTTTATCGCTGGGGTCGTAAGTCACGTGGGAGGTGACAAGACGAGACACGTTGAAACTCGCTCTGCGTGAAATGCAGGCACTATTGCCTTATCAGTTAAATATCCGTAACAGAGAAATTGACATCATTGCCTCTTTCAATTGTTATTTAATATATTGAGCCCAAAAATGAATAAAGTCAATGAAAACTGTATCTGTAGCTACCCTAGCCAGAATCAGGTATAAAAAGCTAGCGACCGATAAGAGTTAATTTTATTTAAACGTATAAATAAAATTAAAATTCTCTCATTTTTGTTGAAATGTAGTGTACTTTTTACATCATAAATATATATTTACGATTAAAAAAGTACACTACATTTTAACAAAAAAATGAGATCAAATAAAAAAGGGGCCCTTTAAATATCGACAACTCCATGTTTACGTAGATATTTTAAACAAACTCGTTCGTAAAGGTCGGCATTGAGCGGGCGCTGCTTTCCCGCGCCGATGTCGAAATACAAAAACCGCTGCAGGTTTTTTCCGCTATCTGTCCCTAATTATTATTATATGAAACCAATTTATGTACTTTTCATAAACTTTATATGTAAATTTCAACTTTTATTTAAAAAAAGGCATTTGTATGTTCGACACTTAATTTTACGACGAATTTAATCCTACCCCTGCGGGGGATAGGCGTGAATATATAAAAAAACACTTAATTTTTGACCATTTATGGAAATAATAGAATAGAAAAATTTTAACTCTATTTAAAACTGCAATAATAACGGTTAGTATAGTTGGACTTATGACCTACATTGATGGGTTCAATTCCATCATTAAATTTTTATATTAAACTATACGTGTATGTTTTCTATAGCTGAACAGGCAAACGAGCATCCGGGTCACCCGGAGGCACATGATCACCGGCGTACATTTTTTGTAAACACGTCTCTTGAATGGAATATGTGGTATCGAAGCGGGAACACCGCAGGTGGTAAATCGTTCCACGTTCCACATTTGCACAGTTGGTGGCAGAAAACTGCGACTAAATCGCACGTTGGTGGATGGCCAGGTAATGGTGGTGGAACCTACTTTTGTGACGCGTAGTAAAACTGAACTGTGACAGGGAAAAAAATTCAACATGTCTTATAGTACTACAATCATCTTTATATAGTACTGTAGCGTGCCCGCTGTACTGCTTACGGCGACACCCGAGATCTTTAGGGGACTTCTTCAAAATGATATTGATTTAGTCTCGTGTTTCATTGTTCATTTATATAATACATTATACTTTATTTATAGTTTTCATTTTACATTTTTTATCTCAATATATATATTATAATTTCAATGTTTTGTGCCAGTCGGGTGAAATGTCTATACATAGACGCCAGTCGAACTAAAGCATTTTGTTTTATACGATTTATTTCTTTTTCGTTTTAAATTTGACTTTTTAAAATGTTAAAATTTATTTTTACGAATGTAAAAAAAGTAATATAATATAAAAGGGTTTAATGCATTAGTGATACATTTATGAATGTATCACTACAGTATGCAGGTAGACGATACAACTCTGATAGGTACAGATAATACATCGAGTCTATCCGAAATTCTGCAATCGCCGATGATACGAGACACTCTCCGTTGGATACGATCAGAATGGATTTACTAGAACAAGCACTATTAGTTTAGTTGGAATAGTTAACAAGTTTTTATTGATTGTAATAAACAATATTACAATACATAATCGTATAACTTTGTTTTTGATGTAGACTAAAGCAGCGGTCGCCAAAGTGGAATGAATGAATGAATGTAAAAATGTGGTATATACTCATCACGTTATGTTTTAAGATGCATTGCAACATAATTCAATTCATAACAATGCGTGAAAAGTTATGAATAACTTTCGTCGCATACAGTACACACTGGCCATTGGATGAGTGGCTTGGAATGTATAATGCTAAAAGTTTGTTACGTAATACATGCTTAAACCATCTTTGAATTGTTTTGTTTTTACACTTGTCATTATTTGTTTAATTTATTATAGTTTATTAATAAAGCATTCATATTTTTTTTATTAGCTACATTTTATTTTTTTATTTAATTTTTTTTATAAATATATTTAACACTTAAAAAATCCTACTAGTAGTCGGCTAGATTTAAATTATGAATTTACTGGTCCGTGAGGTCAAAGAGTTTGGCGATCGCTGTAATAAAGAATATATCTATTCTATGTATCAATCTAGAACTTCTTTTAAAGGAAAAAGAATAACGAAATTTGTTTGCACATATGACGCAGAGCGCGCAGCTTTATCCAACGGTATTGTCTCCTCCATCACGGCGGCTGCCAAATTGTTTATTTACTGGGTTAATAGTCGAGTTCGGGACGTGCCAGTCCCCGGGACTTGTTTGTGTACGAGTGGCGCGGCGCCAGAACGCAATTCAGTTACATACGAACGTCTTGGTGTCTAGTGTGATATATAATTAATATCAAGGTCGGTGTGATTTAAGGCTGGCGTCTTTTAGTTTGGTCCACATATCAACTATGTACTTGCAAATGAATGCTTGCTGTGTTTAATATAAAATAACACTTTTTTATCTCTCTTACTTGTATGAATACGCAATGTATCCCTTTTACACAATTACAGTAGGCAAACGAGCAAATGGATATTTAGTTTGATGGTAAGTATTTATTTGGATATAACTAAATACTAAATGCTAACAGTCCCTAATTATAATATTATTATATAAAATTAATTTATGTACGTTTCATAAACTTTTATTTTAAAAAAGCATTTTAATTTTTATTAATAATTTTTATTAATAAAAAATTAAGTGTCGAACATACACACTTAATTTTTGACAATTTATGGAAATAATAGAATAGAAAAATATTAATCTATTTAAAGCAGCAACAACATAATTAGTTAGAGTATATGATCTACAGTGGTGGGTTCGGTTCTATCATTAAATTTTCATATTAACAATGTTTTTTATAGCAAAGCAGGCAAACGAGCATGCGGGTCACCTGGAGGCAGCTTGCGGTAGCCGTTCTACACAGCTTGCGAGCTTGTAAAGCAACGGCATTTGTATGTGTATATATATATGTGTATGTGTATATATATATATATATATATATATATATATATATATATATATATATATGTGTATATATATATATATATATATATATATATATATATATATTTAACACCAGGGACAATTCCAGTGTGTTGTCTGCTTTTGGAAATGATGATAAAAGACGTTGGATAATGGTAAATGGTAAAAGTGGATGGCTTGGGTTTTTATGAGCGACCAACAGTTCATACAAACTAGACGGCCGTTGGACACTGCAAAAATTCAGTTAATTAGGACAGATAAAATATGTTTACTCGTTATAAAATAATTGAGTTTATTTCCGCTAGCGAACTGCCCTGTGGACGAAATCATTTCTCACCCAAGCCAGAATTTGACCGGCCATTAGTATCTGTACGTCATAAACGGATTAACTTCGTACCAATAATAAAAAAACGCATCAAGATAAACATCATATATAGAAGACTTAAGCAAAAAAAATCAACAGAAATGATGGATTATATATTAGAGAAAAACTAAATAACGAATATTGAAATTGGATGATATATTTAAATGTTATAATTACAGATATTGAATACATTAATTTTGAAGTATGAAGAGAAAGAAGAAAGTTTACAGACCAATAATTAAAAGAAGAACAAAATGGAAACATCGCTTTTAAGTTATATTTCCGTTTGTACCTGGATATATGTATTTAATATGTATTTAATATGTATTTAATATCTATAATTATAGAGATACTACAGAACGTATCAAATTATATTTGAAAATGAATCAAATTTTACTCGAAAATTCGAAAAATACTATTACATACATACATACATACGCCTGTTTCCCGTAGGGATAGGCAGAGACCACAGATCTCCATCCGCCGTGATATGGGCACACCTTCCTTGTTTCCTCAACATCATCCATCTTTTCATACATCCTTCCTCTCACATTCATCGTAGCGAAACGGCTCTCCATTAGTCGTTTCTCGCTCTTGTAGAATCAGGATTTTTTCAAAAAGAGGGGAATCGACCACAGAAACCGTGTTGAGCAGCCGGTTTGGTAGCTGGAGAATGAGCCCGCGTGTTTTATTTTTATTAAGTACTAAGATAATTGTAGGCAATGTGTATGTAGCAAGAATGGGCTACCTCTTCCGGAGAACTAAAACATTTGCGTTGGAAGACCACTTTGGAAAAGGAACTTTCCTTGTAGTATTGTCAGGTTTTAACAATCAAACTCTTATTGCAGATGTTCTTCTCCCTTCTAATACATTTTTCTAAAAGACATGCAACGTGCTTGTGCACTTGTAACAATATCACGTAGCCGAATCAGTTATGAGATCTTCTTCGTCGGCTTTGCAAAACACTTACCACAGAACTCAAGGTTTAACAGTCTGTGAAAGGCGAGTACCGTGAAGGTTTTCGAACAATCGCCCGTCTCGAGTTACATAAGAACGCATGGGATTTCAATTCAAACCGCAGCGATTTTAAGTCTCCATTTAGCTCTGCTTGAATGGTGATAGATAATAATTAGATAAAAATAAAATCGTATTGCGATCCAGGGGGGTGTTTTTCTATAGAATCTTTATTACAAGCACAACACCACTCTTTGGAATCAGCAGCGAACTTTAGCTATTTCCGCAACGATAAGACACTGAAACTTTCAAATAACAATCCTTTTTCAAAAGCCGGCTTCGCTTCTGTTGTCGTGTTATAGATGTCTGAAGTTTTACCCTCTCATGTACTATCCGATAAAGTATTTATCCCTTACGCTATTTATGCGAACCATATCAAATACTCAACATACTGTTTTTAAAAGGTTTATCGGTCTGTCTGTTTATACTATCAAAATCTCTGAACATAGACCTCGTCTTCTACTTCACGCATCCAATTTCTGCCAGAAATCCTGCACACATCGTCGCACCTTCTACCCAAAAGGCGTAACTAAGAAGTACGTAGTGTGGGCTACGTTATTTCAACTGCGTATTGTTCAAATAAACGCCTTGTAATTTAAAACTTTTTGCCAACCTCTTTATGGATAGTTTCAAATTATAGCCCGCAAATTCAATATAAAATAAATTTTTTCAGGGTGCTGCCAGGGCTACCTAGACACTGCATCACATATGGTCATCGTGGCGTAAACCGACATTTTTCGAATGCGTTTTTGGTTTGCAGACTTCATGTTGAATCAGAACCTCGTATCGTTTATGCCTCCGTATGTCTAGATTTGTTTAAATTTATTTAAGGATTCCCAAAAAAAGGCGTATTTGTGTCGACCAAGTGGTCGAAGGTCAGTTGGTTAATTATTAATTAATAATATTAGATAATTAGTAAATAATATATAATTAATTTAATTAATTATTTATTATTTAACATCTGTGTGCGTAACTATATTTCCCAGTCGGTAGCCACTCTATATTCCATGTGCTACATTATCTTAAAGATGCCATGGCTCTTTTCGAAATATATTTATAAAATAATAAATATAAATATATTTTATATACCTACTAAATAATGATAAAGAAACAGTTAAACAGAACGATGAAAATTATATTAACTATAAAAAAAACCATAGCTGGTATACAAAACGGATTTGCAACGCTTCTTTAGAATTCGAACAGTGTAATAAATGATAAATAATAAATTAACACATTTGAAGGTAATGTCTTGCCGATGCGCTTCCTTATTAAATACCTACCAACGGCGACAGACGTTCCGTGTGAAAATTTTCCGTTCAAAATACCTCAAGTGACGTTCCAAATAAATACAGACGTGGGTATTTACAGGAAAATGAGTTTTGTGCACAAAAGCACTAAAGGCGAACGGAATCCCTTCGTTAGTTCCATATTAATTTTAGCAATATCAACGTATTGCAATAGCCCAGTTAGCAAGGCTGGGGTCTCCGAACTGTTTGTATTATACGTCGTGAGTTCGTATCCTCCACTAGACTGTTAGCAGCGCCAGGTACTCCAATACAACGCCTGGCATATGATGAGCAAAAACCATTTTATGACACTTTTTAGATTAAAATTATTTTCTTTTAGTTTGTTTATTTATATTAAGGCTTTTATTTACAAAAGTTTTTATTTTAGCTATGGTGAAAAAATTGCTTCATAAATAAAGGTTTTCTATTCTATCCTTTATCCTTATTTTATTACCTGCTCCCGCGTATTTTATTATGTTCTTTGTATCAATTTATTATTTTTTACCACTGTATGATTTATATATTTTGCCAAATATACACTTATATATTCTTCGTTATCCCTAGCGGAAATGTCACGTGAGACGAGTGTGTCATTTTTACCGTCAACAACCCGTAACCCGGTGGTCTCAATGTTATCATTTGCAACGCTGCGTATCTATCAAGTAAACATTTAATGAAACCGTTGGGCCTCACAGAGCGCTCGATGACAGCGCTGAGTCACCAAACTCATTATGCAAACGCGAACCGTGCCGTCACCCGCCACCGCCTCGCGAGCCTCGCGGGAATTCCACATACTCGTACACATATATGGGAAAGGAGTTTGAAATCTATTTGAAGAATATAGATAGCTATGTAATATGTTCTCACACTTGACAACTGTATGGTTTGTACAGTCTACATGGAGTATTGTGCAACATAATTTCATGTTGATTGTACATTGATGCATTTAATATTTAGTTTTTTCAAGGGAAAAGAAGGCAAACGAGCATACGTGTCGCCTGATGGAAAAAATTCAAAGCGTCCATATCAACAATATAAGCTTTACAAATGAGTTGCAAGCCTTTGATATAAGAGACGGCCTGTTTTTTAAGGTTCCAATGACGACGTATTGGCTCGAAAATACCTCTGAAGGTAGCTAGTTTCACCACCACTATGTGTGGAATAAAGTGTTATAAATGATCATCATCTACAGCCTACAGCTCCATTGCTGGATACAGGTCGTTCTCACGTCGCACCACCTTACCCGATATTCGGCTTCACACATCCTGTTTCAACCAGCTATCCTGCGCAGTCCGTCGCACTATCTACGGGAACGTCGTTTATACATTAACCAACTTTATCTTCTACTCAAACAGTTCTCGGGTTTTCAATAAATGTGACTAGCCTATTGCCACTTCAGTTTACTAACAAGAAACCTATTGTCGGGCGTCAATTCTCTAGGGTATTTTTCATTTCCAATCTTATCCGTCAGTGAGATTTGAGCATCGTTCTCCATGACTATGTGGAATTTTTAACCTTGTGGTGTATAATACGTAGAGCTCCATCTGGCCGTGATGAGTAACATAATAATCATACAATAACATATTTTCATAAAGTTAAGTTCACAAATATTTGACGCTGACTGTACCCGCTAGCGGGCAAAAGTTTGTAATATAATGCGTCGTTCATAGCATAAGTTTTAATGCGATTACACTAGTTAGCACTTATTATTAACAAAAGTGTGCACACAACTTTATTGTTCACAAACTTTTAAATATAGTTTATTTGCCTTTTTATGTTTAGGGACTTAAAAAATAAAAAGAAATAAAATATCTTTTTAGTTACACTAAATAGGTTTATCGAGATAAAGCAGGAATAGCTCAATTGGTGGAGACAGCTCTAACCATCTAAGGTCGTGGATTCCATTCTTCCACTGGACAGAAAAACACTGTTCACATCCACTATTGCTATGATTCATATATTCCTCGCACAAACAATATTCGCTTATTTGGAATAACTAACAAGAATTGTAGTAATAATAAAAAAATTGCTAGCCTCTAAAAAAACTATTAGGTTTGCTTACTTTGCTAAACTATTAGGTTTTCGAGATACAGTAGGATACTCTCATTTCTTCCCGTTAAGACTAAAGAAGTAAATACCAGTAGATGGGCACCAGCGTCTATCATCTAATTTATGCTTTTTAATTCGTCCGTCACGCGTGGGTATCATGGCAACATCTCCCAAGCTTAAGGAAGGCCTATGTCCGGCAGGGGGCTGTTGATGATGATAAAGAAGGGTTGTTTTATAAGTGTCATAGATTTGTTAAATTTAATAATTTCAAGGACACTTACAAAGTTTCCGTAAATTTTGTCCGGAATCCAGTTCGGTTGCAGAATTATGTTTTCAACCATAAATAATAATAAAAAATCACAAAGGATATAAATAAAATTTAATAACTTTTACGCAGACGACAGCTCCGGGTTTTATTTTTTAATAATTCCTTACGGTCGCCACGTCAGGCACACCCTTGGAGATACCGTTAAACTTGCGGACGATGTTTCCTTTTAGTGCTGCAACACTTCTGCAATGCCTATGGCACCGCGGATGTCTACAGGTGGTGTTAATTGCTTTCTATCAGGTGACACGCCGGCTGGTATGCCTTTGTATCAAATAAAAAAAGATAGTCGTCGGGTTGCTTTTACATATTCGATATCGAATATATCGATACGGCATACTTGTCAAAAAATCACGAAGAAGATCCACGATCTCTCTAGCGTTGTGAAGCAGGGCGTCAACTTATTGAAATCGAGTATTTATTACCTACAACTTAATACCTATGACCTAATTATGCTACCAAACACCCGATGTAAATATTGCACGACAGTCTTTTTTAGATATTTGTTATTAGAGTAGAAACACTCCAGCCAGCCATTTTCACAAGGTCAAATAAATTTTGTTGCAAAAACAAGCAATGTCCTTTGCTTAAATCATTCACGCCATAAATACAGAGTGTCGTTTGATAAATCAAGAAAGAACAGCGAAGAGGCGTTAGCCGGAGGAAACTTTGTCGTTTGCCGAAATTTACGGCGGCTAAGTTTGTCTCATTTAGTTGAACGCAAAGTTAAGATAGAACCATTCTAATTATGTAAGTTGTAACAAAAGTATAAATGCATTGATTATATCTCTAGCGCTACTCTACTCTCTGAGGAGGGATATCTCATCTCCCAGCATTTTTTATCGCTTTTACCACGGGTAATGCTCCGAGGAATTATTTGGAATTCCTGACGCTGAATTCCACCACCGCACAACTCGCCGTAAACGAAAATTTCATCCCCACCATCTGGATGAGTGGCGATCTACTACGGTTTCTCTCGTAATATCTTTCCACGCACCACCAGTTTGTGAAACCAGCTACCCTAAGCGGTCTTTCCGAACCGATACGACATTGGAACCTTCAAAAAAGAAGCCTATACATACCTAAAAGGCCGGCAACGCTTCCGCGACTCCTGCGGTGTCGCGGTTGTCTATGGGCGGCGTTGATTGCTTTCCATCAGGCGACACGCTTGCTCGTTTGCTCTCCCAACCCCACAAAAAAGGCTATCTATAAAGCTCCTATATATCACAATTAACTTAATATTTTTGACAGGCCTAAGCTAAAGACAATTCTTAACCCTAGCCCAGATCACAAGAAAGATCCCGGTTGGAGAATCCAGGTTGAGTTACATTGTCAAGCACAAGCATTAATCGAGGAGTGCCAAGCATTTAAGCTTGATGCGGTTAATCACGGAGTCCAAAGCCAAACTGCCTTATTCTTTGTGATAGTGGACCGGCACAGGTTTTCAATACTCAGGTAGACTTTTCTGCTCATCTACAAGTGTTTGCACCCATAATCAAATCGTACAACACTCACCGCAAAGAAATAATGTGTGACCCTATGCCATCTGCTTGTACCCACACGCTCTCACTATTTAATAACTCTTCTTTTTAGAATAATCACCTCAGGAAGTGCTCTGAGTAATCTGGATGAGTGGGGATCTAGTACGGTGCACATTTCCCGAAACTTTAAAAAAATAAGCCTACATATTTCTTAAAGTCTGACAACACCTCTGATCAAAAAACACACGTACATACATATCGTCACGCCTGTCTCCCGTAGGGGTAGGCAGAGACAACAGATCTCCATCCGCTACGATCTCGGCATACTTTCCTTGCTCCCTCCACACTCATTACTCTCCTCATGCAATTCCGCCGGTTAAGGGTACTCTTGACCTGGGCTTTCTTAAAAACTTCAGCAATTTGGTCAAGGTATGTTTTCCGTGGTCTTCTCCTACCGACCCTTCCATCCACATTCGCAACGTAAATTTCTTTTGCCAGTCGTCTTTCCTTCATCAAAATCAAAAAATAATTTAATTAATTTAGAATGTTTCGCTTTTCCGCCAGTTTCCGCATTGTGTCCCTCATCATATCGGAGCGAATTTCGCGTTGTACTTTTCCGCTGTCAGATTTAACTGACAACACGAGGCGCGCCGCACTGGCGCCGCGGATCGGTCGAACGGCCCACCTATATGACCGGTACAGCGACGCCGACGACCCATTGTTGGGCCACGTCACCCACGCGATGCTCGCAGCTCGAGTGCTCTTAAGTTACTCGAAACTTATACGTACGGACTACGTACATACGCGCCGGGCTTTCACAATAGCATACTTTCCTTTATTCACTGGTACCAGGAAATATTGGGAGTTGGAATTTTCTAAAACACAAGTGTGGTGTGACAATTTGACACACAATTTGAATTTACTTACTAACGACATTTTAACATTATAAATTCTGAGGTTTCACTCCGATCACGACACAACTCTTCAGATCCCCGTCAAGAAATATCAAGCATTGGCGTCATATAAATTTTTTTTATTTTTGGAAATAGTCTACTATATACTTGATTTTATGAGATATATAAATAATTAATATAGTGTCTAATAATATAGTCTCAGGCAAAAAGAGAAGCTTCATAGGACGCTTGGTAGATGTGAAACATTGACGACGGCTCTAATGTATGCTCACGGCCACGTGTAAATGACCATATAGATAAAGTCGAGTGGAGGGGAACGTAGTCCGAACCGAGACGACGTCTCGGTCTACGATTTCATTATCATACCTCGCGATAAGATCACATCAAAATGAAGCAATAAATCTACTTGTGTATGTGAATTTTCATATTCATGACTAGCGTAAATTTCAGTCACGACCTGCTTAGGTAAGAACTAGCATTGTAGGTAAGAATGTGATATATCCCAATTTTGTTTCTATTTGACATAGACCGCTGACGCTTGGGGGGGTCGGTGTCGGCCAGTTTGGGAACCGCTGGCACTGTGATAACGTAGCGACTGACCTGTGCATCGGCGGTGTCCGTTGTGTGTACTGCGCCATGTGTTGGCGAGCCGCGCCGGCATGGCTACGCGGCGCGCATACCTCGCGCCGCTAGCTCCGCGCCATCGCGCGCGCGTCTCGCGCCACCGTCCCGCGGCGCACCCACCACACACACTCACCACCACACCGACAACACCGACAACCGACACACGACACCGCACGCCGCACGCCGGGACACTGCACCGATCAACCTGCAACACACGCAACAACGTCACACCAATCGACCCGATAGATATACATACATATAGGGCTTACAATACCGAACTAAATATCTGAATACCACCGGTATTTGACATTTACTGATAAAAAATTTTCTAGTTATATTTTTACTTATCTCAGTTGTTATATTGACTTGTTAACAAATAATATATGAAATCCAATAAATATTGTTCTGAAACGAGCAGATATTATTTATTTTATTACATAAAGAGTAGGAGTAGATAGATATAAAAAAACGTGCAAGTAAAAAAAGTACATATTAAATTTTATTTGCCAGATAAATGTGCCAGATATAGATTTGAATACAATGAAATTGTTTGTTTATCTTCAAAAAAAATTTCTTGTAATTAATTAATATTATTTAAATAGATTTATATTGTGCATAAATTCAATTTTTATCAACTAAATGTAATACCAAAATACCGGTATTTTTACATAAATACCGGTTTTTAATAACGGACAAAAATCGTCCGGGATTCCGGTATTCGGGATCCCGGAATCCCGGTATTGTAAGCCCTACATACATACATCTTCTTTATATAATAGCTCTCCGACAAGCGAAGGTTAGCGACAGATTCAGCCCAACTAGTCTAGTCGTCAATTTAGACTCAAAAAGGAGTGGAAAGATATAATGTATATATTTATTTATTTTAACGTTTTGCACAATGAGTACATAAGGCGACTCTCCCAATCCGCATTGGACAAGCGTGCTGGGATAATGTCCGTTCCTTTAGAAATGTGGAGGCCGATATATGTGAAAAAATGACCCTATGAAGAATCTATATGAAACATACACATATAGTCAAGTTTCATCACAATGTGTTCAGGGCTATTTTACATACGCATACACGCACACACAATTTTAAATTGTAAAATGAATACGAAATACATAATTATATAGACATAATTTTTATGTTTAGTAATTGGGGAGGTCTGAATTTCTCTTTTGTGAAATGTGTGTAAAGTCACCGTTTTGGTGCACACAGACACACGCTAATTAAATTTGCATCGAAACATTCGCAAATTAGCCTTTGTCCTCGGCTTCTCCCGCGCCGTGTGGGAATACGAACAACAATTTATCTTGTGCGCCAAATACAATCATTGCATGTTGGATGTACACTTTGCCTACAATGGCGTTGAGTTTTTGATAAAAAATATTACACATACATTTCATTTTATACTTTTTGTTTGTTGCTGGGAAAGGTTGCGGGTAAAAGACAGATCGGTCGGAAAAGGAAGTCGTGGCGTACGTACGTTTGTTGTTGGTTACTGTAGTGGGGAGGTAGAGAGATGTTTACGGCTGTTTTTCATTTTCATTCTTCATCATCATTTGTTTTTGCTATATATTACACACAGCTCATATATGTCCCATTCACGATCCGGACGACGAAATGGCGTCATTCGGATCCACCCACGACACCAACACTCACACGCACCCCGGCTCTAGCCGAGCACGTAGTGTAGGGAACACTTCTACACCGGCCCCTTACACGAGATTCTCTCACGTACCCGGTCGGTTCTCACCCCCTAGACCTTAGGGTCTAGAGGACTAATGGGGACTATAGTAACTTCAGTCCAATCCTCCCTTAAATGTTTAACGTAGCATCATGATGAATTTAAAATCGGCACACACACATGTGTAACTCCGACACGGCGTCAAGCCGATGCGTTCTGCGATTTGCGCAGATTCCCAATTACATTTTACTTGCCCGCGGGCTCCCAGACCGCTGGCCCAATATTCGATAAAGCTGTTAAAGCCAATAGGCTACCAGCATTAACATATTCGAATCAAATCAATATGTCCCACTGTTGGACATCCCATTTCTGTAGGAATGAACATTAACCCATCATGCTTGTCCAATGCGGATTAGCGGGGTTATATGTAATATATGCGTAGTATACGCGAGTGCCCTAGAACTGCTTCACATCGCGAAAGACGAGTCCTTCGCAAGTCGGAGAGGTAATATTAGAAGAAGAATTACCCAGCACAAGAATCATTAGGTTAGTCGGAATGGTTAACAGGGATTTTGGTTATATTGAAAACATGGCTAGTTTGCTTTAAGAAAACAAACGATTCGAGCGTAAATAATAAATGGTTTATTCTGATCACTATACGAGTGTGTGTCCTGGCACTAGAAACTTCGGGCTTGGAATGACATCAGCAAATATATTTTTATAAATACTCAATACACAAACGAAAAAACAACAGGAAACGAATTGCGTATTGCAATGATTAATGGCTTAAGTCAACATGTTCGCAGTTTTAACGTATATATATGTATGAAGCTATAATTGTTTTGTACGTGTCTGTCATCAGTGACAGAAGTTCAGACTCCTACTAAATGGCTGGACCGATTTTGATGATATTTTTGTGTGCTTTTGTGTGGTCCCTGGATGGTTTGGGTTCACAATTGGACCCGATAGCTGGCGTTGCAATCGGGTTCTAGGATTTTTATTGTCAGGGCAGAATAACGTCTGCTGGACCCTCTAGTATGTATGTGTGTTTATGACAAAAACATGTTAGGGAAAACAATTTTGTTTAATGATACAGTTGGGGAAATTATTAAATACCTTATTAATAAAACATTAGAAATTCTATCGATTTTACTTAGGTTCTTGGTAAACTAAATAAACCAAGATGATTAATAGAGTGAGGCGTTACTTTGCGGAAATCCATTACTATATGGACGGTCAGAATTTTTACTTAGTCAAGATCCACGACAAGCAAACAAAATAGAAAAATAATATCTGTTTCTCACTGAAAGAAGTGGATTTACGGGGAACTTAAACGAAGTTTTACCAAAAAATGGGCCGTCAGCAACTCTTCACTTTCCAACCACTATCCACAACACCAACTCTAAACACACACCACCACTCTTCCACGCGAGGCATCATCAGGTATAGTAAGTAGACTCTACGGAAGACAACCGTTAAGTACCGTACTTAACGATTGTATTCCGTAGTCTTAGTTAAGTAAAAATTTTGACTGTTCACATAATTAAACTAAGCTGCAAAATGCTAATATTGGAAACACGACAACGGGATACCAATGTGGGGCTATTAATTTATATTTACTTCAGTAGTAGAATTTTATATTAGAATAGAATACGTTTTACTTGGCTGCCACAGTACAATCCACAATTATATAATACTAGCCTGTGCCCGCGGCTTCGCTCGCGTGGAATTTGGTCTGCCACATTAAGGTTTCGTGACAGATCATTTTAAATAAATATATATATATTTTTTTACTTAATTTATGGTTCACAATTTTGATCATAGTGGCTTCCACATAAAAGGTAGATATATGTTGTCGCGAACTTTTATTTAGAACTATTCAAGACAAACAATCCTACGGTACATCATGTAACTCCAATGGTTTAGGCAACGTACGCCAAGATAGCTCTCAGAGGCCAGATTTTTTTCCGACTTAATTGACATGTATCGTTATATTACGACTAAAATTACATAAAATCATTAGAAATTAGCCTACATGTTGTTCCGATGTATAACCTATATTACTGTAGAGTTTCATCCAAATCCGTCCAGTAGTTTTTTCGTGAAAGAGTAACAAACATACATCCATACTCACAAACTTAGTAGGAATAGTAGGAAATAAGATACACTAATAGTGACACTGTTTAGGTAGAATAGGAATACAGCTCGCTTTAGCTGTCCACTGTTGTTATAATCTTCATGCTTCGAGCAATTCTACCGATATCCCTGGAGTTCTTGTTAAACTGATCAAATTAGGCCACGTACTGCTAACGATACAAACAGGGCACCGTGTTCCTATTAGGGGATTATTACTTTCAATGTATTTTTCCAGTGGAATAGAATAGAATTCGTCTCATTTCGCTGCCACAGTACAATGCACCGTTACATAATATGCACTAGTAGTGATACTGTTTATGCATTAGATCGATAGTAATACAGCAAGTCAGGACAGCTAACTATTGCTGTAATGTTCATCATGGTTGGTGGGGTTATTGCGAATCGTACTTTTTTTAGTTTTAGATAGACAACTAATTCGCTCAGTGGCGGGGATGCCGCGTACAGTGTCAATGGTCGCTTGTTCGATTCCCATATCGGTATAAATATAAAGTTATAAAATTCTCTCAAAATGCCACATGCCACAAGGAGAGGGAGCTAAAAATTTATTAAATTAATATGACGTAATTTATGGATGGCCCCTTACTAGTATGGACAGCCAGTGTCCAGATTGTTAATATTGACTTTGAATCTGTTGTAATTTTAAATCCGAGAACTCAACACTGATCCTATGTACATGGTGCAAAATAAGTAATTATGTATTGCCCACAAATTTTTATTCCCTCCCTGATAACCTCGCCTGTGGGTTCATGTTCCTCCTTCAAGGAATGGGGAGGAGGAATGAGAAGGAGAGTCAAACAAATATGGGCTGTGAAAAAAGCTACAGCTCATCTACTGGTATTTTCTCCAATAGATACCTCGTACGGTACTTTTGGAAACAAATGGGTTGGTTCTATGCCTTGAATCACATCAAATACACATTTTTCCGTAGGAATTCTCCTAAGTGTTCTTAAGGCATGAGGCATTTTTAGTAATTACTAAGGCTTTTCAAACGTTGTTAATGTCTAATCAGCGTAATTTCTAATAACTGGTTAAATATACCCACTTTTTGTAGGAAAAATAGGTCATGATTAGTTCGTGTGCCTATGTATTTCATTGTAAAAAAAATATACAACAAGCATTAATATCGTTGCGTGTGACATGAAAACCGTTATGTTTTTTAAACAGATGCAATATAATAATGAAGGCGGTTAATAACATTTTTAATTATTTGTGTTGTGTTTAAATTATTACTTATATACGTTAAGTATTTCAATAGTAGTTAGTAATGATTATAAAACAAATATAATAAAATAAGTAATTTTTATTTTGATATAAAAAGAATTCGCATTGCATAAATGAATTTTCATATACAAAAAATTGCAAGGAATTGGAATTAGGAATGGACTCGGAAGGTACCTAGCAACTATATATATCACTATGACGTGAATCATGATGCATACAATACTAATACATACAATAATGTTATGAATTGTCTTTCATAATGATTCTCATTTTTTCCTTTAAACAATGAGTTTAGATAAATATTTAATTTGTTAGAAAACACTGCAGTCAGACATGATTCATTTCAAACTATTTTCTTATGACTTTGACAAGAAAACACAAACTATATACGTGCGTCACTGCATTCCCGCTAAAACTTTAATAAGGCAAGGAATGAATTTAGATAGTTTTGTATGATCGACAAATTTTAAATTTTTTAACGTTTTTTTTGTTCGGCACTAATATGATTGTTTTTATTTTATAGACCAACCTTTCGTGATATACTTTACTGCGATGTAAATAAATATTTCATATACACCGACTGTGAGAGGCGGTTCTGAGAACGGAAAGGTTCCATTAACCTTGTAAGACCATGCCAGGTGAACGGAACGACGGTCCATTCGAATGAAACTTCTGCGGATGTTCTATTTGGTTTGTATATTTTGGTTAATTTAGCTACACTGCACAAATGGCACCTAGAGACGAAAATAACAATGTGCGTTCACTGGCTTCGTCTCCAAGAGATAGGTTATCATCGCCTTATAAAATTGATTTACTAAGCACGTGCTCCATAATTAATGCAACACACCGTCCAAGCCATGTTTATGTAACCCATGTGTTGGAAGCAAGAGAAAAGACTAACGCAGATAATTTACGCAGTTCACTAACCTAGAAACTTATGATTATTATGGCGAAATAGGAAAGTAAAGGAGAAGTAGCACGAATGTTTTCTCTTGACAAACTTACTTTATGTAAGGCACTGGTGGTTTTGATTGTGTTACCCGTGTTCAAATACTCACCTTTAAGCCTAAAACAGCTCTGTAATCACCGTAAGTATCGTAACGGATCTCACACGCGCGGACACGAACTTGCACTCAAATATCACAAACTTCTATAGAACAAATTGCGTAACACCACTCTCTATACTTTCCGTAAATAGCCCGATAAGTTTTAAAATATATGACACGTTTAGAGTTTTCGAAAAGTCCATTGAACTGTTTCGGTTAAAATTTACGTCCAGCGAAATTATAGGTAGTACGAAGTGGCAACGCTGTATAGACGTCGTATACATTTCGCGTCGCGGTCGCCAGGCGGCGTGACTGTCGGAGGGGGGCGGAGCCGGGAGCGAGGCAGCGGGTGTGTGCAAGAGAGAAGACGACAACGGTGAACGCCACGTCGCAACATGAGAGAATATTTTATCATGGTGTGCTTATGGGACTCTGTGTCGAAACTGCGATTGTTTAGATGGCGAAGACATTAGCGGATGGTGTACAGTGCTGCGACTGGGTGACCTTTTCGTTGTACGCGTCACTGCGGGTGGCGATAACACGAGGTCGTCGGTCGAGCGCGCGACGTTGCCAGCTCGCACCGGCATTCGTAGCCCACGTTTCCACGGATTACGAAAGTGTCAGCGAAATCCCCGCGGCCCTTTGATACACATATCTACCTACCTACCTATCTATAAGACCTAGCCTAGACACGCAGTGACTGCGATGTGCCCTATCTAACCTAGATACGTATTTGTACACGTGCTAATTTAAAGTTAAATTAAAATGAACTTCTATTAAAAGTGCTGATACGATTTATTCATTAAAGACAGTTAATGCTATCATTGATAGGGTGATATAGTTAGATATTGTTTATTTTAAAATTGTAACCATATAAAATTTAATTTAAAATTGTATCGACATGTCTCACAGCAGGAGCTGAACCATTTCCGGAAAAATTAACGTTTAACCCCCTACGCTTTGTGCAAAGTGGGTTGGCGAGATACCCAGACACGAATTAAATATGTGCTAGACATACATATCGACGTAAAAACGCGAAAACACTGTAAATGAAACAATGACGAAAAAAATTATTGGATATTCGGATCAGAAAAAAATACTGCGTCGAATGGTCTGAGCCTCACAGCTCTCAAGATCAATAGAACATTTAATACGGCGTTGAAACTGACTGTTTTTGAGTGATCAGATACAATTTTTTCAGACATTTTAACTTTTTTTATTCCGGTGGCAAGTTTTCATTTTGCGGTTTACTATGTTTTCTTGCGTTTCTTTGCGTCGATATAGATATTTATCTGAATGCCACTCAAAAAATTAAGTCGGAATACATACATACATATCTATGTTTACATATATATCTATGTTTATACATATAGGAATGTAGCAAGAAAGTTGGTTCCACGGAATTAGTTCATTGATTTGTTATTTTACTTACCATTGAACTTAAGAAGTTAACTTAACCAAAAACACCATGTAGCTGAATTGAATTCTAGCTACTCTTGTTTTAACAAAAGATTTAAAGATCTAAAATGTTACTTTTTCATAAAGAAATTTAATTAGGAGTGGAGGCCGAGTTTTGTCAAACGGAGTGTACCCTTCTTGGCTCGATGAAGGAACTATCTACGTAGAGTGGCTAGCAGATACTGGATGCGTATAGCCGAATATCAGTCTAGTTGGCGCACCATAACGAAAATCTATGTCCAGCAAAGGACTGCCGTATACTGATGATGTTTTAAATTAACATTTTTGTACAGTATAAGCTGTCTCAAAAGTTGGCAACGTTTCTGCAATGCCTATGGTTTTGCAGATATCTATATTTTTAAAACGAGCAGGCATATAACCTGATGGAAAGCAATCAACGCCGCCCATACACATCAGCAATACTATAGGCATTGCTGAAGCGTTACCTGCTTTTAGAAACGTGTTGGCTTGTCTTTTCAAGGTCATCATGTTGCAAATACAATTGAAGACAGCTTGTTCTACAGTGCGGTGATGTATGGAATTCTGTATAACCAGTTATCATCATCGATATTTCTGAACTGATACGACATTGGCACCTTAAAAAACAAGCCATTTCTCAAAGGTTGGCAACGCTCGTGTAATGCCACTGTGCTGCACATGTCTATGGGCGTTGACTGCTTTCCATCAGTCGAAGCACTTTTCCTTCCTTTTGAATATAACTTATATATAACAAAAAATTTGAATATAACCTTTGAACCCTTTACCCAAAAGCTAGCTACACTTAGAGCTAAAAGTAACAAAAGTTTGGAAGCTCCTGATATATATATCAGGGATTCCCAAACCGTTTCAGTCTGCGGCGTACGTGAAGGTTTAAATTTTGTTTTCGGCGCCCTTACTAGTCGTGAAATAGAATACATTGATACTAAGTAGACAGGCACAAAAATTAAAACATCCACAATATGAAGTTGCGTTTTATATTTGTACTAGCCTTTGCCCGCGGCTTCGCTCGCGTGGAATTTGGTCTACCACATTAGGTTTCGTGACAGATCATTATAAATAAATATATATATATTTTTACTTAATTTATTGTTCACAATTTTGGTCATAGTGGCTTCCACATAAAAGGTAGATATATGCTGTCGTGGACTTTTATTTAGAACTATTCAAGAAAAATAATCCTACGTTACATCATCTTTGTGTAACTCCAATGGTTTAGGCAGCGTACGCCAAGATAGCTCTCAGAGGCCAGATTTTTTTCCGACTTAATTGACATGTATTGTTGTATTACGACCAAAAAATTACATAAAATCATTACAAATTGTAGCCTTTATGTTATTCCGATGTATAACCTATATTACTGTAAAGTTTCATCCAAATCCGTCCAGTAGTTTTTTCGTGAAAGAGTAACAAACATACATACTCGCAAACTTTCGCATTTATAATATTAGTAGAATAGGAGAGTAAGACTAGTAGGTTTAGTAGGATTGACAAACAATAATACACTTATTATTTAATAAAAATAGAAAATAAAAAATGCTAACAGTGCGTTACTAGGTTCTAAGGCTTGTTGAGCTTTTTTGTTTTTTATGGCTTTTGCAAATGATGCAACTACCTATTAAAAAAATCACGCCACATTAAAATAAGAAGCCGAAGTCCAAATAGATATCTACGACGTGCACACTTTGGGAACCCCTGGTATATATACATACCTGATAGAATTATTTTAACCGTAACACGGAAGGACGTGTACTGTGTATCTGCTGGAGACAACTGAAGATTTACTATTCGCGTAACCCAATTCCTGGCGGTGACGTCACCGGCGAAATATCGCGAACTCAATAACTATAGTTCAGAGAGTACATGGTGGGCACGCGACGTAGATTAATTGTAGCCATTTATCTGACGATACATCGTGCGTTTGATCTGACGCGCGTCTGGATCGGTGGCATGCCTACAAATGTTTTATGGAAATACACACAAATGTACATATACGATCGTATATACATACATACATACACACACACACACACAAATATATATATATATATATATATATATATATATATATATATATATATATATATATATTCCCGACTGTTCTGGGATCGGGCTCCCCCGCGTACTATGGTACCTTACCTCAGCATACAGGGCTCTGCTGGGGCTGACCTCCATTCTCCCTTTCGCCACCCGTCACGTCTTGATTCTCACGAGGGCGAAAAGTGAATGGAGAGCCGTTTCGCTGCGATGAATGCGATGAATGAATGTGGTCTCTGCCAACCCCTGCGGGGGATAGCGTGAATATATATATATATATATATATATATATATATATATATATATATATATATATATATATATATATATATATATATATATATATATATATATATATATGTGTGTGTGTGTGTCTTTATAGATGCATACTGTGTGAATGTATGTATATTATTTAAAATACAACTAATTTTCAAGTCCTCCTCTATAAGTTCACAAACTCCTTATATATATATTTATATATCTTGTTCCAATTTTTTTGAATCGTTAATAAAATACTTTTTATTCATCCACTCTAGTTTAAATACATTTTTTTAAACCTATTTGGCTCAGTTTACGTAGTTTATGTGGGTCTTACATGTATTTATTCCGAATCTTGGACAAACGTGGTAAGTTAAAGTCTATTCCTTCAGAAAATTTACATTGGCACCTTCAAAAGACAAAGCCAGAAACGCTTCCGTGACTCCTGCGATGTCGCGGATCTCTGTGGGCATCGTTGATTGCTTTCCATCAGGTGACACGTTTGCTCGTTTGCCCTCCTATACCAAAATGGCATACACATGTGAGCTGTAAAAAATACGACGCTATAGGCGACAAGATGTACCACTCCTATCTTTTTAACCGAAAAGTAATATCATCGAAAATCTTATAGTTCAAGAAAGATGTTGTGATACATAAATCAGAATACATTAACTATTCACCGTCTTTTACGCCTCAATATAGCGTTGGCAACACTAAGCAGTTGTTGTTCATCCAAATGTGAGTTCTATTTTCATGGTACTATGAATCATATTTTGTTGATAGATGTCTGTATTTTATTTCTAGATATCACACATCAGGTAGTTAAAACGGAAACTATTGATCTGACAAGGGTTTCCGCCCTTTAGGTACTTGTACTATTTGAAATTTCCCAAAATGTAAAATACAAAATTGAACTTTATATGCATACATTTCGTATTTGACACAGGCCGGTAACGGTGTCGCTGGTGCGAAGTGTCTCACTCTACGGTCACCGCTCCAATTGCTGACTTGCGGATCGATACGACATTACAACCTTCAAAAAACAAGCCTACATACTTCTTAAAGGCTGGCAACGCTTCTACTTTTTATCCCACGGCTAAGTCAGTGTTGTTGGCCTTTGAGAAATGTTTAGACTTGTTTTTTTTAAGGCAAGTTTTTTACACCTCTTTTTGTCTCCCACTGCTGAGAATGAGCCTTCCCGTTTTAACCTTACACACTTGTTTGGGAAAGATTGTCGATACACCCAGTCTCAAAATATATCTATAGGCAGTGTAAGGAACACTATCTGTGCACGCACACAAATTTTAATCAGAGCACAGATGAAAAATAAACGCGCTCACAAAAAAAATTTGTAGTGTTTCTTTTAAGAGTGCCTCTCCGACATGCGAAGGTTGGCAGCCAATTTAGAACAACTTTCCTCCTCCTTCGCGAGGTGCAGCAGTTCTGGAGCACTCGCTATCGCGGTCCACTCCCTGATATTACGAAGAAGATCTTAGATTTTCTTTTTCGACCAACTTGTCTTTTGCCCGCGATTTTTCTCATCATGATCAGTTGCAGCAATTTGTACCTGTCATGTCTCATGATATGACTCAGGTAAGCAACTTTTTTACCTTTGACTGTTTGATGTACAGAAAATTAAATTACACCTGCTTATGAAATCCATATATAAATATATATATAATTGAATCAAATGAAGCTTTAAATTTAAATAAACCGCTATAGTAAAACTATAGTAGTTGTGTTTATAGTGGATGAGAAAACCATATGGATACGCTAATGAGAGTAAAGTTTATGCAGAATGGTTAAAACCAAAAGCCAGGAGAGAGAAGTTATAAAACAATCCAGGTTGTAATCAGAAATATAATCCTTAATTCAAAATTGTTTAATAATATGTAATTGTGAAGTGAAATTCTATATTCACGAACTAATGACTTGACTTAATTTTAGACTATTTTTTTTTCATTGTGTTCCTCTGTTATGTATGCAGTACAAGCGGTATGCTGTAAGGTTGAGTCAATGGATATAAGAAGGTACAAATTTTGGCTCATTATTTTTTATTATGTGCTTTTTTAAATTGCCGAATTTTGTTTTAATTTTGCAAAAAAGTGCCCACACAGGTCACAAAAAATTAGAAGGAACACTGCCTACATACATATATTAATATTGAAGTGGAAATAAAACCCGCGTTCATTGAACTCAAAGAAAATGAAATTACTCGCTCAGGACACATGCTTATTCTAACGATTGTACCTACCTCTATCAGTCGTATACTTTCAGATGTTAGACAGCTCGGACCAAAGGGATTGTTGGAACACGAACCATTTTGAAATGCTCCACTCAAAACAAGCGATCGGGACCGTCGCTCGCCCCGGGGGACGAGGGACAACCT
This sequence comes from Baronia brevicornis, assembly GCA_031353405.1. Classification (NCBI taxonomy): domain Eukaryota; kingdom Metazoa; phylum Arthropoda; class Insecta; order Lepidoptera; family Papilionidae; genus Baronia; species Baronia brevicornis. The sequence continues at coordinate 2,415,556 of JASFAT010004747.1, forward strand.
ACCTCTGCTAGGAAATGTTTTCCAAGAAATCCATTTCACATAGTAGTAGGTACTCATTATACTCCTTCTAGGAACAAAATAACATTTTTAAACTATTTTTAAGAATTATCTTTGGTTTTGCTATAAATTGAAGTAAATCAGAGCGTTCACGAGATCATTTTTTATATTTGGACTACGTCACGTTTATCTTTTGTTTCTATTCCATTTTATGTGTTTTTTTATCGCATTGAAGTTCTATTTCGGACGAATTCACACTCAGGAGGTAACAGGATAAAGTGTAATTATAATTTTAACTAACTTTGTAGGCGCAGAAACCCAAAATGGATCTTGGTTGTCGAAAAGATCTTACGCCACCGTGCCTTGTCCTGCGTCACCTTCTGCTAGCTTCCACCATGTCTCTCCAGGGGCACCTGGGGCCCTTCACAGAACGGCGTCCAGTTGCGCGACCCACATGCACTCTTTTGACTGTGCGATCCCCTCTTTTCCTCACGTACGCTCTTTTGACTCCCACATCTTCTCAACGTGGCCCAACGGCAGCGGCGGGAAACGAAATCGGCGACTCTCCGATTACATTGGGTCGGGCCACCAGATGCTCGATTTCGGGATTTTTCCGAGAACGTCAACTGCAGTCATCTCTTCTAGTTGGGCCCAGGATCTTACGGAGGATTTTTCGTTCTGCAACTAGAAATTTAATAAAGATAATATTATCTCAGAAACAAGTCTGGAATGAAATATAACCCACAATAGATTTTGGGATCGAAGGAAACAAGAAAGAAGTTAGAATATCCATTTTTTGATACATCCCTATTAGCACCTTGTCAGTTTGTTACAACTGTAAAATGTATAATTAATCGATTTAAGAATTACGAAATCTGCCTAATTATCAGAATTCGTAACTCCAAAAAACATCTTTTCTCACATCTCACTTTCGATATCATCTACTTAATAATCTCAAAACGCACCCGATGGAATACTTCATATTTACCTCAACAAATCTCTCTTTTAACAACTAAAGTAAAAATGGTTTTATAAAAATGACTCAAACTATGAAAAAAAAATCACTTTATTGTTGTTCCTGTAAAATTGACTGTTATGGACTTACGAATTTTGATAATTAGGCTGACGACATGCTGTAGCAATTTTGGCATCTTACGTTAACATAATCTATCGTTCTTGGCCCTGACCTACCCCGATCTCAAACAGCACATAAAAATTATTGGATTGGCGGGAAACACTCGAGGCAGCTTGCCAGCGATGTTTTTATTTTATCGTTCGACTTTCTTGCCGTAGTACGCGTGCCTTGCCAAGCAGTTCCAAGAGTTAGACAATGGTATTGAAGTGTTAAATTCGAGACGCGTTCTGTGTGTCGACTCCTTTGTGTGAGGTAGAGCTGCGTGCGTACTGCGGACCCAGCGGTTTTATTGCCGTGAGATCGGGAACTTTCTCGCTGTTATATCACTTTATGCTGAGCAAATTGTTTTGCTTATCTATGTATATCTATCGATCGACTTTAAATAATCGATGACCAATCGCTACAGTGCTGGGACTACTACCAACGGAGTCAATGGTCGCGGGTTCGATGCCCGCAACGGGATAAATATATGTACGGCCTATAGATAATTATTCCGAGTCTGGTTACCCCGCCAGTCCGCATTGGACAAGTGTGGTGGGTTAATATCCGTACCTCTAGATATGGGGAGACCAGTGTCCAGCAGTGGGACAGAAAATATGTATTCATATGATTATGCGAAGAAAATATTTAGTGCCCCTTTTGAAACATATTACGCGCTCGGAGGAATGTGACATTTGGCATGGTTTCATATGGAAAAGCATGAAAAGACATATTTACGTGTGAAAAGAAATATATGTCTGTATGTATGTATGTATTTACGTTATATATATTCTTGTATCGTTTAAACTCAAAAATCACTGAATTAGTGTCATAGTGCAATTTTTACCAATAGCAATAAATAATTTTGCACGTGATTCAAATTTCAGTACGCAGCCTTATTTTATTTTAAATACCGCTAAAAATAATTTGTTAATCCGCTTACGAAGCGCTTGAAATGTTTAACTTAAGCAAACAATTTTTTCAAGGGGATATTTTTTTGTAATAAAGAATTTTAATTTTTTGTAATAATAATTAAGATTTGAAATAAGTACAAAGATTTTTCTTTACGTATTAATACATAAATTTATATTATTTTAAATTCCACAGTTGAAACAATGAATTTTTGTTCAAGTCAATAAATAATAGTAATAATATAATATCTTTATTTGCAATAAATTTGTTACAATATAAATGCTCGCTACAACATACAATGCGTTCACCAATTTAGCTTGTTACAATGGCAATTAAAAAAATTGTTAAAAATTTTAATTTAAAATATAAAATGACTTTTCCCGCCAAGATATATGAATGATATTGAGTTTTTTTTCACGTATATAATCTTATGTTATTATCGATTATATTGATAAATTATGGTGACGTGTTATTCAATATATGTTGTTTGATCGATCTAGAAGATCTAGAAATAAAGTGAAATGAAATAAATGCGTTTATCGTGCTTGACTAAAACTCCATGCAAAGGCCACCATTTTATCAAGACGGATCTTGAAAAGCTGAATTTATATTTCAAAATACTTGTTATTATATTTTACTTCAACAGGTATAATAGTTATATGTAATTGCCGTCGAAGAGAGAAGAAAGAAAATATAAAATGATTAACTGCAAAAATTTTTCGTCCTTTAATTCAGTGAAATTAAAGTAAATTGTATATTTATTTATGTTTATGATGTTCATATGTGTTATGTTTAAGTTAATAATCATTGAATATTATTTTAATTTCTTTTTTGGACGTTATCGTAGCGGAAAGTTAGCCTTGAAGAACAAGGACAGAGATATATGAAATGGTGTTTGTTTAGTGTTCTTCTAACCAACGGCTACGACGAAGAACGGCTTCCAAGAAATCACAGATGCGTCAACTACGGATACAGTTCCTAAAGAGCCTTTTCTTGATTTCGTCATTTTTACAGGTTTTGCGAATTTAATTATGAATCAGATAAAATTGTAATGATGCCCGGCCGAACTCCCAAATACTTTAACTAGAAAGCATTGGATTTTGGTAAAGCCCCTTAATTATATTATATAATAAAAAAGTGAGACACTACCTCTTCTTCCAAGAAATGATTTATTTCTTGGAAAAATGACGGAATTGACTTAAGTAACGTTTTGGAAAAATACAGTATTTTGTAAAAGTATACGAAAAGTAGAGAAGTTTTGTAAGTTTTAGAAGTCGTGAACGTACCTATTCTTTCTCAGGACTTTCTAAGAAAATAAACCTGAGTCAAATTTAACTTCCAACGTATTTCTTTGTTAAAAGTTTGGCTTTTTGTCCGTTAAAAAAGTTTAATTTTGGACCTGGGTTTGAACTCTTACGCTGTCTTAATTAGAATTATAACACTCATGTTAAAAGCGGACTACGAATCCATCTTAAAAAAAGTCAAAAACGATTGGTGGATAGTAACATCTAAAATTCTAGTTGTGTAACTGTGCCCGCAGAGAATGTATCTTACAAACAGTAAATATTTTTGAAACAATGGCAAAAAAGTGTTTATGTGGCAGAAACATAATAAGTTGAAATAGTCTAAGTATAAGGGTGTTAATTGTGGCAAGTTTCGAGTCTTTGTATGTGATGTGATATTACAATAATATTATAATGGTTACTGTTATATTTTATTTATTCATTTAAGTAATCAACCAGTTGTACAAATTGCACTTTACTCACAATCATAGAAAAACGATTAAAGTTTCTTAAACAATAAAATATATATACATAACAGCAGTTTAATACAAATTTCTGCAAATGGTATTGAAAATCCAAAATCAATTTAAAAAAATCGTAAATTTGACTGATGGTATTTGAAAAGTTATTTATACTTTATATTGATAAATAATACTGTAATATACTCTTTGTTTAAAGATCCAGCAGGCTTTGGATCTTTGACACGAACCGCCGATTGGACTTCAAATCTTGCGCCGCAAGTGGACTTGGATAGGCCATACTCTCCGAAGGAACCCTGATCACATTCCCAGACAGGCGCTGGAATGGACTCCTCAAGGGAAAAGGAAGCGAGGCCGACCCAAACACACCTGGAAGCGCTCCGTAGCGGCCGAGATGAAATCCATCGGGTTGACGTGGCCTGAAGTGAAGCGCGTCGCTCAAGACCGATCCCAATGGAGAAGCACTGTGGACTGCTCCACCTCGGGGACATAGGACCATAAGAAGAAGACTCTTTGTTTGCGATACTAATACTTATCATGTATATCCCACAGCTGGGCATGGGGTATCGTCATTTCTGGTGTAATGATCATTAAGTCACCACGCTTATCTAAGCCGGGTGCGCTCAATTTTATTTAAATTCAAACAGCTCATTTTGTTAACAAACCTACACAGTTTATTGACGCACCACACAAGCCAACCGGTCAGACTGAGCGCAGCGTTTACCATCGCCGTTTTAAAATTTGAATTGTAAAAATTTTAAGTCTTTTCTTATACACAGAAAGTATTAAAATTTGTGGACGCGCTACAATCACATACTTTTTTATTTTGATTGACGGAACAAATTTTAAAATATTGGATTGTCCGGAAAGTTCGTGCCGATTTTCGGTAGGTAGCGCGAGAGACCTGACTGCATATATCACAATTATTGTAAACAAATGACATGTATACATATTCTAAAAGAGATACCTACAGTCATATTTGGAAAAAAGTTTGGTTACGATTCGTTAATTTTTATCAGTTTTGTACGCTTTAGAATATGGTGGCAAATAAAGTGCATTATAGGCATTTAATGTTTTTCTTTTTCCGAATGGGCAAATAAGCGGCAAATGAGAAATGGCGAGGATGCTGTAACCGAAAGAGCTATGCGAAAATGGTTTTCTTGGTTTAAAGCTGGAAATTTCGACCCGGATTATCAAGAACGCCCAAGTAGGCCGTCCACCACAGACGAAGATATGATTAGAACAGAAATCGAGAACAACCCACGCTTGAAATTACGTCAATTATCAGAATGGTACCTATGTAATTTGCTAAATGTATATCAATATTTAAATGAGCTGCGTTTTAATTATCCTAAAATATCGCCATGAACTTTCCGGACAAACAAAAATTTTAGTTCAAATATGTATACAACAATCACAAAACCGGGATATTTTAGAATTTTTTCGAGATGTTTTAATTCTGATCTGGCAACCCTAAGTAATTTATTTGGACGTGGTCACGATGCCGATTTATTTTAAAGCCAAATATACAATTCACATTGTAATCTAGAAGGAATAGATGCCTATCAAGATAAATATGCATTAGTCGCACGTTGCAATTGCAAATGACAATCGAAAACGCGATGGCCGATTGTCTGACCAAATGACCGTCATTTGTTCGCATTGATAATCTTTTAAATCGCACAAACTAAATGCATCGTCGTACCTACGAACTTTAATTAGAATTACCTAAATACAAAACGAGATATTTTCGTAGGTTTATTGTATCGCAGGCATAGTGTTTATGATGGCACCCGCGATAAAAAAAATAAACGTCCAAACACAAATACTAGTAGACCTAGAATTTGTCATCTTTGTCTCCAAAAACGAATACACGTCACTGCATTATTTGGGTGTGTAACGTCTCACAGCTCATGTCATACCTATTCAAGTTGAGGACGTAACGAAGATAAAATCATAATTTAAAATATGATGAAATATCTTGAAAGTTATTTTGTATGCGTATCATAATTGGTCATCTTAAACTCTACTAGTAAGCGTCACCTGCCTATGTTGTAGACAAACAACATTCCATACTTTTGAAACTTCGCATTTAAATACGATGTTTAGTTCGATAGTTAGTGGGTGGGTGCGTAGGTTAACTCGTAACCGCACGAACACCACGCCGCTGCGGTTCTGCGCAGCGAATGCTGAAATGGCCGCGTTGGAGCTTGAACGGCTTTCAGCGGAGTGGCAACGTCGCACTCATGGCTATGTCCTGTAACCAAACTACAAATATTTAAAAGATATTCCGCATGCTGCTATTTTTTAAATTAAATACATAGCTACAAATATTTTATATTATTTTAATAATTTATACCATAGTTTGTTACATTATAATTTACAATATTTTATTGTATAAAATCTTATATAAAAGTAGCTTCTGTAATAAATACAAAGATATTGTAATACAATAGTGTTATACAATACAAGATTGCATGCAAATTTTATCTCTATTTTATTTCCATCACGCACACTTTATTGAGCTGGCTCGTCCCAAAAATACCATTAAATTTTTGCCGAAGTATATTTGAGCATTAAGAGTCAAAACCTTGGTTTGTCTCATCTCACTTGGGCCTTTTTTCCTCCTCCTTCCTTACTTTCCTCCTCAATTAACTCTATTGAATGGGGGGGGGGGGACAAAAAATGTGTTTTCGGTTCGCATTAAATCATCTTTGAATCATGAAAAATACATCAGCACAGGTTTTGCAGATATCCATAAACGGTGGTGAACATTTACCAATAGTATTTCTTCTGGTGAAAATTATAATAAATATCTCATGTGTATTATCTAGTCAGTTCGTTGATGGAAACAGTAGAAAATAGTTAGTTTCACTTATTTAGTTGCCAGCCATTCTATGCACCTCATTTTCTTATATAGAATACCCCGGAAATTTCATAACATTCACCTGACCTTTGACGCTTTAAGTTATATGTTTTGTTAAAAAAGTTATTATATATATTTTTATACATACTAAATAATAGTACTATAGTGTCATAGTAATATAGTGTCGTTGTAATAGTAATATAGTGTCGCATTATCAGTGCGAATAATATAGACTCATGGACTACATTAGCTTTAATTTTTGTTGTCTATTTTTGTAAATGATGCCTGGGTACCCTACATGAAAGTAGATAAGCACTGTAGCTATAGTTATACAGCTGGAATCCCGCATGGCTGGATGACCGAGTGCGTTTGTACAACGGTTACTACACCTGGGGTACTGTTTGTTATTTCTTACGAAAAATAACACTGTGGCACTTTATTGATGCGAAAGGTTGATAAAAGTGGATGTCGATGTTGTGAAAAATTTTAAGGATTTTTTTCTGGGAGTAATATGTTTCAAAAATTAATAAGTATTTTTATCATATGAAACGAAATACAGAACAGAGAGAAATAGTTTTAAAGTTTATCTTAATAAATCATTATACTTGTACAACATTTGCAATCCACCTTGGACAAACATAGTGGGTAAACGTCCGTTTCAACATAATAAGTCCCGTACCTAGCTGTGGGATCTACATATATAGGCTATGAAAAAAATATGTATATTTACAATATAAATTTACAAAATCCCCAACTATCTTTTGTATTATAAATTATCATTGTTGCCTGTAATTGCAGAAATATCATTTTCACTTACAATATAGCTTCCTTTTTTGGCGACCTATAAAGATAAATAAAAATTAATCATCGTTTAAACTGACTCGCATGGTCCATTATTTTACTATCTATATTAACACATCCAACCAAAAATAAGTTTTAATTAAATATAATATTTCTATCTATGTATAACATTATTCAATTAGTATCTATTATTTTTACATGAAACAATGATATTTTTAGTAAATTATTTTTTTCATACATACAGACTTTGGTGAAAGAAATGGTTTAAAATAATTCACGTAGCGTTATATAAGAAAGGGTTCGCCCAAGATGTGAAACTGGACGTTATCTACTCAGAAACCTTTTAGAGCTTTAAGAGCTTTACACACTTTGGGGCCTTCGGGGGCTTTAGGGCTTAAAAGTTCTAACCTACATCACATATACTGATATATGTACATTGATCCTATCTTTGAAATATTTCGTTTAACTTTCACATCCGAAGCGTAAAAAGTTATCGTTCATTTCTTGTATATATGTAGAAACATTTTTTATATGAATAGTTGGACGAAAGCTGGCAAACACCGTCGCTCATAGTAATAGCGGCAGTAAAAAAGCATGCTCATAAACGAGTCTATTTAAATCTTAAACGCCGGCAACGCAACTGTGATGCCTCTGGTGTGGCAGGTGTCTTTCCATCAGGTGATACGCGTGCTCGTTTGCCTTCCTATCCCATAAAAAAATCATACAACTGTAATACTAGGAGCAAAACAAAAGCTTTGTCTGTTTTTTTTATAAAAGATGTACAATAAGTAGATGGAAGAAGTTCGAGTACTCTCTCGAGTATATTGTATTGTATTTCGATTAGTGTCTGCTCTGTTATCATGCCACATTTCTGACTGCTTGAGCTAGGTCCCAATATTGAGTAAGTAGCTTTCAGTGCTGAATAATTTCGAAAAATAAATATTATAAAAATATAATTATTTATTTATAATAAATGACAAAATTGTAGGAAAAAATAAAAGAGGAAAAATTATGAAATTATGACCTATTTTTATTTCAGTGTGTAGAAAACTTACAAATATACTTGATATATTGCATACCTAATCGATGCAAAATGACATAGCAGTCGTTTTCGGTATTCGCTCCAGTTCCTTCCAAAACCTACCATATCCTATATATAATTCTGCATTAAATATTTATAGCAAGCTATAAATCGAAGTCTTATGCAATCGTACTTCAGCTCTGTCTCGATCATGTAACTCTTGTCTGATCGCATTCCCGGCTGTGGCTCGACTAACGCTTCGGATGCCTATGCTTTGATTTGTTCGTCTATTTCCCGTTTATTTCCATGACTCCGTGCGTGTGTGCAACCCAATAGGCAACACTCACTTTAACCTTGACGAACGCACACTGATGTACCAGGGCGCGTTGCCGTATACGTAGTTCGCTTTTTCTTTTTTTTTCGCTCGTACGAGTTCTTCACGCTACAACAGTAATCTGTGAAAGAAAACTTTTGAAATATGGCTTTCACAGAGAAGGCCTACATTGGCAATCACTAGGGAAGTTCAAAAACTTTTAAATATCGATAAGGGGTACAGTTGTTTTATTAAGATTGATTTTAGTTTTAAATAAATAAACGATCAATTTAGGAAATAAACAGTGATTTACACTCATAGCCACACATTACAATATCTTGTGATCCAAAAATACGTTATGTTTTAATATGCATTGAAACATAATTCAATTCGTAACAATACGTGAAAAGTTATAAAAACTTTCGTCGAATACTGTACACATTGGCCATTGGATGAGCTGCTGGGAATGTGTGAATTAAACCATCTTTTAATTGTTTTGTTTTTACAGATTTTGTTTATTTGATTATGGATTATCGATATAGTTTTAATGATTTGGTTACAATTAAGTTACATTTTATTAACTAAGTACATTTTTAGTACTTTTTTTTTATAAATATATTTAACACTTCTATTTTTTTTTCATTTCATTTTCATTTCATTCCTTTTTTTTTATAAATATATTTAAAAATTCTATTAATGGTCCGCAGAATTTAAATTATGAATTTATTGTGGTGTGGTCAAAAAGTTTGGCGACCGCTGATCTAAAGCATAATGTAACGCAATAGTATTTTATGTAAAGTTTATTTTGGGGAATTATCCTTCGCTAGGAAGTTTATTTTGAGGACTCTAATTCCTTTAAATTATTAAAGGAATTAGATTAGAGACGAATTGTCCATGTATTTATATAAATTAGAATAATATTATATGCTGAATTACAGATAAGAAATGAAGATATTTGTCGATTCTATATGCAATTAAATTCAGTCACTGTATGGCGTCAAAGTAAATAATAAGTTTTAACTGATAAAACTGAACCAAACTGTTTTATTTATAAGTTATATACACACTAAAATATAAAAGGGGGCGCATAAGAATGTCAATTAATTATACAGTCGTTCTATATTCTTATGCACCCCACAAGTTTTATTACCTATTTTTATTTCTAGTTTTTAGTTTTTTTTGTCATTAAATGTAATGTATAAGGGAATGTTCAAAATGCATTTTTGTCTTTTGAGAAGATAGGGCTAGGAAATATTTCAATAAATTATATTATAATTAAATCATTTCAATAACCTTGAAATATTAGATGTCAATTATTAGTTAAAGCTATTTGCACTCTACATAAAAATATTATTGTTGATATATAAATATGCGTGTGTGTGTATCCCGATGCAATAATAATAGACAAACGTGGTGAGTAAATTTCAAAACTTTTAGTAACCGTACGTACGCATCATTACGAAACTAACGTGCAGCATTCCGTTCATCCGTTGCTCCTCGTGCCCAATAGTGGGATATATGTGGAGGGTGAAAATATATTGATAATATTTTTTTGTAATATTTATTTTAAAATCGCATATGTTAAATTAACAGGTACCAATTCCACGTCTTTTATACATGTGTAGGAACGGACGGACCTGTATAGAAGAATTAAAGAAATGGACTCAAATTGACTTAAATCGAAACCTCCCTAGCCGCATCATGGCGATCGATCGTGCGACGTTGCCGCTCCGTGCAGTTCAACCGCTCGCCTGCTTGCGGTTGTGCCGCTCCGCGCTACTACTACTGTGTTTATTTTTACCTTTTGTTGCCAATCAATTATATGGGGGACTAATGGCACCTGCGAATGACACTATCGTTCACCTAGCATTCACGAACTCTACCTCTACGCTACTGTCAGGCGTTCATGGCAAGTTCATAATCTAAATATGGTGTATACTTATTAAATGATACTTTGAAACGAAGGAAATTTTCTGAAATCGGTATAACGCCGTTACGAAATAGGTATGTAGGTATTTAATTTGATACACGGTATTTACTTCATGATGGCTGTTTTGCGATTAATATAAGAATTTTGAAACTCCACACACGATTCATCGTAGCTTCAGCTAAATATTATTTTTCGATATTTCGATAGATAGATAGATTTTCAAAACTTTGTGTTAAGGAATTGAAGCTAAGTGGTATATTCATTTGTTATGTGAAACGCAAGCGAAACGGGATTTTCCGTGCTTGTACGTCCTGCAAATGAACTTTCAAGGGCTTAACGTTGATGCACGATACACAAAACTTGCCAATAGATGTACACCTCTGTCTCTAGTCTATGGTCGCGACGGTACTTTCTCACGATCTCCGGCAGATATCTAACAGCGATCCATTGACCTTCTGCAACGATCGCATCTCATACGAAGGAAACTGCAAAAGCATATTTCCTTACAGATAGATCATCATCGTCCTCAGAAGTTTGTAGTGGGCCAATGTTGAACATGGCCTTCCCTAAGGCACGCTATGTATTGCATCCTTCGATTTCACGCATCCAATTTTTTGCCAGCTGCCTGGCCTGGCCAGGGGTTGTTCCACGCTTCGTTGGCTAAGACGCGATCTCCACTACAGCACTCGTCTTCTCCAGCGATTGTCGGTACTCTGATAAACGTGATTAGCCTATTGTCACTTAGATTTGTTAACTCGGCGATCTATGTCACCTACATACACACTTTGATTCTCTTGCGGATTTTCTCATTCCGAATCATATCCACCGATACACATTTGTACATACTATTGGATTTACAGATAAATAAATAAAAAGGCGAGTTTTTATTAAATAATATAATTGGTTTCCTTAGTTCTATCGACATAAATTAATTTATATTGCCATAATTAACTATAACTAGTTTTTTTTAATTTGCTCATCTGGCCTCCGGCAGGTCCAAATAATTGTACAACGCTGAATACAAAAATACATAGAATGTTTTGGCAACGCGGCCGCCGTTTTATCAAAACGTATCGCGACCTAACTTTACTCTTAAGGAAACTTGTATTCGATTACCTATACTTGACACTGGCATAATAGATTCATTTCTTAATTGCCATTAATGAAAGCGAAAGAGTTTTTTTTTTACATTTAAATTATTTCTACTTTACAAATCTAATTACTTTAATTAGTTACTTACTCGCAAAAAAAAGTATTAACAATGTAATCGTACTTTAATATTACACATATATTTTATGGCCATGATCTGATAATTTTAGATTACAGCTAAGGAATTTGCATAGAAGTATTATTATCAACATTCGTTGGTCCACTAAGGTTATTAACTGATACGGCCGATCTAAGTTATATTTTTAATCAACGAGAAGATGCAGTGTTACTGGTAATTCTTGTGTTTTGGGGTCTATGTATGTAATTTGCGGGATGATCGTGTGGAGGTCGCTGAAGTCGTCCTGGAGCTGGTGGTGGTGGGGGCCTCACCCTAGCCTGCTCGATGTGGACTCGTTGCGGTTGAACCACAATGTCCTGACGAGGAGGCATCGCTGAAACGTTAAAACAATGAAGATAAGATATAATATATATTCAGTAACGTTGTTCTCGAACCTGTCAATCGCTCTAACACTATCAGTATATAATCTCTTTAAAACATAAATATACTATGTAGGGTTAAGTCAAACATTTAAAAAAGTTTTATTATGAAATATTTTTCATAGTGTCATTTCTCTTTATTCTCATTCAAGGTTTATTTTTTATTTAGGCTTAGTTAACCGTTTTGTCCCGATATAAATTTACAAACTAACTGCAATATATAATGTATATTTAATATTATATATATATTTTCAGGTAATTTTAAATATATATTTTTTTAAATATTTTAAATATAACATAGAACGCAGATAAATTATTTAGAATGAAAATATATAAGTCATTCTATTTTTATTTTTTCAATCTAAATATATCAAAATAATTATAGAACTACGTTGCTTACAAAGAGAGTTATTCTAAATTAATAAATATGTTAAATTAATTTTATAATTACATACAAAATTATTGCAATGTTATTACATTCGCAAACATTATGACTATTGTCATAATGTTTGCGAATTATACAAGCTGTATACTTCGATTTACTTACCGTTAAGGAGTAGTCACTATGAATATTAACGGCAGTTTTTAACTTAAAAAACAAACAACACACAAGTAATGGTGTATTCGTTTATGGAACTGTCACACATGTTTTTACGCTAAAACAGGGCTTTATCGCAGTTGATAAGATATTATAATAGTTATCAGTGAGATTGTACTGACGTACAATGTATTACATCTGTTTTGCTTTGGGTAACATTTTATGAAATGTACAATAGTAAAAATGTAAACACTAGTTCTGTGATTAAAGATCACTGGAATAAATACATTTACTACCCCTTATAAATGAAGAAGTTATCTTAAAAAATTATGTCGAAACATTAACTTATATTGAAAGAGTTTTTTCTTATTATTGACAAAGGAACTGGGCATATTAATGATCAAAATTTTATTACTGCTTTAATTTAACAAGGTACTGTTATAAAACAAAAGTTTTAGTTCAACAGACGTCTTTTGGATAGACATGTCACCCGTCCGGCACAAAACTTTGAATATGTATATATATATATATATATATATATATATATATATATATATATATATATATATATATATATATATATATATATATATATATATTATATATATATATATATATATATATATATATATATATATATATATATATATATATATATATATTGTAAATTGATAAAGTCTGTCCCAGTAGATATCACATTGTTTGTTCTTTTTTTTCCAAAAAGTCCTTGAAATGAGTCCAAACAAATCATAGAAAACCATGAAAAAATGAATAAATTATAATTTATTTTAATTAGCATTGAAGAATACACATAGATCATTGGTTCAAAAATCATTTGAATCATTTGAGTGATGACCACTTTTTAAAAAAAAAATAATAAATTGAATTTGACTTTCAAAATCAAATATTATTTTGAAAACATAATTCAAAAAGTAAAATGGAAATAGTTGATTGCTATGAATGGTATTTTTAAGATCAATGTTGTGGTTCTATTTCGTGACTATATTTTAATAAAACTACAAGTATTTTCATAGTAAATCGTTGAAACATACGTATTAAGAAATAGTTATGTTTAGTATGGATGCTCGGGATTTCTTTTAGAGATATGATACACAATAATTTACCAGGAAATTAAATTAGGCTTTAATTTTAGGAATTTTAAAATGAAGTAGCAAAAAGTTTTTCTTTGATTTATAAAGTAGTTAAATATAATCTGATATTTGATAAGAAAATAAAATAGTCGATTTTTCTAATAATTCTATGCACTTCCATTTTTATTTACATTTAATATTTCAATGTACATGTGAAACAAAATAACGATTAACAAAGTGTCAGTAACAATATCGAAACAGTGATGACATGCAATTATTTCTAAAAAAAAAAACATTTATATAAATAAAAATATCATTCTTAAATGTTTAAGTTTTAGATTTCATAAACGTGATATTGTTATTTTAAAACTGACTGTTGGACTTATCTCATCAATTTTCATGAGTGATGTTATGTTTTTATTTTCTTAATTTTAATATTATCAATTATATCGTTTAATTCTGTTGGCGTATTTTATTATACAATATAATTCGATTCATATAAGTAGAGTGAAATAAAATAAATGCGTGAATCATGACTTTTTAATTTAACTGTAAAAGTTCATGCAAGTTTTGATAAAACGACAACCATTTTATCGTGATGCCTTCCGTACCTTGTACCTGTCGTTACGAGCTGAATTTACATTTCCAGGTACTTGTTGATAATTTACTTGACACTGGCATAATAGTAATAGCTAACTGTCAAAGAAGAACACACTGACAGGGGTTTGTGGCTACGTCAAATTATGACAGTGACAGCAAAAGATTAGAATATGTTTACCTATTTTTATTCGTGTTTGGGAGTCAAGCGACATTTCTAGATTTTTCTATATCATTCTTGAAAAAATATATTTGAGTCATTGTGTGATACTCATATTTGAATATTTTTATTTCATTTCCAAGTGCGACTTATGTCGTATGAATAATAGTGTATTGTATTGAGCGTGCTAGTCAGTAGTTATCTAGTCAGTGACAAATCTTCACGCGAATTGGTTATCTACAATTTGAAAGAAAATATTAATAAAATGGAGTCAAATAACTCTGGGAATAATAACGCTATTGCTGGAGCTATAACATATCCCAGGAGAACCGACAGCGATATGACACCAGAGCCAATACAACCGAGACAACCTCGAAATTTGCAGGTAATATACATGTGAATTGTTAAAAGGTAATATAGCTTTGTTTTATATGAAATAAATGATATTTTATTGGAAATTAAAAAGATTGATTAAAACACTATTAAAAACTTACACTATATAAAAGGGATATAAACCAATATTGGATATTCAAGAGATATTTAGGATAACCTCAAAACGATTCAAATTAGCTGTTATTGTAACTATAAAGGTATTTGTTAGGTATTTGCTATCTATACCCAAATGTAAAAGAGTTTTCTGTAGGAGTCATTCATCTTTTTATTATCATTTATGATTAATTGCTTAGTGCTAATCAATTTAGCAGTTTTTATTGTTTATTCTAGATTCTTAAATTTTTATATATCCCTGCCTTTAATATCTTTATCTCTAATCTACCTGTAAAATATCTCTTCAGTTGACTTCTTTTCCTTCTAGCTTTAATTTTTGTTTTGTTCTCAACTATTGTTATATCTTACAGGGTCTCCTACGTTTCGCAATGGAAGCAACAAAGGCTGAAGATGCTCCAGGAATATCAGAATTTGGGCCCATGGATGAAGAGGTACATTTAAGAATTTTTAAGAATTCATCACAGTCACAAGTTTAAAACATATGCAAAATATGTGTTTATTAATTTTTATTATGTATAATATGTTTTGTACTTACACAATATTTGCGTATAATCTATAAGTAAATTGGTAGGGACTGTTTACTGTTATTAAGTCTGCCTTATGTACCATAAGTAAATTAAGTGTACATTGAATATGTAAAATTTCCATTTTACAGAGAAGAAAATTTTTGGAAGAAGCATTGAAAAGCTTGACAGTGGATGTGGCTGAGCTCATTCAAAAGGCCATCAAGGTTCTCACTGACACAGAAAAGATGAACAGTATACAATTAGGCCAAGACTTACCAGAGGATGTCCTAACAGCCTTCAACAATATTCAAGAGTTTGTTGGTGACATTGATGTTGCAAATGGTACATTTTAATCACATAACCATATTTGTTTTCTTTGTCACTGTTTTGTGGAACAAAAATGGTAAAACTTATTAAAACTTTAAGAAGCTTTAAAACTATTCATACATATATATTGTCATGTATATTTCCCATAGGGGTGGGCAGAGACCACAGATCTGTATCTGCTACAATCTCTTTCCTTGTATACAGAGATCATAGCAGATGGTGAAATAAAAATCTATGGAAAAATACTTAATAAATAATATGGTTTCTGTTGCTGAATTTATATTAAAAATAATTGATATGCAGTCATATTGAAAATTTGTTCTAAATAATTTAATTTGTTAATATTATTAGGGAGGTAATATTTGGAAAAAGAAGAACATATGGTTGTTGTATGTTTACATTAAGGAACTAATGTATTTTGTGTAGTTGACACTTTATGTATTTCTATTAATGTTTCAATTGTGTATCAATAATTTTATGCAGTTATAAAATATGTTTTTAAAGCAATATGTATTACTTTTTCAGATTTTTATAAACTAGGAGGATTTGCGATTTTCCCGGTGTGTTTTGGCAGTGAAAATGAGAGTGTTCGAACCAAAGCCAGCACTATTCTAGCGGAAGTTTGTCAGAACAATCCGTATTGCCAGTCGCGAGCCCTGGAATGTGGCCTGCTCAATGTGGTTCTTCATTTGGTGCAGTCGGAACAGGGTGAAGCTCTCGCCAAGTGTCTTTATGCTTTATCATGTAAGATACTTTTATTGTCTCTTATCAATTTTGTTTAATTCATTTGTCACTTGGTTCCATGTAGTGACTGCACCCACTGCATGAAGTGATGAGATGAATGATTGATGTTGACTCAACTTTTAACTAGCCTATGAAGATCAATGAACTGCTAATATGAAACATGACTTAAGTGAGGGGATCCTTTATTACATCATTATATCATCATTCTGTGGTAGTCAGTTACTGAGCATTACCTATACCCATTTTCAGGTACATGAATCTACTTTTTCCCAGCCATACTATACAGGCTCTACCTTGTTCTGCTATAACTTTATCTGTAAGGGAGAATCCCCATTCTACGCTACTCTGCCGCTTGAGTCTGTTAACGTTATTAATTATTTTATTTATTTATTTATATATCTTGTCTGCAGGTATGAACCGTGAGTATGAACCGGCGTGCCGCGAGCTGACGTCACAGGGGGGCTGTGCAACACTAGCTCAATTGCTGTGCAATGAAGATATACGCGTTCGAACCAAGACTGCTTTTCTTGTCGCTTACTTTTGCCGCAATTATCCAGAGGCAAAAGGTAATAATAGTTTCAATAATTATTAACAAGTTGAATGCCACGGGAGTCACTGGTGACTGGCATTCAACTTAGCAGTGACGCCATGGGGGCCACCGGTGACCGGCGCGCCCATATTGATTTGATTTGTTTGATATATTGATTGTGACGCGTGTCACAATGGACATGTCTATTGAACGTAATATTTCATCATTATATGTATCTCATTACAGAAAATTCATTGTGGTGCCTCGGATAATCCCTGTAAAATTGGCGTGTGTTCAACATGTTACTTGTGATTTAATATGTTGTGGGTGTCACACTATGTGAGGTGACTGGGATAAGATATATAAATTCGTTGAGCGAGAGCAGGAAGTCCACGTGCACTTTCCTCACCAACCAACACACATACCTTACCTTCGTTCCATAAAACTATGTAAGGTATATGCTGGCCCCTTGGTTTTGCAGATGTCCATGGGGTGGCGGGGTTAATTAGTATTAAGTAATTCACTTACTCGCCCTTCTTATTCCTTCCCTCAATCCTGAGGTTCTTGACCATTGAGAAAAATAGGTTATTGCTGCATCACTTGCCCTACCCCCGTGTATGATATATATAAATGCACAAAATACATAAACAATTACATTTTATTGTACATAAATTTACATCATTGAATTTGAATATATGAAGTTACATATTTCTAAATTTTTGTTCTATGAATTCTTCTACAAAAGTTTGAAAATCCTAAATTTAATCTATCTAGAGTCATTGTCGATCTCGGATAGTTTTTATTTACTTTTAGCTTGGAAAATAATCATTCTTCAAAAGCAATGCTCATTGCAATTGTTAAATATATTCGGAGACCAGTAAACAAGTTTGGAAATGATATTGCCGTTTGGAATTACCATTTTCCAGTAAAAATTTGAACTTTTTGATGAACGAACTGAACTGTCAATATATATGTATTTTTTCATTATTTCAATCATTGGTGGTGATGTGGGGCCTCTTCAAATGCAGGGCCTCTTCAAATGCGAAGCCTCTTCAAATGCGAACCTCTTCAAATGCGGGGCCCATTCGCTCCAATTGTCTTTAACGCGGCCCTGCTTACCACTTACAATAAAATGACTTAATTTTCGTTAAAAAAATTAATTTTTTCTTTTAATATTTCCAGCACAATTTCTACAACACAACATAATAAAAACAATAGCCATGGAACTGAATTCGGGACTTAATAATGGAACTAGCTGTCTACTGTACGCACTCATATCACTGGTCGAGGACCTGGATCCCATTGCATTAAGGCAACTAAAGGATCCTACAATTGTTATGAATAGTATTTTGGACAAGTTAATAACCAATCCAGAGATTAAGGATGAAGCTTATGATGAAGAGAGAGATTGTTTGCAGAGGTTAAAAGAGATATTTGAAAAGAGTCCAGAAGTAGAGGGTGTTAATGAGGAAGGTGCCGATAGATAGATAATTTTATACATGAGAAAAGAAGAAAAGATTTCAACAAGTGAAACCTTTGCATTAAAACGAAGTGGTAGAGATGGAACTGTAAAAAGAGATAGAGAAGTGCGAGAGAAAAATGTTATTTTATATCACATATACTTGTGGTATATTAACATATTTATTGTATTCACCTTTGCTATTGCATATGTGCATAGTAAAGGCATTCCAAGTTTTAAAAATTCTTTTGTACGGAGAGCAAGCATTTCATTGGGCTTTTCCTGCATTTGATTCTTAAATACAAAAAAGTTTAACTTAAGAGTTGTTTTATTTTATTCCTATAATATATACCTTTATTCCTATAATATATTAGCATATGTATGTGTAATTAACAACCCAAATAGCGCGGTTTTGTTTCTGATCCAAGGGCGGGTTCGATTTCCGCACAAGGAGAAATATATACATAATAAAGTCCAAGTGTAACGGTAGCGACATCTATATTCTATATCTATATACTATTGATGTGATCAACAATACAATTATTACATATATATTAATCCATTTATATAATATGACAGAGACAAGTTGCGTCACGAGTCATTCTAATTCTAAGCATGTGTCTTTGTTTTTTGTTTGTTTAAATAGAACCCACGACTCGAGAAATCCCCATGTGAAGTTGTGAGTGTAAAGCGTTTAAAAAAACATTGCAAATGCAAAATAACCACCGCAAATAGAGCGCTGTATTTATGAAAATGGGTGATTCCTGCTGCAACACTGGGGACTGTAGGCAATGTTCCCTTTAATTTTTTGGTTGACTGAGCGGTACAAAAGCATATGGAAGCAAAAATGTTCAAAACGTATGTAAAGGTGTCTCAAAATTATTGCAAGATTTGAATTAAATAAAAAAAATCAGTTTTTTTTTATAAATTGTTATTTCTTATTGAATCAATATAAACAGGGTAGGGTTATGTATGAAATAGCACATACAGAAAATCGACTCCACTGCTTTGTTTGCACTCTTTACGAAGTTTTTCGAGACCATTTTTCACACTTGTAGTTGAATTTCATTCAATACCCGCGTCCTTGTGGTCTTGCTGGCATAGGCTTTTTACTTCAAATCTCATAAAAAGAATTATTCTAAATGGCGTTAAATCATACTATTTAGGGAGGGCAATACTTATCACCGGAACAAGAGAGTACACGGCCAGAGATGTCTCATGGAGTAATTAAAATGTTTCATGGGCATTGTGGGATCAATATTATTCATTTAGCATTTTTTGTCATGAAACCGACTTTGTTTTCCTGGACTTTTACCAACACTCACGCATTGCTTTGATATTGACATCTGATCGCCATGTTTTTGAACAACCAATTTGTTTAGCATCCCCAATTAAATCTAGTTTGCTTGAATTTTTCAATTACTCTCTCACAATTGACGAAGTCACACTATATATTTAAATCTAGAATAGTAAGACGACGGAAAGTTATATGTTTAGAACTTACAAGTTACAAACCTACCTCTGAATGTAAGAAAGCTCTCATATTTATTAAGTTGGTCGTCTACAATAGTGTAGTTATGTTAGTATAACGATTATCGAGCTATTTTAATTATGTTAAAAAACATCTAATTGAGAAAGTAATGAAATGAAATTTTTAAATCATCTTTATTTCAAATAACAAAGGTTTTCACTTTTTTCACTGGCTGGGTCCTTTTCAATAGTCGACCACGATCGGCTCATCGGCTTCGTACTCCAGCTTGATGCCCTTCAAGTCGTCACTGCTCCAGTCAAAGTTGATGCCGGTCACCTCGTAGAACCAGTCGTGGTAGTGGCCGGGGCGAACGTAAGCTAACGCGAGGAAAATATCAAACATTTAATAAAACATAAAATTACATATGAACAAAGCCGAATTAAGCCATATCGTTCAGGTCTTGATTCAACATTAATATTATTACAGTCCATTTATATCTGAATTGTTTCATATCATCATTATTATTCAATCGTAATTAAGTAAAAGACTCGGACGTTAGTTTGTGGAAATCCATTATTATGTGGACAGTAAGTAACTTGGCTGAGGTTCGTTAAGCCGGGTACTCATTAGCGAGCTGTAACCGTAACTGTTGCATGTACTGTTACCAAAAAACAATGTGTACAAGGTTCGCAAACCTGTTGCGAGCGGTACGCGTGTGGATCGTAGTGAGCCGACGATTGCAACGTACTCATTTCTGTATCCGTAACGTTGCACGTAACCGTAACCGTTATTGTGACCAAAAACGTAGTGTGTACGTGGTCGCGACCGTGCAACGAGCGGTACACGAGCGGCTCTCTGCGAGCCGATGATTGTCGGTTTTTGCCGCCAATCAAAGGACGCTCACAATGTGCGCGTGGACGCCAAGAATGAAGGTTTTTGCACACCGCTGCGAACCATCAAATATTTTAGAGCGTTAATTTATCATCAGTGCATGGTCAGACCGACTGACCACACATAAAAGACATTTATCGTCCGACTCAGACGTCTTCTGCTAATAGAATTTTTTGTAATGACCACTAATTTGTTGATTTTTTAAAATGAAAAGTAGATCACTTCTTTCCTGATACATTTCATGACTCCACCATCTTCGTGGCCGTTTATGATCATCGAGTAAAGCATCTATAAGTATATATGCTGCATAAGCGAGAGACACTTCGCCCGAGGTCGTGGAGTTACGGTCACAGTGATATGTATTCCTCGTACATATTAGAACCTCGTCACTGTATTTGTTTGGTTACAGTTACTGTTCGCGAAATGAGTACGCTTTCACCGAGCGTACTCGTGTCGTCGTCGTGAGCCTAAACGAGTATATACCCGGCTTAACGTGCGTACACACTTGAACCTCGTTACTGTATCACGTAAGTTACGGTTACGGCTCGCTAATGAGTACCCGGCTTTATAAGGCAACAACAATAGCGGAAAAATAATAATGTGTGTTTATTACTGAAGGAAGTGGATTTACAGAAAAGTTAATCTAAATCTTACCGAAAAACGCCCGCCAGCAACTTTCCACTCCCCAACCACTGTCACCGATAACGTCAGTCATCATCAGTTGATACTTCGTGTCGTAAAAAACTCATATTATTATTTTTTTACTCTTGTTTGATTATCGCGGATCTTGGCTAAGAGAAAATTCTGACTTTTCACAATCGCAACTGTCCAGTTTAACATTGCTCTGTTCCCTTCTGTTGGACATTGATCTCCTTCAAAATTAAAGGGTGTTGTTGTAATGCCTACTAGTGAGCGAAAGGGGAATCGTATTTCATTACTCAAACGCCGCTGTTCATCTATTTAACTGTATTTGATGAATTCTAAGATTACCTGAAGGGTAGGGGCTGTTGCAGCCGGCTAATGATCCAAAGCTCACCACTCCCACCATCGTAGGCTTGCCGTCCTCGTCTACTATAGTCAGTGGACCGCCGCTGTCACCCTGGAATTCAAGTCTTTTAGTGTACCAAAGTAGCTTATGTGATCCATATATTCTTAACCATATGGGACTCAGGCCTTTATAATATTAATTTAAAATCGCTTGTCTTAATAAATTATTTTTTCTATTAAACTTTTAATATATTGAGGCAAGCAATTATATTAAATATAAAATAAAAGTTCTATTTCAGTTTATTCATGGAGTCAGGCGTTACTTTGCGGAAATCCATCACTATATGGATAGTCAAAAGTTTTACTTAGCTAAGATCCGCGACAACTTGTCGCTAAGCTAAGCTAAGTAAAACTTTTGACTGTCCATATATCTATTTCAGTTATAAAGGTAGTGAAATATGCAAAAAGTAGTTGAAAGTAGTAGTTAAAAGTATATTGTAGTGTTCCAGTAAACAAATGATGATTGATTGCATAATAAAAAAGTAGTAACGAAAGAGCCATGGCAGCACCAGATCGTAGTAGTTTAGTATGAGGAGGTCCAAGGTTTTTTCCTTTTCTTCTTGGTCCGATCTTTTAGATGCTTATTCTATGGTGAGCAACATATCAGTAGTGCTCTTAGACCTGCAGATGTCTAGGAGCGCTGTAGATGTCCATGGGCTGCGTTCATGGCATTCTATTAGATGTCCCACTTGCTAGTTTGCCTATTGCTTCAATAAAAAAACTAATTCTTGCATGAAACCTTTAATAAATGTTTTTAGTCTTATTCTTTTTTTTTTGAAAAAGTCTCCAACGCTGTTTTCAAACCGATACGACATTGGAACCAACAAAAAACAAGGCTGCGTATCTTTAAGGGTACAACGCTTCTGTTAATGACTATGGTGTGGTGGATGTCTGTGGGCGGCGTTGATTGTTTTCATCAGGCGACACACTTGCTCGTTTGCCTTCCTATCACATAAAAAGTGCAGAGAGATGAACTAATACCAACCTGGCAGGAAGATTGTGCAGTGTCGTTATAGTATTCAGCGCAGATTGTCTCCTGCTGGATAACGGTACTGCCAGGGTACCAACTTAGACACTCCTCGTTGCTGATTCCGCGCAGGTGCACCCAGCGAAGGACCTCCGACGCTACCCCACCTAAAACATACATACATACATATCGTCACGCCTGTTTCCCGTAGGGGTAGGCAGAGACCACAGATCTCCATCTGATGTGAATTTCTCCAAGTTTTCACCTTAACGGCAGATAATGTGTTCGAAATAATTGAGGATACGGTGTCGGAATATCGTGGAGAGACGGTCTTTGAGCTCTTTGAGGATAGACACATTAGTGCGGAATGCTGTCTATGGTATTCGTCTATCTTAGTCCTTTCCTCCTCTCTGATACAGAAATATAGGAAGCATAGGAGGGCAAACGAGCAAGCGTGCCGTCTGATGGAAAGCAATCAACGCCGCCCATGGACAACCGCGACACCGCAGGAGCCGCGGAAGCGTTGCCGTTGTTAACATTTGATCAAATATTGCTCAAATTTGTTTTCAGTTTAGACTCACGAAGGCGTTAAGACCACAAGTCGGTCAGGATTGTAATAAGGGGACCTGTACAGACCGTTCCAGGGATCGTCGGTCCTGCCGAAACCGCTGACGGTGAATACGATGCCAGTGTAGTCGATATTCTTCTGTTCGCTGTTCTGCAGACGGCACGGCTGAATGTTACCTGTGAATGTTTTCATGCTATAGTACTGAAGGAACTCTCATGAATTTCTATACTTATAAATGTCAATTAGAAACTACAAAGTATGCATATTCTTGAATAATGGGTTTAAATTTTGGGCATATAAGGGATAAATCCACTACCTCCCATAGCCCTACCGACATTTTGGTCATACGGACCGAGATGGGCACGGTATTACGTAGATATTACGTAGGGTCATGTCGCGGGCATATTCTTCACTTACAAATGTATATGTAGGGAGTCAAGAAATATGCCCTTCTCGATATTACACCCTCGCCGCCGGACAGCCTTATCAGCGATAACTCTGATCTGCGACGTCTAGGGACAATCTATGTAGCTCAGCGGCGAAACTGCCACCATCGGCGGTCGCCGGCACTTAAGCACGGTTCAGAGAAAGCTCAATGAGCTTCTTGAGTGGTCTGCCTAGTATCCAGACCTGATTGATACACATAGAAGATTTATGGAGATTATTAAAGTCAGGGGCTACAAAACTCCGCCTGCGACAAGAATGGAACGCAATAGGTCCTGAAGAGTAAGGAAAGCTTGTTAGCTCTATACTGGCCAAGGCTGTATATATATATATAAATATATATATATATATATATATATATATATATATATATATATATATATATATATATATATATATATATATATATATATATATATATATATATATATATATATATATATATATATATATATATATATATATATATATATATATATATATATATATATATATATATATATATATATATATATATATATATATATATATATATATATATATATATATATATATATATATATATATATATATATATATATATATATATATATATATATATATATATATATATATATATATATATATATATATATATATATATATATATATATATATATATATATATATATATATATATATATATATATATATATATATATATATATATATATATATATATATATATATATATATATATATATATATATATATATATATATATATATATATATATATATATATATATATATATATAAATATATATTTTATTGAGTTAAAGAACATTTTGTGTTTTAAAGCTGGGGTAAACGTACTGCTGTAGGGTATGGAGCGATCGAACCCCAATAGAGCGATGTCGTCTGTCTGAACCCCGGCGCGTTCTTCGTCGTATTTCGGGTGAATGTACTTCCTAGTCGACTCCACAATGAGCTCCGGACGTGTGAGGTTCTGCACGCCGAAACGCACCACGAATGTGATGCGGCTGGGAAATGATGATGAGCTCATTTAGAGGGGACTTTCTATCCTATAGATATTATGTAGTCTATAATAGAGTTAGCAAAAGGAATAATAAAAAAAATTAAGGAAGGCACAAAATTTCAAATCACAACATAAGTCGATTTGAATTAAAACAAGCAAGATTTGAATAATAATCAGTTACAATTAACATCTATTTTTCATGAAATAGGCACGAAGTAAGTAATCGTCTCGCCTGATGGAAAGCAACCAACGCAATAGAAACACCACATATATTGCAGAATTGTTAGTTTGTTTTTTGAAGGTTTCATGTCATATAGGTTCAAAAACCACCTCTATATCCACTTTCGCAAATAAATATTTTGTAAATATAACAATATCAATATCGTCGATGACCAAGATCTCACCGATCGGCTTGATTCTCTAGCGCTGCGGAGAGATGTGTCATCTCTCAGCATTTTTTACCGCCTTTATCATGGGAATCCGAGGAATTGTTTGGAATAATTCCCGCCGCCGAATTCCGCAACCGCACAACTCGCCGTAAAGAAAATTTCATCCCCACCACCTGGATGAGTGGCGATCCACTACGGTGCGTTTCTCTCGTAACTTCTTTACACGCACCACCAGTTTGTGGAACCAGCTACCCTCGGCGGTCTTTCCGAACCGACATGACGTTGGAACCTTCAAAGAACAAGCCTATACATACCTAAAAGGCCGGGAACGCTTTCGCGACTCATGTGGTGTCGCGGTTGTCCATGGGCGGTGGAGATTTCCATCAGGCGATACGCTTGCTCGTTTGCCCTTCTATCCCATAAAATAAAATCAGCATGCGGCAGTCCACTACTGGACATAGGTTTCACTCAAGGCGTGCTACCTAGCCCGATTTTCGACTACATGCATCCAGTCCCTGCCAGCCGCCTTACGCAGATCGTTGCTCCATTTATCCGAGGGGGGGGACACTACGTTTGCCGAGTCGCGGTCTCCACTCCAGCACTCGTCTACTCCAAAGATTGTCGGTTCCTCGACAAACGTGTCCAGCCCATTGCCACTTCAGTTTGCTAACTTGTAAATATATAATTAATTTGATTTATTTCAATAACTTGACATGGATATAGGAATGTACATATATATACTCACTTAGCAAGACAGTGCGCGGCAGTTATGACCCAATCGTGATGGATGACTGAACCTCCACACGAGGACACCGTGCCTTCTGCGTTCACCATACGAACACTTATCTGGTGGGGGATCTGCCCATCTTCCGCCTCCCATCCGGCCACGATCCTCGAACCTATTTCGGATTTAGTTTTACACTAAACGTTATAAATCTGCCCATCTACACCCGAGTACCTTAATAGTGTTGTAAATACGAGTAAATCGTAATTAAATATGTGCTGAGTTCGAAGGTTGGCTAAAAAATAAATGACTTAAAAGACCAGGGTATTGGGTTCTAACTCCGATTGAAACTTAAAATTATTTAAGCACGAGTTGGGAGCTTTCAAGTTCTAAAGCAGCAATAGTTTAGTTGGCAAAGACTGCGATTGCGATCTGAGGCAGTGGGTTCAATTCAATTATTGGATTCTTCTTTGAAAATCTGACATTTTTCTCGCATAAGTTATTTCTCAGTCCATACACTTAATATTAAAAATGTCTGCTCATCATACCAAATTCTTTAACCAATCTTTCACAGTACAGGTTGTTCGGTTATGGAATTTGTTGCTGCGGTGAGACAAGCAAAGTCTCTCCCAATTTTCAAAAAGCTCGTCAATCATCTTTGTATCTTTTTATTTATTCATTTATTATTTACGGTTAACCTATATTTATGTGTATATATGTATATGTATGTCTTTTGTTTGTGTATTTGTATATACGGAAGACTTTTCAGTTGTCTTCCGTAGAGTCTACTATACCTGAAGATGCCTCGTGTTGGGGCGAAACACGTGTCGTTTACAAGGTGGAAAAGTGGTAGTGTGTGTTTGGTGTTGTGTATAGTGGTTGGTGGGTGGAGAGTTGATGGACGATTTTCGATAAGTTTTTGGTTTAAGTTCCAAATAAATCCACTTCATCCAGCAGGAAGACACACATTATTAATTTTCTGTTATTGTTTTGCTTGTCGCGGATCTTAGCTAAGTAAAACTTTTGACTGTCCACATATAATTATTATGCTTTATTAAAGAAACGTTTCTGTGACAGTAATTGTTATTAAATCATATGCAACATATTTTTTAGTTATATCGCTCTTGTCTGACGTGCTAATTTTAAATCTTCGCGCGGTTTCGGGATACGGAACTAATTGGCGTATTTTTGTTTAGAGACAACGGGACAGGTTCCCGAAAAAGGGGTAGTACCGTTCAGAACGGGGCGTATGGCCACTTTAGGTATAATATGTCCCACTGCTGGGCAGGGGCCTCCAAATTTCTAAAGGATATTAACTCGCCGCGTTTATTCAAGACTCAAGGGCATCTAGATTCTGAACAAATACCAAAAGGCCGTACATACTTTGACTTCCAAAGCGATAGTTGCCACTAAGCTAATTAGGTCATCAGTTAGCATACGAATGAAATCAATTACTTCTTATCTACCAAGAGTAAAAATAGATTATAATGAAAATGGTTTACTAACATTTAATGTATTAGTTTGGTGAAGAATGAGATAAGATTACCTTGTCGTAAGTCTTCGATAATGGCGGGCTGGGCCATTCTTAGCATCGGCTCGCTCTGTAAGCATTTTAGCTTTATATTTTGCATTCATTCGCAAGTTTATCTGCCTAATTTTATCCTAATATCTCTAGGTAAAGACCTCGATCAGTACGTCCGTGCTGTCTCTTACGGTGTGGAAGCGTGCACACTGACAGTCGGCCTGTTTTACAAGCTCAGAGTGGCTCCGATGGCTAAGGAGAAGCATATACTCAGAAATTCCCTGATGGGGGTATGAACAATCTGTCAGCGGTGTTTATGAACCAATATGACATTGGTACCTACAAAAAACGAACATTCTTAAAGGCAACGCTTCTGCACTGCCTATGGCACTGCGGATATCTATGGGTGGCATTGATTGCTTTCTATCAGGTGACACGCCTGCTGGTTTGCCTTCCTATCCCAGAAAAATAGAACCAAAGTTAAATTACAGCTTTTCGAGCAGCAAATTGATGTGGCAATGCGTTCACCATTGCGGTGGCTGAGGTAGGATACGTGGTACACTTTATGGGAGGCTTATTTCCAGCAGTGGGCTACCGTAGGCAGATGATTATAAAAAATATTATATTGTTGCGTAAAAAAATCCACTTTTTTTTAAACGATTATACTCTCATTTTGGAGTCTCAAAATCCTGGTCAAGCAAACCATTACAACTTTTTAAAAATAAATTGACAAAACGTCCGTCAATGCGTGACAAGAACAGTTAATAGAAAAAAGCTGCGCGCGGGAAAGAGACGGGACGATGTCTACAAAAGACTACACATTGCTGGAACATTTTCGAATATTGGAATGCTAGAACTTTCGATCGTTTTACCTATTTAAAGGGGCGACGGAGCGTCGAAGGGAGTTAAGATTATAAACCTTTCTTTATATATTTGCCCGTTATGCCGATTTCTCGATAAAAATTTCGATAATAATATAACGGACTTATGAACTGTTTATTCTATCACCATCGAGTTTAGTCGCAGTTTCCTGCCACCATCTGCACAAATGTGGAACAATTTACCTCCTGCGGTATTCTCACGTGGATACGTCATAGGGGCGTCCAAGACATGAGCGTATGTGTTCCTAAAAGGCCGCAACGCATCTCAAATGCCTCCGGCGTTGTCTATGGCACTGTGACCGACTGTGATCACTTACAACCGTGTAACTCGCATTGCTCGTTTGTCTGTTCTGCTATAAAAAAAATACTATGAATAATTATTTTACCTGAGCGAATCCCAGAAGAGAGGCCAAAGCTAAGAAGTAAACGGCTGCCATCTTGCTTAACACTAAACCAAGTACAGTTCACTAAGCAAACCGTTTGTGTAATTATCTGTAAACGGACGTGTGTATCTAGGCATCTGCGATAACCATTGATCGATGGCTAATTATATCTTAATTCTGGACGAAGGATTAATCATTTGGATTGTTACATGATAAATAATCATTGCACTAATTAGGACTGTCGTTTTAATTTAATATTTTGGTACTTATTGTTTTTTCATATAAATAAGTATATAAAAATGCCAACACACATGTGTTTTACGTATGTTGATTAATTTATAATAATAGTACACACAAATAGCGCATCACACAGGTTGGATAAGTCCTGTAATTAAGAGGATTTTCAAACTATGCGAGATGTGGCCAACATGACTAGATCAACTACAATACGTTATTACACCAGCGTTTCTCAATCTTTTTTACTCAGCGATGCACTAAAATTCTCCTTACATATTCGGGACACCCCCGCATGCGAATATGAGGAAATTCTTGATAGTTGAAGTGAAAGTAGGAAGGTATACATATAGGAACATTTATTAAATTATCCATTATTAATGTATTAAACGTATTTTCATTGCGTAAGAACATGACGTTATGTAATGTGTATAATACTACGGCGGACAGGCGTGTCTAGGTAAAAAATAGATCCAAATATCGTATTTGTAAATCACGTGACACTCTTGACACACCAATGTGTCGCGACGCGGTGGTTGCGAACCGCTGTTCTACTTTGCTGTACTGTAAACTAGATTGTGTGATCTACCACTTACATAATCAACAATTAAAGATTGTTTTTAGTATATTTAAATTAAATTTTTTCTTTGTTTTGCTGCCAGGGCCGTCTTTACTTGGGGGTTCAAGGGGTGTAGCCGGGTGCGTCCTAGGGGGCGCCGACTGCTAGAAATTGGATATTTTATGGACTTCTAAACTCATTAAATGTCAAATGCAGGGGCGCGGGCTGATTACCCGCACCCCGGCGCGGAATATGCTTAAGACGGCCCTGATTGCCGCGATCGAGCGGTTTAACTTCCTTGCACGATGTGTTGTGATACACATGCAACGTAGTGTACAAGAGGCTGACAGAGACTGGAAGCATGCAGCCGAAGAGCGGTTTAGGGTGATGGTGACAGGTATCTACACAACTAGTGGTATGCTGCCGACTTTTGACTGTTAATATTTGATCTCGTATTCAGTTATATCACTATCAGTCGATTGTCAGAACCCGGTCTGCTCTTCAGTGGGATGCACCTATCCCAAGTGGTAGAGCCACGCTGCAGACGACTACTTTGTCAAGAATGGCATATTATTTGTCTGTAGCATGATTGGGTCGGTTCGCCCGGGGAAGTGGCGCAGTGTGGGGGGGGGGGAACAAGGAGGTCGTGCCCGGGCGCTGCTCACAAAGGGGTGCCAAATGGTCCTCAAAATAAAAAATGCTGGATAAGTTTTGTTTTTATTATAATTGATTTCTGAAAAATATATTTTAAATTACATACATATGTATGTACTCTATTATACTCTATAGTTTTTTTTAATTTCGTATTCAAATGTCTCCACGCAGGCACAGGTCAATTCCGTCGGGAGCCAATCAGATTATTATGACTAGTGTTTACAAACTGGTTGATAATAAAAAAAAAACAAATTATTAAAATATAAATAACATTTAATTTAAACTAAGTACAAACGTTACACGTGTTGTTTAAGATTGTAAATATCACATCGTACTTATCTCATTTATTTTTATTTCTACTTAAAGTATGACACGGCACCATAATGTACACATTCTAACCACATAATAAAGCGAACTCACATTCGTTGCCCATAACTAAATAAAGGATATGCTATAATATCTTGGTTATAACTTGTTCATAAATAAAAATTATTTTAAAATAATACGTAAAGTATATACTATATATTTAAATAAAAAGAAAAATGTTTAACTACTTTTCATGCAGGTGGCAACACTTGTAATAACATTATTAAAATTGTTATTAATCCATCACAATTTTTTTTGTAATAAGACAATCATAGTGTTATATAATAATAATTTAATGGAAGTCTATATAATAATAATTTAATGGAAGTTTAAAATTTACACTTACATTTGTAAATTCGTAGTAATTTCGAAGAAAATTGTTGAACACATGGCAAGTCATAGACAACTTCGTTTTTTTATGTACAAAATTGGTCTAATTTATAATTCGAGTATATGGTACTTGTATTTAATAATGACATTCTTATCAATTAGTAATAACATAATTAGAAGTTCTTGTACTACCTTAATAATATTTTTTTTGCATTTGTTGGAAATATGCTACATTTGTTTTAATTACATAGTTACACAAAATATTATTGAAGGCCAAAATACTATGGAAAAATTAACATGTTTTAAAGATTCAAATCGTTAAATAAACATAGACACTGAAATTCTGAGGCATTGTTTTTAAATGAAGGCGTTAAAAAATAGAGTCGGATGAAATAGAGTCATCTCTTTTTCTCTTGCAGTAACTGTAAACATCCCTCTCTCATCTAAAGATAAGTACATGAACGGACGTCCGGTGCGAAGAGTGATGTCGTTGCCATTTAAAAAAAAAAACAAAAAAAAAAAATTAAGGGGCAAGAGTGAAATAATATACATTTTTATTGATTTAATAATTTAAGTATACACTCTAAAAAAATAAAGATAAATCTATTAAAATACTTTGGAACGCTGTAAGTACTAACACTTGATTTACACACGACAACGGTTTGTATGAAATATTTATGTAAATTTATGTAAAAAAATAATTTGTATATATTGTTATTCCACTGAGCAATAACTCCACGGAATAGATGTGTTTTATTATTAAAATTGTCAATAATCCTTATAGTCTCTATTGTAAACTGTCAGTTGTCTATGGCCGTCATAAACAAGTGTGTGTCATTGCCTCAATTTTCACTAAAAATAAAGAAAATAAATACTACCATCTATTCTACATCAATGTACTATAGAGGAACATAGTAAGTATACAGATAATATATAAAATACGTTTTGTTAAAATAGTCCATATGTTAGAAGCTTTTTCAGCAAGTCATTTGTAGTCTGTGGTTACGTAGACGAGCTTATTGTAGTGATTCCTGGGTTTTCTTTTCTTGCACTCAAGACCTTGTAATAGACGACAGCGTCGTGTACTGTTGGGAACGTGTCCAGTTGGAGCTGTTCTGCTTCCAAAGAGTTGTACGTCTCGATCATTTCTAAGACTGGACCTATATCAATAACAAAAATGAACGTTGAAAATGTTGTAATGCAGATTAAAGCAGAACGAAGCAGATAAAAGCAGACAGTAGTCTGACGTTATAAAGCAATCATTAACCTCGAAGTAGAGAAGGTGGTGTCGTAATCTCCATGCTTGGCAGACGAGTTTGGGATTGCAGATGGGTTTTTGTTCTCCAGTAGATGTCACTATGTCCCAATCTTCTAGTATTTGCTCCCATAGTTACCTAGTATGACTAGTATGGCACAGGAAGATGTTGTATTATGCACCACTCCATTCAGATACCGGTCCAAAACCAGATCTCGAGCACTTGTCACACTTGTCCGCGTTTCAAGATTGTGAAGCAGTCTTCGTTCGAATAGTTTGTCAAGAATGGCATAATGTAGCATGAAGGGGCCGGCTCGCCCGGGGAAGTACCACACTGCCGCAAAAAACCGGCGTTTGAGTGTTAGCTTAGCCACGGCGCTTCGTACGGTGGGTGGCCGAGTTTCGGAGGTCCAACATCCTCCCCCCTCCCTCTACCCCTTCCCATTCCCACTCCCATAATGACACTTTCCTTAAAGGTTGGCAACGCTTCCGCACTGCATATGGTGCTGCGGATGTCATGTGTAACACGCCTGCTGGTTTGCTTTCCAATCCCATAAAAAAAGTTCATATTCGTCATAGATATTTTTATAGGATAGAAGGCCAAACGAACACGCGTACACCTTATGGAAAGCAGTCAAAGTCGCCTATGGGCTGCATCTGCTTCTGCGACGCCTTTGGCGTTGCAGATACTACATTACATGTAGGCTTGTTTTTTGAAGGCTCCAATGTTGTATTGATTCCGAAACACCGCTGGAGGTAGCTGGTACTACAGGGTAGTGGTGCGTGGAAAGAAGTTTCTTGAAAAATGCACCGTATTAGATCGCCACTCATCCAGATGGTGGGGATGAAACTTCTAAGGCAAGTTGTGCCGTAGTGGAATTCAACGGCCTGAATCACTTAATTTGCGGGCTTGCCCGTGAAGTCCGACGGAGTTTTGAGGCCCTAGGGACAAAATTGGGGCAGTCTACGTACCATTGGCTCCAGCTAGTAAAACAGTAATATTGTTGGATGATAACTCCTTGTGGGCTGCCACGAGACTCTTGATGCCCGGTGCGTCGACGTACGACAATGCAGTCGCATCTATTATCACACACTGAACCTGGAATACAGAAGCAGCTTGGATAACTAACCTAGATAGCCAAGCGGGTCACCTGATGCACCACCTGCGGGCAATGGGTTGGACACGTTTGTCGGAGAACCGACAATCGTTGGAGTGGAGACCGCGACTCGGCAAACGTAGTGTGAGACGCCCTCCTGCTAGATGGAGCGACGATCTGCGCAAGGCGGCTGGCAGAGACTGGATGCGTGTAGCCGAAGATCGGGCTAGGTGGCGCGCCTTGAGTGAGGCCTATGCCCAGCAGTGGACTGCCACGGGCTGATATTGATTGAACTATGTAACAGTAGGAATTGAATAAAGCTCCGAATTACTGCATTCAGCGTACGAAATAGTTTAGCAATAATAAGGCGACAAGTTACCCTGTTTCCAATCGTAGGATCCCACTCAAAGGAGTCGCTCTTCGTCAAGTTGTCCTCTTCATGCGCAGCCTCTGTTGGCTTTAGATAGCCAATTTTCCGGAACAGTGTGGACCGAAATAAATTCTTACTGGCGAAGTTGAGTCCGCCGCAGTAGTGGAATATCTTTACGCCTGGAATCTCTTCAGCCTGAAATGGTTTATCAAAGGAGAAAAAATTAGTACAAAATAAATATTTATATTTATAATAAATACATATATTACATCTATTTATACATATATTTATGAAACCTCTGTGAATGAATTTTATGGAATAATTCCTGACGTCAAATTCAACTACCGTACAATTCTTGCCGAAAAAAGTTTCATCCTTTTTTAAAAGTTTTGGATATGTGGCGATCCAGTACGGTGCGTTTCTCCCAAAGCTTCTTTTTACAAACCACTAACTACTCTAAACTTTTTACTCTTTGTATAAAAAGTAATCTTTTAAAATAAGTCTTTCCTCGCCGAACCAAGTTAATTTTATGCGACTTAGTTAAACCCCAAGTTTGTTGTGAATTTATAATAGTTTATTAATTTATTTTTGATTAATAGAGTATACCTCGTGTTGAAGCGAAACACGTGTTGTGTGCAATGTGGGAATGTGGTGGTGTTTGTTTGGTGTTGTTGTGTTGTTGATAGTGGTTTGGAGGTGGAGAGTTGCTGACGGTTTTTTCGGTAAGATTAAGTTTGAGTTTCCCGTAAATCCACTTGATTTAGTAGAAACTATACACTATTATTTTTCTGTTTTTGTTTGCATGTCGCGGATCTTAGCCAAGTAAAAGTTCTAACTGTCCAAATAATTTATTTTATCCACATTACATATTCACTGATATTTTTATAAATGTAATCACAGTGCACGTTTTTAAGATCTTATTTTACCGTGTCACTCATGACTGACTTGACACTGGCATATTTCACTTATGGTTACCATAAACAA
The DNA here is from genome assembly GCA_031353405.1 of Baronia brevicornis. NCBI lineage: Eukaryota > Metazoa > Arthropoda > Insecta > Lepidoptera > Papilionidae > Baronia > Baronia brevicornis. Next base: position 2,450,530 of record JASFAT010004747.1, read on the forward strand.
AGGATAAAAAACAAACTTGTCAAATCAAATGTCACTGTCAAACCGAATAAAATAAATTCAATTTAAATCAAAATGAATTTGAAACAGTCCAAAATGTGAAGTGAGACACAATGTAACAATAGATATAATAAACTGCACTACAAAACCAAACCTCAAGATGAGACTGTTTGCCGATAAGAGATACCCGTATCACTTGAACTACGAGGTCGGTGTGTTTGACGTCATCAGATGGTGGATTTTTATTTTGTTTAACATTCTACTTATGTTTTGCGTACACTATTTCATTCTTGCTTTGCACAGAGACAGGGAACTATACGTTCTCAGTCAAGGCATGGTACCATCATCCAGCGCAGAATAAATGAACTGTTGAGAACTATTTTGTTTTTAAAATTTATATAGCTTTAGTATTGGATTCGAAGATGTTAATGCTGGTAGCCTATTGGCTTTCACAGATTTATCGTATTCAGGTAAGTAAAATATAATTGGGAATCTGCGCAAATCGCAGACTCCATCGGCCTGACGCCGTGTCGGAGGTACACATATGTGTGTGTGCTGATTTTAAATTCGTCATGAGTCTACGTTAAACATGTAGGGGAGGATTGAACTCTAGTAACTATAGTCCCTATTAGTCCCATAGACCCTAAGGTCTAGGGGGGTGAGAACCGACCGGGTACGTGAGTGAATCTCGTGTAAGCGGCCGGTGTAGAAGTGTTCCCTACTCTACGCGCTCGGCTAGAGCCGGGGTGCGCTTGAGTGTTGATGTCGTAAGTGGATCCGAATGACGCTGTTTCGTCGTCCGGATCGTGTAACACGTTACGCGGGCGTCATCTTTTCGGGCGCGCGTTTAAATCGGGTGAATAATTTACCGATTGTACCACCAGTGGATTCGGATGGGATTCGGATCTCTCAAAATGTTTCTTAGAGAGTGTTTTAAAGTGTTGTTTGACGCTCGGCAAGTTGAGGTCGCAGTGGAGGTCGATATTGCGCTGGAACCACTGAGCACCAGTGGCTCGACGAATGAAGCGATTTTGTATCACTTGAAGTTTATTTATTTTTCTTTTATGCACGTGCGCGAAGGCGACACTTGCGTAGGAAATAATTGACCGGACGCATGTTTTGTAAAGAAGCAGCTTGTGTCCGAGGGACAGTTTGCTGCGGGCGTTAATTAAAGGGTGAAGAAGACCTAAGACGACGGCCGCTTTGGATCGAGCGTTTTTAATGTGTTTAGTAAAATTCAGGTGATTGTCGAGGGTGACGCCTAAATATTTGACAGACTTTTTCCACGGGATAGGTCTGCCAAAGAGAGTGATATCTAAGAGTCGGCCGCCTCGTTTGTGGGAGTCTCTACTGGTGCCCCTTGAGAAGTAAATTGCTTCACTTTTCTCGGGATTTACCTCGATTCTCCATTTTCGGAACCATTCACCAAGAGTAGTGGCCGCGGTTTGGAGCCGTTTCGACACGCGGTATTTGACCCTATCAGAAGTGTAGAGGGCGGTGTCGTCCGCAAATAGGGCGAGCGGCACGTTCGCGTGCTTGGGAATGTCGGCGGTGTAAAGTGAGAACAGTAGTGGCGAGAGGCAGGATCCCTGCGGAACCCCCGCCCTAAGGGGGCGGGGGAGGAGCGCGTTCCTTCGACGCGAAAGCGGAAGGTTCGATTCCTAAGGAATTCCTGTATGATGTGAACGAGTCTGTCGGGCACACTCATTTGGTATAGTTTGTATAACAAACCGTTGTGTCAGATCTTGTCGAAGGCTTTAGCCACGTCAAAGAAAAGCGCTCCTGTATTGATTGGTCTACGCTGGGATGTACCTTCAAGAATGTGTTCTGTAAACCCGAATTGCTCGTTTGGGATGAGGTTATCAGACTCGGCGTATGCTTTGAGCCGGCTCAAAACGACACGCTCGCAGATTTTGCCCCGGGTATTGAGGAGGCTAATCGGTCTGTAACTATCTGGTAGGTTACGGAGCTTATTTGGTTTAGGGATGCCGATGACGTCGGCTTCTTACCATGCGTCCGGGAACGATCTGGTCGTGAGAAGCACGTTAAAAATATTCACTATAAGCGTAAGTAGCGGCAAGGTCAACAGTTTAACTACCCGCATGCTAATACCGTCAACGCCCGGGGCCGTGCGGCTTTTACAGTTCTTTATGATGTTTTTAACTTAGTCAAGTGAGATCGGTGTCAGTGGTTCGTCCGCTGGTGGTACTGAGTTCCGACGCGCGACTTCGTCGTCCACATGCGAGATGTGGGGATGATCGAATGATTTGGTGGAGAGGGTGCACTGGGCCTCTAGACTGTCAGCTAAGTATTCGGCCTTCTCCAAGTCACCGAACGCGAGCGCATTGCTGTTGGGTTTGACAAGCGGTGGGAATGACGCGGGGGAGTCCGTCTTGAGAGCTTTCGCCAGACGCCAGTATGCATGGTCGTCGGGGGATAAGCTCTCAAGCAGGTTGTCTCAGGTGAGCGCGCGAAACTCGGCTATGCGCTCTCTTACAGCCCTTTGGAGGCGGCGTAGCCGTATAGCTTTAGTGTTGGTAGAACCTACTTAAGACGAGCGTGGTGAGCACACACACACACACACACAACAGGATACACTACCAGAGAGATAGACAGAGACACACACACACACACACACATACACATATAGGCAGGCACACGGACAGACACAGAGACAAACACACACACACGCACACATACACACACATAATTAAGAAACGTGCAGGATCGTTTTTGATGCTCTGTAATGTTTACTTACCGCTCTGTACCGCTTGATGTCTAAATATAGGTCGGTATCAAGCACGCGTCCAAGGAGGCACGTGTAAGGCTTCTGTGAATGGCAGAAGAGTGTCGCCACGCTCGCTATGAGGCCGGCCGCAAGTCTGTCAAGTGAAAAGGAATGTAATAAAAATAATAGTAATACTTTTATTTTTAAAAAAATTACACTCTTGATCCTACACTAGGATTCTCTGTGTTGTGGGAAACTAGGCTATATAAAATATAAGTTTACCAATATAAAATATAAGGTTTCATATAAAAATGTAAGTAAAAAAATTAAACATTAAAAAACACTATTATATTGTAGCTTATCATGTTATTTTGTGCAAAACAAGCTTAAGATAATATGGCAACCCTGTCGGTCAGATTCATCGACAATATATATAATGACTATACCAAAAAATATAATAATAATATAATTTTGCCGCGAAAAAGTGATTTCCGCGTTAGAAATGCAATATATAAAATAAAGACAACATTTTTCTTTATTTTTTATTTAATAATTATAATTCGTAAATAATTTTTATTATATTTTTTTGTATATATATTCACGCCTATCCCCCGCAGGGGTTGGCAGAGACCACAGAGCTGCATCCGCTGCTATTCATCGCAGCGAAACGGCTCGTCATTGGTCACTTTTCTCCCTCGTGAGAATCAGGATATTTTTATAATTTTTATCATACTATCGATAAAAGTGTCACGAGCCCACACCAAACATATCTACTTTAACACCGTTTCGATTATACAGTTGTCTAGTAAAATATCGCTATTATCGATAAGACCGTCTTGTTTTTTTATATATTCACGCCTATCCCCCGCAGGGGTTGGCAGAGACCACAGAGCTCCATCCGCTGCCATTCATCGCAGCGAAACGGCTCGTCATTGGTCGCTTTTCGCCCTCGTGAGAATCAGGACGTGACGGGTGGCGAATCACGTCGCCGTCATTTTCGACAAATTAGGTATATTAAATTCGTCTTAGTGAATCCCACGAGCCGCAAGGGAGGATGGAGGTCAGCCCCAGCAGAGCCCTGCATGCTGAGGTAAGGCACCATAGTTCCCGGGGGAGCCCGACCCCGGGACGATCGGCACGCTTGCGACTAGGCTCGCCCCTAGCCACGCATCCATTGGCACGGCAGACCGTGGATTGGCGGAGAGGAAGGGAAAGGATAGAGAAGAAAGGAAGGGGCCAGGAAAGGAAATGCGGATTGGGGGGGTTACCAGCTCGGAATAAACATTTATAAATCTATATATAATAGATATTTATTCCAATGCGGGAATCGAACCCGCGACCATTGAATCCGCGGGCGGAGGGCCCCGCCACTGAGCCAACCGGTCGGCCGTCTTTTTATATAATATAATAATATATTTAATTATTGTGTATAACTATGCTATTGGTGTACAATAAAGAATATATCTTTCTATCTATCTTATATGTGGTCATATCAATTTCAAGTCACGTGGGGGCAAACGCCAAATTGCATTACGTCACTTGTTCATAAACCACGTGACCAGTAGTTGTATTAAAAATAATTTTAAATATTTTTATCTACGGAGAGGCCCGTGCTCAGCAGTGGGACATGTATGGGCTGTAGAAAAAAAAGGTATACATGCGTTGTCATCATCACTTTCCCAAAACTTTGTCCTGTGGTCATTCGACCATTATTATTGTATATCAGGTTATATGTCAAATATACTTAGTTTGAAAATAGTAGTTCTAATTCGCGCAGAAAACCGGCGTCTGAGTGGTAGCTTAGATACCGCGCTTCGTGCGGTGAGCGGTTTAGTCCTGGAGGCCCAACACCCTCCACCTCCCCCCTCCCACTCCTATAATGATATTTTTATTAAAGGTCTGTGGGCGTCTAAAGATGTCTATGGGCGGCGTTGATTGCTTTCCATCAGGTGACATGCTTGCTCGTTTGCCTTCCTATACCATAAAAAAAAAATCTGCCACCAGACACTCGATAGTTGGGAATCTAGCAACTCACCCAATATCGATATTGATCAGCATCGTTGTCAAGAATGTCACCAGCCACACAACCGCGTCCAGTTTGCTAAGCTTCCAGAACCTGTAACGGAGAGTTATCAATCAATTTGTGATGCTGATAATGTGGAAGGAGGACGAGGAAACAAAGGATAACTTTCTTTTTGTTTATGGGATAGGAAGGCAAACGAGCAAGCATGCTACCTGATGGGACCATTTAACTCGTTGATAAGCAATTGTGTTTCACTAGTTTTATAAATTTTATGGATTTATTTCAATATTTAAGACTTGGATCACCCTTTTTCTTTAATTATTTGATTTATTGAGTAAATTCTGTCATATGTCTATTATATGCCTTGTCTATGTTATGTCTATGCTTTGTCTATGTCTATGCATTATCAGGTGTGCGTGCCATTGTTTGTGTGGTTCTCCCACAGACGCACAAGTAAATACTGCTATACTAACTTGACAAGCTCCTTGACCTGCATGAACATGCCCTTGAGTGAGACGACGATGATGGACGCCAACACACACCGCGGCAGTTGCTCGAAGAACGGACCGATCCACAGCAACACGCAGAGGATGAGCGTCGCACTCACCACTGATGTGACGCCAGTTTTACTGCCCGCCTTGACATGACAGATAATTTTATTTACAATTGACCGTCCCGGGAACGGGTTCTCCCGGGTACTATAGTGCCTTTACATCAGCATGCGGGGCTCTGATGGGGCTCACCTCCATGCTCTCTTGTGGCCCGTGGGATTCGCTATGACGAATCTTAATATACCTAATTCGTTAAAAACCTCGGCGACGTCGTTCGCCACCCGGCACGTCCTGATTCCCACGAGAGCGAGAAGCGAAGAACGGACAGTCGTTTCGCTACGATGAATGTGAAAGGAAGGATGGATGAGTGTGAAGGAAGCAAGGAAGGTGTGTTGGAATCGTGGCGGATGGAGATCTGTGGTCTCTGCCTAACCCTACAGGGAGACAGGCGTGACTATATGTATGTATGTATGTACAATTCAATTGATAGGCCGTAGGAGTAAGCGGGTAACCTGAACGTAAGAAATCAGCTTCATCCATGAATATTTGCAATAGCAAGGAAACTCCAAATGCCTAACTGCCTGCCTGCCTGCATATCTTAAGATATTTAGGAAAAGATACGAATACATATATACATATCGTCACGCCTGTTACCCGTAGGTGTAGGCAGAGACCAGAGATCTCCATCTGCTATGATCTCGGCATACTTTCCTTGCTCCCTCCACACTCATCACTCTCCATGTACATGCAAGATCGCCGGTTAAGGGTACTCTTGACCGGGCCTTTCCTAAACACTCCGGCAATTTGGTAAAGGTATGTTTTCCTTGGTCTTTCCCTACCGTCCCTTCCATCCACATTCCAGATGCGAATTATTATCCCATAAAAAAATGTCAGCTCTTTATTCAATCATCCATTTTTTAAAAGCAGGCAAACATTTGTTGTTCTGAGTGATACACCTGTCATGGATAGCTGTGATTCATGCCATGAAGTCATGAAGGCAACTACTTGCTATTTTCCCTGACTCTTGTAAGAGAATACAGGCTATGAATTTTGAGTATATTCTACTACTTACTTGGTACTGTATGTAAGAACGTGAGAGACTGGCGCAGAGCGGTGCGCAGCAAAAGAACGAGCCGAATATGTTACTTGCACCCTGCATTGGAAATTATAGTTTATTGTTAGAGAACTATGCTCGGAGATTCTCTGGTAGATATGTTTCGGAATGAACAAATCCGCCAGAGAACTGAAGTCACCGACGTAGCCTTTCGAATTAGCAAGCAAAGTGGCAATGGGCTGGTCACGTTTGTCGGAGATCCGACAATCGTTGGAGCAATTGAGTAGTGGAGACCGCGTCTCGGCTTACGTAGTGTGGGACGCCCCCCCAGCTAGATAAAGCGACCATCTGCGCAGGGCGGCTGGCACAAACTGGATGCGTGAAGCTCAAGATCGGGCTAGGTGGCGCTTCTTGTGGGAAGCCTATGTCCAGCAGTGAACTGCCGCAGGCTGTTGATTGATTGATAGATAGATATCTTACATATTTATTATCATTATCAAAGTCCTAAAGTTCACTGCTGATCATTGAACAAAATTGAGGGATGATGTCTTAATTCCGACATTTTGGAAGATTGGGAACGAACAGATTGGTTATTATTAATCTAGTCTTCTTTAAAAAACAAAACATAGTGTGTGTGATATAATTTGTTGGAATAAACCTATATTTTCTAGAAGCATCTTTTCTTTTGAGGTTGCTACCGATTTTTCCCGCCAACTTACATCAGTGACGTTGTGGTTTTATTTTATTTTTATAATCTTATATATATTATCAGTTATATTGTTTAATTGTGATAGCGTATTATACAATATAGTTCGATTAAGGCGTATAAGTGAAGTGATATGAAATAAATTCGTGTATAGTGACTTTTTAAGTTGACTGAAAAAGTAGTAAGTTTTGGTAGAAAAGCCACCATTTTATCAAGATGTAACGTGACAAGCTGTATAGTTACATTTCAAAAGATTTGATGTTATCGTATTTTACTTGACACTGGCATAATAGTTATAACTAATTGCCATCGAAGAAAAGAAAAGAGGTTGCTATCACACACCATTTCTTAGAAAAAATCGTGAGTTCCAGCCTATGTATTCTTTAAAGGCCGACTACACATGTCCATGTTACGGCGGTACGGACGTTTATGGGAGGCGTGGTCGCTTAACACCGTGTGATGTGCACGCTCGTTTGCCTGCTGTGCTATAAAATAAAAAAAATGAATATCTGTATCATTTTTGAAGGATCATTTGTTCTAACATATGTGTGGGTATTTCCGTTGTTACAATACCACAACCAAAAAACAAAAGCCGCGGAATTCCACATCCGCACAACTCGCCGTAAAGAAAAATTTCATCCCCACCACCTGGATGAGTGGCGATCTACTACGGTGCGTTTCGCTCGTAACTTCTTTCCACGCACCACCAGTTTGTGGAATCAGTTACCCTCGGCGGTCTTTCCGAACCGTTACGACATTGGAACCTTCAAAAAACAAGCCTATACATACCTAAAAGGCCGGCAACGCTTCCGCGACTCCTGCGGTGTCGCGGTTGCCCGTGGGCGGCGTTGATTGCTTTCCATCAGGCGACACGCTTGCTCGTTTGCCCTCCTATCCCATAAAAAAAAAAAAAACCACTCACCAGTGCCAACAATTCCTGGTTGGCGTCTATTTCGTACTTTTCCTTTGACGCGAATATCAATGCCATGGACATGGATATGGTGTAAGTCACCATTGTTATGGTGAACGCGTCGAGCGCGACCGATGGCAGGAGTTCTATTGGCGGCACTTCGGGCACTGGTAATCTGCGGGTAGAAGTAATTTTTTTTTGTCGAAGAATACATTAGCATTTCTATTTGCATATATCTGTTAACCATTTGATTTGGAATACGTAGATTTTAGTTTTGTAGTAGATTGCTGAACTTTTTAAGAAAGGCCAGGTCAAGAGTACCCTCAACCGGCGGGCGTGCATGAGGAGAATAATGAGTGTGGAGGAAGCAAGGGAAGTATGCCGAGATCGTAGCAGATGGAGATCTGTGGTCTCTGCCTACCCTTACGGGAGACGGGCGTGACGATATGTATGTATACGTAGTTTTTTTAAGGGCATAAAATTAATTTAAGGTGAGGGACAATTCTAGTTTAAGATTTTGTTGTTAGGATCCTGAATCAAAACCTATATCCTGAATTCATAAAAAAGCAAGACTACACATTTCTCAAAAGGCTGGTAACGCTTACGGCGCTGATTGCTTTCCATCAGGTGACGTTTACCTTCATATCCCGTAAATATTGGACTCTCAGATTCGTATCCTCTCGTTAAGCAATTAAAGTTTCAATATAAATTTACATATACTAAGTCACCTCTTCTCAATTATTTGATTACTGTAAAATCCCATCAATGAAAATCCGTGGTCTTGTTTACGCTTTGGGGATTTTTCTGTATAATTTATTTTGTTATGAATTTTCGTACCATACATTTTGTACTTTGGTTCCTAAACTATGGATTTTCCATTACGTATTTCGTAGTATTTTTTTTACCATGAACTTTTGGTTCCACAGGTTTGTAGAGAGTCACGCTGCAGATGGATACTTTGTCATGAATGGCATAGTATATGTGTGTAGCACGAATGGATCGGTACCCCCAGGGAAGTACCCCGCAGAAAACCGGCGTCTGACTGGTAGCTTAGCTGGCGCGCTTCGTATGGTCAGCGGCCTGAGTTCCGGAGGCCCAATCCCCCTCCCCCGCGACAAGCAAAACAATAACAGAAAATTAATGTGTGTGTTTTCCTGCTGGATGAAGTGGATTTATTTGGAATTTAAATCAAAAACTTACCGAAAATCGTCCATCAACTCTCCACCCATCAACCACTACATACAACACCAGACACACACTACCACTTTTCCACCTTGCAAACGACACGTGTTACGCCCCAACACGAGGCATCTTCAGGTATAGTAGACTCTAGGGACAACTTCATGTAGCAGAAAAACACACATTGTTAGTTTTCTGTTATTGTTTTGCTTGTCGCGGATCTTAGCTAAGTAAAACTTTTGACTGTCCATATAGTGATGGATTTCCGCAAAGTAACGCCTGACTCCATTCATAATCCATATTCCATAAAAAAAATTAATATCGACATTTTAAAAATAAATATGTATATGCAATTCTCACCCGGTCGGTATATGTCCCACAAGTGTAATCCCGAAGTGTTCCTTGAGCTCACCGAATCTGGAGACCAGCGTGCCGATGACGATCGCCAGCAGCTCTATTGGAACGGGTACTCGACTGCGTTTACTCACCCAGGGCTGTAAATTGGGTATTATTTAATGATTATCAGTATTTTTTTTTGCGGAAACACATTATTAAGATGGACAGTCGAAAAAATTTTCTCCTGATTTGCTTTCGCAGATCTTGGCAAAAACTTAATAAAGTAAAAATCTTAATTTTGATTATCCTTACTAATAATAAACATCATAATGAAGTACTTAGAATTCCTAAGAAGAGAATTCCTAAAGAATTTCATAGACAATTCCTAATTCCTAATTCTAAGTGTAATTTACATATATACACCTGCAGTATTAAGAGCACTGCAGATGCGTTGACAGTCCGTCTGCATCACAAGCTCAGAGTCGCTCAAAGAGCTATGGAGAGAGCTATGGAGAGAGCTATGCTCGGAGTTTCCCTGGTAGATATGATCCGGAATGAACAAATCCGCCAGAGAACTGAAGTCACCGACATAGCCTTTCGAATTAGCAAATTAAAGTGGCAACGGGCTGGTCACGTTTGACGGAAACTTGACAATCGTTGGAGCAGACGAGTGCTGGAGTGGAGACCGCGTGTTGGCAAACGTAGTGACGCCCCCCTCCCTGCTAGATGGTGTGACGATCTGCGCAGGGCGGCTGGAAGGGGAATGGAGTTGGGCCTCAGGCACGCACGAAGCGCGGCTGTGATAAATTTGCCAATATCAACAGTCAATTGACAAGTTCATTATATAACATTTCCATCCTAGGTTAAGGGTGGGGATAGGAGATATTTGATTGGAGGGAAGAAGGTGTAAAAAAAGGGAAAAATAGATACATCATAATCCCCTAATCCCCTTCCAATAGATCCCCTTAATCGCGGTGCGAAATGCGATAATACAGTGATGTTACCACTTAGTCCCGATATTTTGTGAGGGTGTGTTAGTTACTTTTCTGATCCATATGTACCCACCGTAATTAAATAAGTTTCAACATATACCTTGCGAATGTGGATGGAAGGGCCGGAAGAGGAAGACCACGAAAAACATACCTCGACCAAATTGCTGAAATTTTTAAGAAATGCCAGGTCAAGAGTAACCTCAACCGGCGGGCTTGCGTGAGGAGAATAATGAGTGTGGAGGAAGCAAGGGAAGTATGCCGAGATTCTAGCAGATGGGGTTCTGTGGTCTCTGCCTACCCCTACGGGAGACAGGCGTGACGATATGTATGTATGTATATCAACATAAAATACAAGTGTACCCTCACCTTAAACACTTCGTTGTTCACAGATATGATCACACACGTTATAATGGAAATGACAAACGCCGCCCAGTTCAGATACGGTAGATTCCTCGCCACCTCTATTACAGTCTGAAATTAAAAAAAAAACCTTTTATGTAACCCTCACTAGAGTTCCTCTCACGGGCTATTCATCTCATACATACATACGGGGACATCCACACCCACAGAGGTGTGAGATCGAGCCTCAGGGATGAGCCCCACTGCTCGCGTAGCAATTCAAAGGGGCGACTGCCCCCCGGTCCTAGATGCAGCTGTTCCCAGCGGTTTTTATCTCAGTTATTTTTCCTTCAGGACTTTGCGAGTTTCCATTGAAGTGGCTTTCAAGACTTGATGGAAAGACCGTGTGTAAATCAATAAAGTAAAATATAAACACTCAACGCTCCCAACTCAGCGGTTCGCCATAAAATTATGAAACTTTAAAGAACGGTGCGCCGCGATAAAAAATTTGAGGACATACACTGGACTAGTACGTTTGAAGATATTTATTGTTATGATGACAGTCCGTCTACTTCACAAGCTCAGAGTCGCTTAGACAGCTATGGAGAGAGCTACGCTCGGAGTGTTTCTGGTGGATATGCTTCGTAATGAAGAAATCCGTCAGCGATCCAAAGTCGATGAAATAGTCTTCCGAAACTGAAGTGGCAACGGGCTGGTCATGTTTATCGGAGATCCGACAACTGGTAGAGTAAATGAGTGCTGGAGTGGAGACCGCGTCTTGGCAAACGTAATATCCCCCGACTGAGATGGTGCGACGATCTGCGCAGGGCGGCTGGCAGAAACTGGATGGGTGAAGCCGAAGTTCGGAACAGATGGCGCTTCTTGGGGGCGGTCTATGTCCAGCAGTGGACTGCCTGTCTGACTGTTTATAACGATGACGCTGATAATTTTTATTACATTTTACTTGACTTTGTTACAATAGTTATACCTAATTATCGTCAAGGTAAAAGAACATTGAGTATTTTCTTACCAAAACCACTTTATAGTTAGGTCCAACTTTTTGTATTTTGACACCGAAGAGGTCCTTCAGCTGTGAGGAGAGCACCTGGAAAGAGGCTGCGGTGGTGAATCCAGACACCAAAGGCTCCGACAACAGAGTAGACACGGCGCCTAACCGAAGAATCCACATTAAAATCTGCCGAACAAATTGTTATACAATAAAAATTAGGTTTTTTTAGCATAAAGTTCTAGTAAAACAAGCAATATAAGACATAATTAAAGTCAATTCCTACTTTTATATTCTGCTAAATATCTTATATAAGAGATTTTTTTTCTATAAAACACTAAAATTAATTAATTAATGAATTAATATTTGCAAATACTGTATTAACATCAAGTGTCATCGACTACAAGTTTAAAAAAGAAATGTAATTGAACTGGAGTGTATGAATCAAAAAGTGTTTTATTAATGATTGAAAATTTGAACAAGATATATAAATATATATAGGGAGAGTGTGAACTTATAGTAGGAATTGAAAGGTGTTGCCATACACCTTTCAATTCCTACTATTTATATAGAAAAGCTGTTCCTATTTCTATAAAAAATTAAATTCTATATATATTTTCTTTCCCCGTAACGCTACCCAATTATCAGACTAAAAAACTTAAGACAGGTGAGAATTTAATTTGACATTAAAACTCAATTTAACCACATTCGAATTGTAAATTAACCGTTTTAGTGCTAAGCAATTTTTGTGAATATATATGAAATAATATATAAAAACTGTAAAAAGTTGTTTTAAATGTATAAATATGCACTCTCGTAACAAATTACGCGCGATATTATCGTCCACTACCACGAAGCACCAAAAACACACTGATGCGCGCGGCAGTTTTGCGCTGCGGCGCAATTTTCTATTCAAACTATCGCATCACTCTTGCGCCGCTTAGCACTCTAACGGTTAAACAAGAAACTTACCTGAAAAATACCCACGGAGAGACAGACTACGCTGAGAACTTGTAATGGAGTGTAATGTGGTGCTGTTAGGTATATGGATTCTGTTGGAATAAAATTATATTTTAATCAGAGAGAGGAAGTGGGAGAATACCGCCCTTAGAAATGATTATAATATATGATTTTACCTACAATAAAATGGACATTTCTCACGATTATCCGATTTCTACTGAACTTATTTATAATTTAATAATTTTTAAAGGGTCTTAATAGTTTTTGAAATAAAACAGATTATTCTTTCAACAATATTAAGGGATAAAATTAGGGCATAACCCTAATTTTATCATTTTGTTTTAAAAAGAAGACTAGAAATGTGGACAGTCAAAATTTTTACTTAGCTAAGATCCGCGACAAGCAAAAAAAAAACAGAAAAATTATTATGTGTTTTGTACAAGAAAAAGTGGATTTACGGGGAACTTATACTAAATTTTACCGAAAAAACGGCCGTCGGCACCACTCCACCTACCAACCACTATCAACAACACCAAACACACAACACCACTTTTCCACATTGCACACAACAATCTTCGGCTTCACGCATCCAGTTTCTACCAGCTGCCCTTCGCAGATCGTCGCACCATCTAGCCGGGAGGCGTCCCACACTACGTTTACCGAGACGCGATCTCAACTCCAGCACTCGTCTGCTCCAATATATGTGTATAGCCTATAGATATTTCTTCCGAGTCTGGTTGCCCCGTCAATACGGCTTGGACAAACGTAGTAGGTTAATGTCCGTTCCTCCAGAAATATTGAGGCCTGTGCCCAGCAGTGGGAAACTAATAATGGCAAAATAATAATAATAATAATAGTAGGTATTAAATATATCTATTTACTAAATTTGTTATAAGTACCTGATGTAACATTTGTTGCGTTAGCTATATTCGAGAAATCAGGATGTGTCGAGTATTGTGTCACCACCTGGAAGATTTAATGGTCGCGGTACATATAGCGAATAGGGACCATCCATAAATTACGTCACGTTCTTAAACGGCAGGGAGGTGGAATACAGATAGATAGATCGATAGATATATTCTTCTTTGTACACCAAAAACAAAGTTATACAATTATTGATTGTAATATTTATACCTCTCTTAGTCTTATCGCTAACAGCGATTTCTTCCAGACAACCGTAGGATGGACACAATCTTAAAAATATAATTTGATGTGAGTTGGTTATACATTATCGTTATGATGACAGAATAGACAGAAAAAAAATATTAATAAACAAAAATAATAGCTTTAAGCATGTATGTATGTAAGTATATACATACATACACATACATAAATACATCCTACTAATCCTACTTCCTACTAATATTATAAATGCTAAAGTTTGTGGGTATGGATGTATGTTTGTTACTCTTTCACGAAAAAACTACTGGAAGGATTTGGATGAAACTTTACAGTAATATAGGTTATACACCGGAATAACATATAGGCTACAAATTGTAATGATTTTATGTAATTTTGGTCGTAATATTATTTTACTATTAAGTGAAAAAAAATATATATTTATTTAAAATGATCTGTCACGAAACTTAATGTGGCAGACCAAATTTCACGCGAGCGATGCCGCGGGCAAAAGCTAGTACATAAATATAGGTTAACCGTAAATAATAAACGAATTTAAACTCCTTCACATAATTTTCCAGTCAGTGTTAGTTAACGATAAAATAGTTTGACTTTAAAAAGCTGTGTCCAATTTAAATCAAATAAAAAAAGAACTATTTTAAATTAATAATTTTTTAATTCAGAAATATTACCTTTCCCGCCATAAGACAGGCGACGGCAAAGGTGCCCATGGAAACGTGTGGTGAGGTGCCGAATATCACGTACACCAGCACTGGGAAGAACGCCATATACAAGCCCACGATGGGCGGTACTTCTGCTAGTAAAGCGTAAGCCATACCTGAAAAATGATTAAAAATAATATTCTATAGTATAATTCGTTAAACTGCGCGTAATACAGTTTACAAAAAACAAAAAGAAAGAAACAAATTATTAGATATAGAAGACCGATTGGCTCAGTGGCGGAGCCCCCTGCCCGCGGAGTCAATGGTCGCGGGTTCGATCCCCGAATCGGAAAAAATATATGTATGGATTTATAAATGTTTAATATGTTTATAAATGTTTTCGAGTCTGGTAACCCCCTACCAATCCGCATTCCCTTTCCTGCCCCTTCCTTTCTTCTCTATCTTATCCCTTCCTCACCGCCAATCCACGGTCTGCCGTGCAATTGGATGCGTGGCTAAGACCGAGCTTAGTCGCAAGCGTGCCGAACGTCCCGGGATCGGACGCCCCGGGTACTATCGTGCCTTACCTCAGCATGCAGGGCTCTGCTGGGGCTGACCTCCATTCTCCCTTGCAGCTCGTGGGATCCACTAAAGCGATTTAATATACCTAATTTGTTGAAAAATGACGGCGACGTGGTTCGCCACCCGTCACGTCCTGATTCCCACGAGGGCGAGAAGCGACCAATGGAGAGCCGTTTCGCTGCGATGAATGGTAGTGGAGTGCGGGGGATAGGCGAAAAAACTAATTATATCGTCGGCACGGTCAGTCTCCACGTTTCTGCGCCGTAAGAGAGTATAGGTAGGACACACCGGTCGAAGACTTTTGTCATCAGCTTTGATTCAGGAGGTATGGGCGACGAGAAGACCTGACAAAGTTTCCTAAATGCCGCTTGACGTCTATATATGGACTGTGAAATGAATGAAGCGTACCTTGCGGTATGTGCATTACGGCGGTAGTCGCACCTGCCACCAGGTCCCCCACCAGGTTCCGCTTCGGACTGTACTTCGGTAGCCATCGCGCGATAGGTACGGAGTTAATCAGGCATTCCCCGAACCCGCAACTCCTCAGCACCTTCTTACACCTGTAAGTCACTGAAAGAAAAAACGACATGTGTAAAGTTCACACGCGGTGGAAGTGAAAAATTCAGAAAATTTCCTCACAAAGAGACTGAGATAATCGGATACACTGTATAATGTATTCTATCTCATTCTCCCGCAGGCAAAATCGCATAGATTTATGTGTTTGTCTCCTTTTAGTGTCGATTTTAAATCTCAAAAGAAGTATATGGACAGTCAAAAGTTTTACTTAGCTAAGATCCGCGACAAGCAAAACAATAACAGAAAATTAATAATGTGTGTTTTTCCGTTGGGTTTAGTGGATTTATTTGGAACTTAAACCAAAAACTTACCGAAAATCGGCCATCAACTCTCCACCCACCAACCACTATACACAACGCCAAACACACACTATCATTTTTCCATCTTGTACACGACACGTGTTTCGCCCCAACACGAGGCATCTTCAGGTATAGTAGACTCTACGGAAGACAACCGAAAAGTAGAGAGTCTACTATACCTGAAGATGCCTCGTGTTGGGGCGAAACACGTGTCGTGTACAAGATGGAAAAGTGATAGTGTGTGTGTTTGGCGTTGTGTATAGCGGTTGGTGGGTGGAGAGTTGATGGCCGATTTTCGGTAAGTTTTTGGTTTAAGTTCCAAATAAATCCACTAAACCCAACGGAAAAACACACATTATTAATTTTCTGTTATTGTTTTGCTTGTCGCGGATCTTAGCTAAGTAAAACTTTTGACTGTCCATATAGTGATGGATTTCCGCAAAGTAACGCCTGACTCCATTAATAATCTCAAAAGAAGTTTTCACTTCATAGTATTCTATCTCATTCTCGCGCAGGCTAAATCGTATAAATATGTGTGTGTGTATGTGTTTGTATCTTTTTAGTGTCGTTTTTTCTTTTCATCGAGTTTCAAATCGCAACGGTACTAAAGAAGTTTACACTTCAAAAATGTGCGTATACTTCACATGCGTAGAAGTGAAACCTTCAATACTCTATCTCATTCTCGCGCAGGGAAATTCCTATAAATGTATGTGTTTGTCTCTTTTTGGTGCCGTTTTTCGTTTTATCGAGTTTTAAATTCCAACTAAGTGGCGAAGCTAACACTTTCGGAGTCAATTGTCGCAGGTTCCATCCCCGCATCGGAATAAAGTTATCGATTCAAAAAACGAAAATGTAGTAAAAAAACTCAAAATCAATCAATTTCATCGCTGTACAAAATTTTCTATTGGTCGTGTGAGCTGTGAGCCTTAGACTATACGGCGCAGTGTTTTTTTCTGATCCGAATATAAAATATTTTTTTTAAATGTCATATACAGCGTTTTCGCTTATTGTGTTTATATGTATCGCCTGCAGGTATTTCTTCCGACTACGGGTGCCATGCCAATCCGCTTTGGATAAGTGTGGTGGGTTAATGTCTATTACTCCAGAATTTAAATAAAAAGAACGAGACCAGCAGAGCTACTTACATGGTTTATCCGGTATTTGATAGTCTGCATCTTTGTTGAGGGCGTCCTGCTGGTACACCCGCCGGACAACGTTGAACTGCTGGCTGGGTCGGGATTGAAGCCTGCACCAAAGAAATACATTCTTTTTACTCTGTTTCTTTTAATCTCTTGGAACGTGAGAAATAGAATTAGAAACGTTTATTTGTGACACATCATTTTTTTTAATACTTTATTGTACACATAAAACACGACATACAAGAATTAAAAAGAAAGAATTGAGTCTTGAAGTCTTGATTCTCACGAGGGCGAAAAGCGACCAATGGAGAGCCGTTTCGCTGCGATGAATGATAGCGGATGGAACTCTGTGGTCTCTGCCAACCCCTGCGGGGGATAGGCGTGAATATATAAAAAAGATGTACAAAGGCAAGCTTAACTCAAAATTGAGTTCTCTTACAGAAAATGATGTTACTTTACTGCTAAAATGTATAAGTCGGAATTGCTCAGTCGGTAAGTCTCTGCCTTACGATCTGTGCGTCGTGAGTTCGTATCTTCCACTGGACTATTGATGTGAACCATTTTATAGCACATACATTATTAGCTAAGTTGGAATTTTTAACAAGAACTCTAGTAATATTAAAAACATTGCTATAATTCAATTAGAAAAATAAAATAAAACCTTTAATATATTTAATATCCATCTATAATTTAATATCTATCTAGGTTTTATTTTAATCAATATTGATATTGATTGAAATAAAACCTAGATATATATTATAATTAACATATAAAAGAGAGAGAAAACGAAACAGAAATTAAAACATAAAATGGTCAGCGTAAGCCAAGCGTTCTGTTGGAACACCAGGCGCTGGTTCAGCAAGAATCACCGTAGTCGCGGACCACAGTGATTAAATGGGTAGAATACATATGTTGAGACGAGATCATATCTTGCCAATAATGTCACATAATGTACGTTTGTAGTTAGGGGGTCTTCCATAAATTACGTCACACATATTTCATGACATTGCCTCCTCCCCCGCGTATTTGTTAAACGTGTCTATGTGAAGTTGAATACTAAAACACTAAGTTTTAGTATTTTAAATCTATACATTATACGACCAGTGTGTCCTACCTATCCTCTCTTACGGCGCCGAAACGTATGTACGAAACGAAAAAGATGGTTGGACGTTTATCAAGGATATAGCAGGGGATAAATGGATGAGATTTGCCTCAAACCACGAAGAATGGTTCAAGTTGGAGGAGGTTTTTACCCAACAGGGACTACCATCATCAGCAATAAATAATTTTAAATATTGTAATTTTTAGATTTGTTAAATAGTTTTTTTCACAGTTTTATTATTATTATATGACAAATAATGACAAATAAAGCTTTAATATATTATTTACATATCAGAAATCAGTAAAAACAGTGCCAAATTTGATATGAAAAACAGATATGCCACACTACCATTTTCTTGAAACACGAGAAAATGGACTTACACCATTTTCGAAATAAACAGTCGATATAAAATCAATAAAAAATAATAGTCCTACAGTCTACTTGCCAATCATCGCTAGGTTCATCCTGATTCCGCAAAAGTGGCTCATTCTCACTTTTAGTCTCCTGAAAGTCTCTGTCGTAGAACAGAAGAGTCTTTTTGAAATGCATTCTTCTAACGAAGACACTTCCACATATTATATAATTTACCGCATATTATATAACCTTTGAAACTTCATTTGTCAAGTAACTTTTAATGACGAAGAGGAATCTTTTAATAAAAATATTTTTAAAATTTTTAATGATTATTTTTACAATTCCGTCGATATAGACCTTGAAAACTTCTATTATATTTGGTTTTGTTTTTGTAGCAACTTTTTTAAAGGAAATGTAATTCTCAAATTTATTATGACTAAAGTTTAAATTAAAGAAAAGTACTGATATATAATAATATGTTACAATTATTAAATATAAAATATTTTTTAAATATTATATTAAAAAAGAGAATTTACAAAATATTCCAACATAAATAGGTATTTGAATCCATAAAAAAAATTAACTATGCGTAAAACTATTTTACACAGCATACTATAGGTAAGTAAGCAACTTTTAAATTTATGTTTTTCCTTGTGTGCCGCCCAATTTTAGAAATGTATATAGTAAACGATATAATGCTTTGTTTTATTACGAGAAAAGTTTAAATAAAAGTACTTATATATATGAATATGTTAGAATAATGTTAATAATAATATTTAAAAAGAAAATTTACAAAATATTTTAACATAAATAGGTATATAAATCCATAAAAAAATATTACTTGTGAGTAAAATTATTTTACACAGCGTACTATAGGTAAGTAAGCAACTTTTAAACTTATCGTTTTCTTTGTGTGCCGCCATATTTTGAAATCGTTGTGTGCGCAGAAAAGAAAAAAGTTTGAGAATCACTTTATTAGAATTACAAATATGGTGTTTATAACTAACTGTTTTATACACTGAGGTATTTTCCATTACTCCATGGAGAGATATAACAAGAGGTTCCATTGTAGTACCTATCAGATATTTGTCAACAGTAAGATCTTATGGAAAATTTTCTGGATTCACTGTCCCTTATATTAGAAACCAATATCTCATTTAAAAACCACGCCTTCATCGTCTTAAAACTATAGTAGAATAATGTGTTGTTTTTATGTCGAAATTATAATATCACAAAATAGATTTACTTTATCTATTATAAAAATAAAATATAGTAATAAAAAGACAACCTTCACATCCTCTGATCTTTCTAGGTAAAGTCTTTATATTTTTTTTAAATACAGCTAGAATTATATTAACGATCTAATTGGCTTAGTTGCAAAATACCAGCTTTCGAAGCCGATGATCACAGGGTCAATTCCCACAAAAGAATAATAAATAAATGTAAGTAAGGTCTACAATTATGTATTCTGAGATTGGGTGAGCTAACGATCCGCTACATAGATAAGCATGGTTTTTTTTTATGGGATAGGAAGGCAAACGAGCAGGCGTTTTATTTGATGGAAAGCAATCAACGCCGCCCATAGACGTCCGAAGTACCATAGGCATCGGAAAAGCGTTGCCGGCGTTTAAGATATGTATGTGTAGGCTTGTTTTTTGAAGGTTCAAATGTGTTATCGGTTCGAAACAGCTGCTGGAGGTTGCTGGTTCCACAGGGTGGTGGTGCGTGAACAGAAGTTTCTAGAAAATCGCACTGTACTGGATCGCCACTCAGCCTGACTCATCCGCCCATCCAGATGGTGGCTTAGTGTCCAAGCCTCTAGAAATCAAGAAGCGTTGGGACGTTTTGTTTAACGACCGTT
This sequence comes from Baronia brevicornis, assembly GCA_031353405.1. NCBI lineage: Eukaryota > Metazoa > Arthropoda > Insecta > Lepidoptera > Papilionidae > Baronia > Baronia brevicornis. The sequence goes on from JASFAT010004747.1 coordinate 2,471,005, forward strand.
TCGTCTATGATTAGTTCAACTATTATTCTTGAATTTAGTAACAGTGGTGTGTTAATTGTTTGGTAGAAATTTAAAACAGTTTTCTTTGTGCTTATATACTGTTTTCGTGCCGACCAATTGACTCATTGGCGAGGCTGCCGACTATGGAGTCAATGGTCGCGCTTTCGATTCCCGCATCGGAAGAATTATATGTATGGTCTGCAGTCTGTTTATCTGCATTGGACAAGCGAGAATAGAACCTTCTTTAGCTCATAAAACGAACACTTCGCCAATGAGCCATTTATATTGTCTATTTCGACGGAGTTGTGCAAAGAAAGCTACACTTAAATCACTAATTTATCGAAGTTAAACCGTGGTATCATATGGTTAATGGATCGATCGATATGCACTCGTTCGATCGATATACACTAGTTCGATCGGTACACACTCAATCGATCGATATACACTAGTTCGATCGATACACACTCAATCGAACGACACACACTAAATCGATCGATACACACTCTATAGAATAATAGATATTGACCGCGACGTCCAGAAACAGTTATCGACAGTTCCGCACTGGAGGGTTGGTAAACTTCATTCCGAGCGGCGATAACGCAAGACGTCGCGCATGGGCGCTCAAATGTTGGCAATATTATTTTTTATATTATTAAATAGTAAAGAGAAAATATCTCAGTGTTGGGTAATTTAGTGATAAATTGACTAATGTCTTTTAATTTATAAAACCTTTTTAATATACTATTGATATGAAACATGTTATCGCGGGTTATGGGAGTGAAATAGTAGATGGAGACGTCGTCTCTATTCAGGCTACGCTCTATTCGACTCTGCGCACGAGTCGTAATTTTAATGTTTCACATCTACCAAGCGTCCCATAACGCTTACAACTAACTAACTGCAACGCCTAAAACTCCGTTACATTACTGACATATCTTATTTGGAGCTAATCAGTATTAATTTTTTAGAAATCAAAACAATAATAAATCAGTTGATCACCCCTGACTCCTTATCAATACGAGTGGGTCATGTGACGTTTCTACCACGAGTGAGTTAATAAAAATTAAACGTCAAGTAACCACGGAACTTTGCTATACTACCACACCACCACCACAAGTAAACTAAATGTTTCGGCAGTCTCATAAAACTCGCTTATTTCTCGCGAAAGTCGCATCCAAATCGACTCAGCAGACAAGTAACAGTCCGAACAAACAGAAAGAAAAATATTTCTTCATTTAATATCATTGTTGATTTAATAACAATAGTGGAGGTCTGGTGACAAAGATATATCAAAAAGTAAAAAAACTTGAATGGGCCTGCTCGCCCGGGGAAGTACCACACTCCCGCAGAAAACCGGCGTCTGAGTGGAAGCATTGCTACGGCGCTTCGTCCGGTGAGCGGTTGAGTTTCGGAGGCCCAACCCTCCTCCCCCTCCCCTCCCACAATGACACTTTCCTTAAAGGCCGGCAACGCTTCTGCACTGCTTATGGCGATGCGGATGTTTATGGGCGGTGTTGATTGCTTTCCATCAGGTGGCACGCCATGCTGGAAAGCAATCAACAAAAGGCAAACGCCTTCTTATACCATAAAAAGGAACACTTATAGTTCAACCTTAAATAAAATGAATTATAAATATATGGACTGCGGAAAAAGATCTTGGTGTACCTTATAATAAATAAAAAAAATACTGTGGTCGTCATTATTCGAATATAATGACAATTGATATAAACTTACCACCCATTGGTCAGTTTCTCCTTCTCCCACTCGGCTCCATTTTCGCTGGTCATCCTGCTCACTACACTCTATATATTGTTCAAATATTCACTTCCAATTCATATCATAGTTACGCACACTTACACTTTTTAAGTACTCTATATGCCTGTACGAAAATATTAAACTCATATTATTTTAATTTTTTTTAAGTAGACTCACAATATTACTAGAATTCTTGTTAACTACTCCAACTAAGCTAATAATGCTTGTGTTTCTAAATCAATAGTACAACGGTAGATCTAATATTATTGTTTTAAAAATATTTCATATCATCATCATAATGGATATGCCATTAACGCCTGTCTAAAAAATGGTAGCAAAATTACGTATTAAAACTTTTGCAGTTAACAATAATAGACTCTAATGAAATTAATGCAAAAGGTACAAGAATAAAATGAAAATCTCATCTTGATAATTTCTCCTCCAGTCCTCCTTGCACATGGAGTGACTATGGTGGCTGCAAAAACTCATGTGTTTATCCGAAACAAACGAGGAACGAAAATGTATGCTAGAGAGTTCTAGATATATGTTTATATATTTATTTATAAGGATAATTAAAACAAACTATATTAATTTTTTTTTGTTTACATATATAAGGCTAGTAGTGGAATTTGTTATATATTGTTGTATAAATTTTTAGACATTTATTTATTTATTTATTTCATGTGGGAACAACAGTTTATTCCAAGATACATAAGATATATAACAATTATATAACAATAAAGCCAGTTACTGCTATCTCATAATAATGTACTAACAATAGGTTAAGAGTAGCACGTTAAAAAAATTTACAGTGTAAAACACAAAATAAAATCATTATAAAAGATGTATCAAGAAAAAATCAGTAACGACTTATCATCAAATGTTAGCTTTGGTATTTAAGCAAATTGTTTATGTATGCACATGAATGCGTGTATGTATATGTATGTGATTGTGTGTGTGTGAGTGTGTGTGCGTGTGTGTGTGCGTGCGTGCGTGTGTGTATGTGTGTGTGTGTGTGTTTGTTTTTTGTGGAAATTGCAAAAATGATGTAGATCGATAATTGTTAAAAATAAGATATATTATTGATTTATAAAATTTGTTTATTAATGATAATTTTGGACTTCCAAAATGTTTTCTCAAAATGTCCAAAATGGGTATTGGCGGGGTAAACAGACCCGATGCGATCACCTTATTAAGCTATTAACCCTAATGAGGAGATAAGCATACTCTAGCATAGAACTTGCAGTGGACGCTGACGCAAAAGAGCGTTGACAAAGAAATCGTGTGTACGGTGACCATGATAAATTATTTCAAAGGACTTAACATCATTTATATTGGACAGTCAAAAGTTTAAGACAGGAAGACAACCGAAAAGTCTTTTTCGGTTGCCTTTCGTAGAGTCTACTACACCTGAAGATGCCTCGTGTTGAGGCAAAACAGGTGTCGTTTACAAGGTGGAAAAGTGGTAGTGTGTGTTTGGTGTTGAGTATGATGGTTGGTGAGAATTGATAGCCGATTTTCGGTAAGGTTTTGGTATAAGTTCCAAATAAATCCACTTCATCCAGCAGAAAAACACACATTATTAATTTTCTGTTATTGTTTTGCATGTCGAGGATCTTAGCTAAGTAAAACTTTTGACTGTCCACATAGTGATGGATTTTTGCAAAGTAACGCCTGACTCCATTAATAATCATTTATATTATCTGTGTTTTTTTCAAACTCGCTTCTATAGTCTTGAACGCTAGTTAAAATCAACGGTAGAAAAATTTTCTCCCCCATTAAACCTCACTTAACTCTTTCGCTACAAAACAACATCCACACACGAAAGGTGACTAAAGTCACCCGCTCCAAAATGATGGAATCAATAGTAATGTCACATAGTCGTTTTTGAGACAAAAGTCTTGGCTTCGAATGTTTAAGACTGTGCGCGCTTCACGTCCCCATTTTCGACACGGCGCTCCGTTCTGGTTGAGGTACTCTACGGCGAGTTCCGCCGCAGCAAAAAGTTTGATAAACTGTAGTGACAATATACACGTTGACTTTCACTAGTCGGAGAAACATTAAAAGAAGAAAAATAGATCTTAAGGGATATTCCATAAGTTACCTCACACTTTAACCGTAGGGAGAGGGGTGTCATCGCGGTATACATAAATATACAACATGTATTTCAATTTCAGTGGTGTCATGACGCGAGTCCTAGTAATAAAAATACAAAATATGGTGAACCTACACGTGTACCCAAAGTGAGGCAACATGCCAAAGAACTTGCAAACGAAAACACTAGCATAAATGTCAATACAAATCACTATACCGTACCACCTTGACATAAGATCGATAATAGCGCGTTTTATTTTTCGCTGGGGTGACTGCACTACAAGACATAATTTTCACACATTAAACTTCGAAACAATATGCTAAGATCACATGTTATTTTAATTAATTTTTACTTATGTACATATGTTTATAAAACTTTATATGGTATAGATTTATGGAGTTAATACTTTGAATGATAGCCTAAGGAATGAAGTTATGACTGACCGATGTGGAGTAAAATGTCTCGCGACTTAGATGATTTAGACACATAGAGAGGATGTATGAAAGACGTCTGGCAAAAGAAATTTACGTTGCGAATGTGAATGTAAGGTTGGTACGGTAAGGGAAGACCAAGGAAAACATACCTTGACCAAATTGCCGAGGAGTTTAAGAAAGGCGAGGTCAAGAGTACCCTTAACCGGCGAGCTTGCAAGAGAATGATAAGTGTGGAGGAGGTGTGGAGAGCGTGCTGAGATCGTAGCAGATGGGGATCTGTGGTCTCTGCCTACCCTTGATGATTCCTATGAGAAACAGGTGTGATCGTATGTAAGTCATTATAGGACATATTTAGTAGTTGATGTGTGCCCTTTCGACTTCCTGGGGTCTTATCGCCTGTGATACACGCAACCGCATTGTATGAAAATAAGCAATAGCTCACTTGGTTAGAATAGTGCTTACGATCTTTTTTATTAAAAAAATTTAATGTTGCTAGAATTTTTGTTTAGCATTCCAACTAAGCTTATACTGCATGTGCTATATTAGGATAGGGTCATCATTAGTTCAATCTTGTTCTTCTTTTCGTGTCAGTGTTTCGACTTATATCTTTTCGGCCCTTTTTTTATAGCAGAGTTTCTCATAGTGCAGAGCCTTTGTCAAGAATGGTACATTTATCTGTAGCATTAATGGGCTGGCTCGCCCGGGGAAGTACCACACTCCGCGTCTGAGTGGTAGGTTAGCTACCGCGCTTCGTACGCTGAGCGGCCGAGTTCCAAAGGACCATCTCCCTCCCCTTTCCCTCTACCCCTTCCTCCTCCCATTCCAACTCCCATAATGATACTTTGCTTAAAGATCGGCAACGCTTCCGCACTGCCTATGGCGCTGCGGATGTCTATGGTCGACGTTGGTTGCTTTCCAGGTGATGGCATTTCTCGTTTGCCCTCCTATCCCATAAAAAACAAAAAAAGGCAAACGAGCGTGCAGATCACCTGTTGGTAACGATCATCGCCGCCCATAAACATCCGCCGCCGGATCTTAACGAACACATAAGCTCTTTTCTTGAATGATCCCCTATATCAAAAACCACGTGCGAAAACAGCAGTTCGCAAATTGTTCTACGTTTGCCTAGTCGTTTCTTTCAAATCCGATAAAGCACCTCAATGCCTGTCGTTGATAACATTCAAGGAAACAAAAGGTAATATATTTAAAAATAAACGCTTTATACAAGGATTTCCTGCGTCCGTTATGAAGATAACATTGTCTCACGCAGGGCTCACCAATGTTGTTTTTCGGGACGAGGTATATAAGATACGGTAACTGGTTCACTTGGTATATTGTCGATTAAGAGAAAAAAGGCAATCTCAAGACGTCGCAGTGCCGAGAGCTTGCACCTACATGTCGCTGTGTTAATAAGAAAAAACATATATATGTATGTTCTTCATCTATATATAATCACGCTGGTTTTTCGTTGGGCTAGCTCGTAGCTTTCGTTGGCTACACAGATCACATACCTCCATCTGCTACGATCCCGCCACATCCGCATTGATCACTCTCTTCGTATAAGCTCATGCAATTTGGTCAAGATATGGTTTTCCTTGGTCTTTCCCTACCGACCCTTCCATCCCCATCCGTAACATCCATGCCCAGTACTATACTATATAGGTCCCATATATATGGAGTATATATTATATATATATAGGAGTATATATATATATATATATATATATATATATATATATATATATATATTTGGTATAGTAGTATATATCTCCCAGATATATGAGGTCTAACATATGCAAATCGTATATCGTTAGAAAGAGCATAAAGTAGAGATGTTTTCATGAAACTAGAAGTCCTCGATCACTTGTAGTTTTTCTTAATGTCAATGCAAAATTCAGTTATCTTTCAATCATTTTTTTATCTCTTTTTATAGTTTGGAGGCTCTTTTTTATTTTTCTTTGTTGTAATAAGATATCATTGATTAAGGACCTACTATGTATTAAGAACAGAATAAAATTAAATGTTGTCTGAATTCTTTATAAAAAAAAAAACTTATTGAAGTTTAAACATTCCAAAGTGACGAATATCGGCATTTTTTTAAAAATATCATGAAAAACTCACGTAGCACGTAGAAGAAGGCCTCACCTATCCGTCATTTTTGTATGTTCAATCGTCTGCCGAATACCCTGTATATACTTTTTTACTGCTTTAATTGTATTATGAGGTAGTTTATACTTGTAATATATTATGTATTGTCCTGGTGCTTATTTTTTTGGAAACGATAGTCTGTGAAAGATTCTTAGATACCTTCAAATCCTCACCTACCCCTTCAAATTCACTTTTAAATATCTCATATTAATAATCAAATTAATGATACTTCTTATTTTTGTTATTTTTCAAAATAATTTTAGAAACCTGGCGAAAAAACATACGTAATACATATGGATTTGTTTTTGAAGAATAGCATTTCGACCATTTAGTTTTCTTTTGGGAAACATTTCTTTCTTTTCAATTGATGACGATTAGATATAACTATTATATACATATATAAATAAGCTTCAAGTAAAATGATAATACGTATCTTGAAATGCAAAATCTATTCAGCTTGTCACGTTACATCTTAATATAATGGCGTTTGTTCTACCAAAACTTACTGTAGATTTTTGTAGTGAAGTTAAAATGTCAGGCATCTATTTCATTTAATCACATCTGCGCCTTTTCGAACGAATTGAAACATACGCAACCATAATTAAACAACATAGCTGATAATAACACGAGATTATGATGATTAAGCAAAGCGTTCACGTAGTTAGTTTGATGACCATTAAAAAAACATACCTAATGCGTATTCTTCGAAACCTCACATATAATATAAATTTTGATATTTGTTTTTTTATTAAGACTAAATTTGGCTGAATGCCATGTTACGATCAATGCTTAAATTAAAAAATAAAATATCAACACGTGATTACTTTTGTGAAAATTTATTCTTTGCATGTGCGGATGTCAGGCCATTTTTAACTCACAGATAAAAAAAATAAACGCCGCGCGCGTAAACGTTTCGTAGTGTTGCGTAACACACGTCCGTGTTTATCGATTACGGATTTATAACTGTTGTTTATCTCTGATCCAGTGTCACGATCACCGTATTTGCACTTGTCGTAGATAATATCGATATAGATAAATAAGATTACAGGGCTAGATATTTTTTTGTCGTCACTTATTCTCTATATCTTTTTTTTAAATACTAATAAACTAGAGCGAAATACAGTGAGGGTGTGGGACAGACGGAAATCGGGTCGGGAGAATAGCGGGTTTAGTGATGTAACCTAAAAAAGGAATATTTTTTATAAACTGTAAAACGAGAACACACTGTTGCCAGTGGGTTCTTCTCTCTTGCCTTTTGTATTTTTTTTCAAAAATGGAATATGATTAATATAAAAATATAGCTAATATGGTAGTTGAATGATTTAAGAACAATGATTGAAGACATAGTGCTTTGTAGTAATCTGCCTTTTTCTGATTATTAATGGAGTCAGGCGTTACTTTGCGGAAATCCATCACTATATGGACAGTCAAAAGTTTTACTTAGCTAAGATCCGCGACAAGCAAAACAAAAACAGAAAATTAATAATGTGTGTTTTTCCGTTGGGTTAAGTGGATTTATTTGGAACTTAAACCAAAAACTTACCGATAATCGACCATCAATTCTCCACCCACCAACCACTATACACAACACCAAACACACATTATCACTTTTCCATCTTGTAAACGACACGTGTTTCGCCCCAACACGAGGCATCTTCAGATATAGTAGACTCTACGTAAGACAACCGAAAAGTTGGCCGATTTTCGGTAAGTTTTTGGTTTAAGTTCCAAATAAATCCACTTAACCCAAAGGAAAAACACACATTATTAATTTTCTGTTATTGTTTTGCTTGTCGCGGATCTTAGCTAAGTGAAACTTTTGACTGTCCATATACTGCCATTTTCTATTTAGTTTAGGTAGTTTTATAAGTATGAATGAACATATATATATATATATATATATATATATATATATATATATATATATATATATATATATATATATATTATAATAAGATAAACCGCCCTGTTGGGCGGTTTTAGACACATTCTTTTATAAAGGAGGGCAGGGCTCCATTAACATGATTACCAGCTTTCACTCGCCTTTCATCACATATTATCATATTTTTATTTCCGTATTCTTTAAAAACATTTTCCAAAACAAGAAAAAATGGTTTATTTCTATATATTTAGCGAAGGTTTTCAAAGTTCATTATCCTAACAACTCTAGCCGTGTTTATTTATTTGTATTTACGTATACAAATGTGTAACAAATCACCACTGCGGAGCGAGTGATATTTCAATTTTTTTTTATAAAAAATATACATCCATCATTCTAATTATTACCCTAATCTTTTTCTAAGATGAAAATAAACTAAATAATAGAAGGTAAATTGTTAATAAATACAAATTTAAAATTAAAGAAATACCTTATTTCATAATTTCACAATAAATGATTTCATTTTCACATTTCATTGAGTATGACATATGCAAAAAACTTAAGATTAAGACAAGGTTATATTTTTTAGTGGTATTCATAATCTTCTACTCTTCTGTTATCAATTATCAAACTGACAATACGATGATAAAGCTGTTTTATGATATTCAAGCTATACACCTGTATTTTAAATTTTTGTATTTTATCTAGAGGAAATATTGATGTTTGACAAGTTTTGAGAAGATAATTGAGGAAAGAGGTTGGTGCACATCAAACTTTTAAAGTAAGCGAGTTGAGGATAAGGAATGTGACTTTTTAAGGGATAGAAAAACAAACGAGCAGGCGTGTCAGCTGACGGAAAGCAATCGTTCATAAACATCCGCGGTACTTCCCCGGGCGAGCCGGCCCATTCATGCTACAGACAAATAATATGCCGTTCTTGACAAAGTGTTCGTCTGCAGCGTGGCTCTACCACTACAAAAAACTTCACAGTCAGAAATGGGGTTTCTATTATTACTTCCTGAGATGTTATACACCTCAGTCATGCATGATTCGTTTGCGACCGCTTTTTAGATCAAAAAGTATCAAGTAGATCATTGTCAGTGTCAGGATATTATATACCTTATGAGCGAATACAAAAGGTATTCTTTCGAAACCTACCTTATTAAACGGAACCATTATTTTTTATATTATTAGGGCATAGTTTTTATGCAATATCTTTGAAACAATATAAACTTTTTTATAGAACAAACTACCCCCAAATTAATATATTTTTATGGTGGCCCCTTCGTACTACTGTCTGTATAAAAAAAAACTAAGAAAATAATGCAAATTTTGTGCAAACAAATATAATAATTATAATAAAGAACCACGCTATCTTACTAATTAATGACATGATTGTAAGTTTTGTAATGAATGGTCAATAATCTAGGTGTATTCGCTTATCTTAATTGGGTCTATCCGAGCTGTGCCTCGTGATTCAGTTGAAGAGATTCTTTAATACAAGGTTCTCTTTGGTTATCATATCTGGGGCTTAGTTTTAAATAAACATATTATTTCTCTTCTTTATAATGCTTGACTCAGTTACAAAAACAATGACTTTCAATCAATCAATCGTAGATAGATAAGATCGTTGCAGATCTGATCTATCTATCTTGCAGATGTCGTCTCTGCCTACCCCTACGGGAAACAGGCGTGATGATATGTATGTATGTATATATGTACCTATGAAAAAATTTGAAAAAAGAAAAAAATTCTTTTTGTATTTTGTCAAAGGTGTATTAGTCACTTAGCGACATATGAAATCAGAATTTTAAGAGTACCGACTGAGTGTAAAAGTTGTTGCAAACAAATTATAAAACCACAATTCGCACGAGGCAAGACCAGATAGACTTGAATAACCCCAATAAGGAAAAATAATCTGTAAATGTAATTCGATTTCCTTAAAGCGTTGCTTGCGCCTTGGTACAAATGTATTAGTAGTGACACAGCCAATAATTATCTTTTATTTGTAGATGTTATCAATTTAAAAAAAAACGATAAATTTTTCTAACAATTACACGATGGGCAAATCAACGAATTTTGCTATCAATATTTTCAAGGAAATCTTTTAAGAATAGAATAGAATTTTTTTTTATAAAACATACATATTAGACACATTTTTTTTTATAAAAGCTAAAATTAAAACCTTATCCGCTACCATTCATCGCAGCGAAACGGCTCTCCATTGGTCGCTTCTCGCCCTCGTGAGAATCAGGACATGACGGGTGGCGAACCACGTCGCCGTCATATTTCAACGAATTAGTTATATTAATTCGTGTTAGTGAATCTCACAAGCTGCAAGGGAGGATGGAGGTCAGCCCCAGTAGAGCCCTACATGCTGAGGTAAGGCACCATAGTCCCGGGGGAGGTCGATCCCGGGACGGTCGGCACGCCGTATTTTTGTTATTTATAATATTAGTATATAATATTTTAGTTATTTTTTTATATAGTGTAATGTAATAAATGTAACGTAATAAAACGGTATCCACGATAATTCTTTCCAGCGTAAAGTAAAACCAAGATAAAATGAAATAATTTCATATAAAAAGGTATGTTCGTGCATCAGGCATGTTCGTTAAAGCCCGCACCGATGGCTTTTGGACCATTTTGCATGAAATAACAGCCTCACAGAATGCGGGATAGCTCCATCTCTATAATGAAAACCGTTGTTGATAGATTCAACTCGCGCCTTATGATACAGCTAAATCGGCTTCAATGTAAATGATTTACTAACATAATTTTTAAGGTGTACATACTACTAACACGGATGTAAAATGTATGGATCAAAAAAAAAACAAATTGTCTGCAATAAAGATTAGAATTAAAAACATTTAAAAAAAATGTAATTGTGAAAATTATTTCTTTGTTTGGCTATAATCCTACAGAACTGATATTAAGAAAACATTAGTTTAAGAGTAAAAAAAAATTAAACACACTTAGTAGTCATGCGTCAGACACTGAAAAACAACACACCTACACACGCTAACACATAACATAAAAAAGCGCCGCACCAATCGTGATTTGAATCTTTTTATTTTTATATTTTTTGTAAACTATATTTCTTTTGGTTGTATAATTTAGTTTATAGTTTCTAATTCTTTGTAATATTATAATATTAAATAAAGCAATAAGAATAATATATATATATATATATATATATATATATATATATATATATATATATATATATATATATATATATATATATATATATATATATATATATAATACATAAATGTGTCACAAAACGGGAACTGACTGCCGTAGTATTGGGTTTGCCCTAGTTCGGCAGGCAGTGAAACAAAATTGTAAACTTGTTAATGATCAATAAATATAATATTATTATATTCATTTAATTGGGTAATTTACAAGATTTTCAATTATTATATGAGCGTTATTCTTTAACTTTGTAGTGGTAGAGCCACGCTGCAGACGACTACTTTGTCAAGAATGGCATATTATTTGTCTGTAGCATGAATGGGCCGGCTCGCCCGGGGAAGTACCATACTCCCGCAGAAAACCGGCGTCTGAGTGGTAGCTTAGCTACCGCGCTTCGACTGGTGAGCGCTTGAGTTCCGGAGGCCCAACTCCCCTCTGCCCTCCCATAAAGGCCGCAACGCTTTCCACTGCCTATGGCACTGCGGATGTTTATGGGCGGCGTTGATTGCTTTCCATCAGGTGACACGTCTGCTCGTTTGCCTGCCTATCCCATAAAAAAAAATAAAAATGGCTTACAAAACACTATCATCATGTTTTTTAAATGGAATTTTATTGTAATCGTTTTACTTAAAATAAATATTTTTCAATGTAATGTAATGTATGTATGTAGTCAACTATAATTGATTTACACCAGTTCACACACGTTTCGTGTAAATAAATAAATAGATATCTTAACGGTTATCATTTTTGTCATCACTTGTATACTATACAGGATGTCCCAGAACTCAACGTGAAGCCGAAACTGGGTGACAGGATTGATTGTAACCATCATGAGAAAAATCAGAAAAAAAAATCTATCTGAAGATCAAAAAATTAAGAACCTACCAAGAGCTTGTCGAATAAAAAACATTTTAACTGAGTAAAATGGGTTTGCAAAAATCGGGTTACTTGAGATTTTTATTTTTTTACTCGTTTTTTTTAGTATGAAACTAACAAATATTGGACCATTTTACAATCCTGATTAAATGCGCCAACTTTAAATGACACTTGCCAAGGCACTCTATTACTTTTTTTTTAAAGGAGGGCCTTTCAAAGTCGACAAATTTTGAAAATTTTAAATTCATAGTATAATAAATAGTCTTAATTCTAGGAAACTTGGGGCAATTGTGTCATTATTTTTCACTGTGATTCTAGAAATGTTATTTAAGGTTACAGTTCTAAAGTTTAAATGAACAAAAATAATAAAAATTAACCACAATAACCGAAAAATCGTTACAGTTTGACCAAATTTCTAGGTTTTTCTTAAATGCCCACAATTTTCAAACTACATGGGATAGATTTTTTTCTGATTTTTCTAATGATGTTTACAATCAATCCTGTCACCCCGTTTCGGCTTGACTTGGAGTTCTGGGACACCCTGTATAGGTATTTCAATATACATATTTGAATAGTCAATTTACGAGCGTGACAATAGGTTTACCGTGTAATTATTGGATTGCTGTTAGCAAGGTCGACTCTCAGTAGAGTGGTATCTCGGGAATTTTATGTATCAAAATAAATACATTATTTACAAAAGTTTATTGTTTTTTTTATGGGATAGGAAGACAAACGAGCAGGCGTGTTACTTGATGGAAAGCAATCAACGCCGTCCATAGTCATTCGCAATGCCACAGGCAGTGCAGAAGCGTTGCTGGCCTTTAAAGAAAGTGTCTTTATGGGAGGGGGGAGGGGAGTTAGCGCTCCGGAACTCAACCGCTCACCGGAAGCAGCGCGGCAGCTAAGCTACCACTCAGACGCCGGTTTTCTGCGAGAGTGTGGTACTTCCCCGAGCGAGTCGGCCCATTCGTGCTACAGACAAATAATATGTCATTTTTGACAAAGTATTCGCCTGCAGCGTGGCTCTATACCACTATTGTTGTGATAATAATGTGTCATACGCATTGCAGGAGCGTTGCCGGCCTTTAAGGAAAGTGTAAGCTTATTTTTTGAAGGTTCCAATGTCGTATCGGTTTGGAAGCACCGCTGGAGGTAGCCTGTTCTACAGGATAATGGTGGGTTGAAAGAAGTTTCTTGAAAAACGCACCGTACTGCATCGCCACTCATCCAGATGGTGGGGATGAAGTTGTAGATGTAGATATTCTTAATATACAGTTATTCCTCGAGACCTATCGCATAAAAAGACGCATAAACTTTATGGATATTGACTGGGCAAAACCTCACGTGTGAAAGGGTCCATTTCATGCACCTAGCAGTCACATTTCATTGTTAATATTTATCTCCAGTTGCATCATTAATAAAAATAATTTATTATTTTCCAAATCTCTTTTGTCCTCGTTGTTTGAATTGAATTCTATTTGAGGTGATGAACTAGAAAATTAATAATGTGTGTTTTTTTGCTGGATTTAGTGCATTTACAGGGAACTTAAACTAATTCTTACCGAAAACACAACACCAAACACACACTACCACTTTTCCACTTTGCAAACGACACGTGTTTCGCCCCAACACGAGGCATCATCAGGTATAGTAGACTCTATGGAAGACAACCATTAAGTGGTTGTCACACTTATCGGTTGTCTTCCGTAGAGTCTACTATACCTGATGATGCCTCGTGTTGAGGCGAAACTAAGTGGTTGTCACACTTTCTTTTGGTGTTGTGGATAGTGGTTGGTAGGTGGAGAGTTGCTGACGGCCGTTTTTCGGTAAGATTTAGTTTAAGTTCCCTGTAAATGCACTTCATCCAGGAGGAAAACACACATTATTAATTTTCTAATGTTGTTTGCTAATCGCGGATCTTAGCTAAGTAAAAGTTCTGACTGTCCACATATGAATTCTATTTGATTGACTATCTGGCTATATACATGGCTCGTGTTTATTAGAATTTAATTAGTTTATAATAATTGTTGTCGTAAAACAATTAAGACAATCTTAGTCATCTTAAATTAAAAAAAAACGATAACACAACATATTAATAATATGTTGTATAAAAAACACAGTTAAAATGTTTCACTTTTGGAAAACGGGACTATTTGGCGTAGCGGGTTTTTGTTTGAGGACAACGGGACAGGTGGCCGAAAAAAGGGTAAGTCCCGTTTAAAACGGGTCTTATGATTCAATATCAGCCCGTGGCAGTCCACTGCTGGACATAGGCCTCATCCAAGGCGCGCCACTTGGCCCGATCTTTGGCTACACGCATCCAGCTGCCTTGCGCAGATCGTCGCTCCATCTAGCAGGAGGGCGTCCCACACTACGTATGCCGAGTCGCGGTCTCCACTCCAGCACTCGTATACTCCAACGATTGTCGGTTCTCCGACAAACGTGTCCAGCCCATTGCCACTTCAGTCTGTTAACTTGAAGAGCTATGTCGGTGACTCTGGTTCTCCGGCGAATTTCTTCATTTCGAATTCTGTCCACCAGAGAAACCCCGAGCATAGCTCTCTGAGCGACTTTGAGCTTGTCGAGGAGACGGACTGTCAGTGTCCACGTTTCGGCACCGTAAGAGAGTATCTCGTACTCTCTTAGTACTCGTAGGTCTAGGAGAAGGTCTTATGATTACTTTATGTATAAACGACTAATTTCTTTCGCAGATAGAACGAATTAAGCAAAAAAATACAGTAGCTTATAGGAGAAATATAAGAATAGTTTACAGCGGAGTTTCCTGCAGTATTAAAACAAACTTTAAAATGTATTTTAAAGGTTCCATTTCTCATCTTACAAAGGTAACATATCTCACTGTGAGATGATCTCGCTTGTACATACATAGGAACATATATACTACATACATATACGACACAATTATTTGTATTACTTGTTTGCACTTTATTGTAGAAGATCTCGAGTGACGCAACTGGGAATTTATATGAACAGTTAAGACGGCAAGATTGTATATGTGCAGTGATAAGGTTGTGTTGTAATTATTTAACCCATTGACTGCCAGCTACGAGATATCTCATATTAATCGTGTGTATCAAAACTGCCAGCTACGAGATATCTCGTATTAAGCGTGTGTATCAAAACTGTCAGCTACGAGATATCTCGTAGTGGCAACCAGCACAGGTATTTTATTTAGTGTCGCCAGCTACGAGTTATCTCGTTGTGTTTTTTTTTCAATAAAAATTACTGTATATGCTATTTACTGTAAATTAGTAACTTAATATAATTATATTTTGTAAACTTTCACGTATTCTTCAAAATAAAACCTTGGCACCCAGGGCAAGACGCTCTAAATATGTCTGGCATTCAATGGGTTAACAAATTGAAATGAGCTTAGTTACGAAGTTACCGCTTTAGGAATCAAGGATCGCGAGTCAATGCGCGCATCGGATTAAACGTCTGTATCACCTATGATATATGCATGTAGACGGATGCTCAATATTAGCTGGACTCAAAGGGTGGCCAATGACGAGGTTTTCCGAGAAGTCGAGCAAAAACGTGAACTTTTGCAGACCATCAAAGGTAGAAAAGTTGCTTACCTGGGTCATATCGTGAGACATGACAGGTACAAGTTGTTGCAACTGATCATGATGGGAAAAATCGCGGGCAAAAGACGTGTCAGTCGAAAAAGTAAGTATTGGCTACGTAATATCAGGGGTTGGACCGGGATAGCGAGTGCCCCAGAACTGCTGCACCTCGTGAAAGAGGAGGAAGCTTTTGCTGAATTGGCTGCCAACCTTCGCAAGTCGGAGAGGCACTCTTAGAAGAAGAGTGACCTATAGGTATCTATTCCAAGTTTAGGTTTCCCGCCAATCCACCTTTGACAGGCGTAGTAGGATAACGTCTATTCCTTCTGATATAGGGAAGTCCCGTGCTCAGCTGTGGGACATATATAGGCTGTTAATAAAAGTGGATACAATTTATCGCCTTAAACGACTACATTAAGAAATAACTTCTTGGCTAGAGTGTGTTTGTTTGAAAAAAAATTATGTAAAATAAATATATTAATTAGATTTTAAATATTTTAAATTGTTGGTTTGAAATCATGATACATGAACTGGCTTTGCGATTTATTTGTTTAAATGAATACTGCGTTCAACCATTCTCAAGTCAATCAACATTTGGCGATTTAGTTGTGGTGAAATACTAACATGTCAATGAATAATTATCAATGAGACAATGGGTGTGTGGATACATCGTGTGCTAAATGTGCGTAACTTGATAGTATGAAAAAACTTTACATACACACTTTTAGTTTTTCACTTTCACAAACTGGAACTAACTTAGCACTTTTATCTCCCTCACAATAAAACTTGTTTTGTATGGAATTTTACTACAGTCGATAAATTATAAAATAATAAAAACATAACCTAAGACTATTTACGTCACTAACATCAACTTTATCAGACACTTCTGAAGAAACTGAAGGCTGAAGAATGATTGAAAGAACAGCTGATCGAGTTAACCTTTTATAATTTATAATTTCTACCTATACTAATTTTTTATTTTCTGTATTATCGTAGCTTATAAAATTTTTTTCAACATTGTAAATATCTACGCCAGCGGAATGCCTAATCAGAATGCTTACTTATTTTATTTATATTTAAAAAATTATTCATGTTTTTTTTAATTAAAATTCGTTACACATCTATTTTAAAAATTCAAAACACCAGTCCTAGAAAATATTAGTTATTACATGAAAAACACACAAAATTAAAGGATTTACATTTTCATAGGTGTTTAATAGTGTATAAAAGTTTTATCTACCTTAAATTAAGCAGCTTATGCATCTGCACAGACTGCAATGCTAGAATTTATTATACTCTTTGGTATAATTTATTTGAAGTTGGCAACCCATTTGTGTTGTCAATGTCAATTGTCGAATAAAGAAAAGTCATAGTCGAATGTTAGGGATACGTTTTTGCGAATTGATTTAAATTTTATGGCTAGGTTTTACTACTAACAAATACCAAAATGTAAATATTTTCGATTACTAATAATCTACTGAATTACAATTCACCAGTTACTTAGTAAATTTGCACATTCCATTTTACTTGTTTGATTACTTAAACCATTTACCTTAACTATTCAGATTATCTAATTGGTTAATAGTTTGGGTTAATTTATTAATATGTCAGTTGATATATCATCATCAGACAAGAAATTACACGTTATCAGATGTTTCGGAGTGCTTTAGATCAGTGTTTTTAAAATTATATTAGTTTTGACATTGATTGCCAAAATGTCTGATCGTGAGGTTGATTTATTTCGAGATACATGGGTTCGTTATTTAGGTAAGTATCAATTTTGATAAGCAAGAAAAAATTATACCTTTTCATTTAATTTACTTCTAAGTTAATTCTTAAAAACTTCCACATTCCTTTAACTCTGAATTTAATTTAGGAAAGATTCCAAACTCACCCCTCATCCTTTGTTATGTAGTGGTCACCAAATAGGTCCATTGTTGCAGGATATGCTAATGAAGTGGGGGAGTCGTTCCGGGCACTCGTGCCTCTGAAACTGGTGCAGGCTAGCTACACCCTCGCCTTCGCATATGTCTTCACTGACACTGCAGACAAAAGTTGGAAAATAATTAAGGTATCCTAGATTTATATCTAACTCTAAGGTGATTCTTGTAACATATTGGGAATCTCCAATCTCATTTTGCACAGTGAGTTCAAGGATACCAATGCACAACTCCTTTATCCTTCATTTACTTTCTTTCCCCCTTCTATTATTCACATCCTTAACCTAAGGTAGGCAATGCATCTTCAGTGCCATAGTGCAGACGCCATAAGTTGGGGTAATTATTTACTATTAGATGACCCACTCTCTCATTTGCCTAACTCTTCCATTAAATATATCTATGAAAATGAAATATTTTCTCTTTTGGGATAGAAAGGCAAAGGAGCTTTTGTGTCACTTGATTTAAAGCAATCAACACCGCCCATAAACACCTACAGTGCCATAGGCAGTGTTGCCAACATTTAAAGAAAGGTCATTATGGGAGGGGGAGGGGGTTGGGCCTCTGGAACTCAACCGCTCACCGTATAAAGTGCAGTAGCTAAGCTACCACTTTGACGCCTGTTTTCTGCAGGAGTGTGGTACTTCACCGGTTGAGCCCACGCTCATCAGTCCATTCACGCTACAGACAAATAATATGCCATTCTTGACAAAGTATTTATCTGCAGCATGGTTCTCCCACTCTGAAAGAGTGTATTATGAGAGTACTTCAACTGAATAATTCTTATGAGTCTCTTTTCTTCTGAAAAAATAGCAAATGTATATTGATGATGTACTATAATACTGTCCTACACATTTTTCAGAAAGATGGCAGGCCCAAGAAGGTACTGATAGAAACGGGTGATGCTCTTATATGGCAAACTCTGGCATCAGTTGTTATACCAGGATTTGCAATAAACAGGTTTGTATTGCAACATTATCTTGCTGGTTCTCAATCATATCTAGAAGTGACATCAATTTGATAGCTATACTTTGTAATATTTCAGGATTTGCCACTTAAGCCAGAATTATATGAAGAAGAACTACACAAAAATTCCAGTTACAGCAAGAAATTGGATCACAGTCGGTGTCGGATTAGCGTCTATACCTTTCATAGTTCATCCAATTGATGATGGTGTAACATTGCTTATGAAACTCACTTACCGGAGGTGGACTAAAGAGTAATGTAAAAGTTATCAATTTCAGTATGTAAGTTTTAATTATACATATAAACAAAATTGATTTTTGTTCTCTATAAAGAGATTATAGTGCTGTTCAAGGTAACAATAGTAGATTTGCGCAAATAGAAGTAAACTTGCAATTAATATTTAAAGTACAAAGCTATGACCATATTAGGTCAGTGATAAAACTACCGTTTATGGAGTCAATGATCACAGGTATGATTTCCTATCAGGATTAATGTATGTATAGCTTATGTGTATGCTTACTGGGTGTTCCGCCAATCCTCCTTGGCAGGTGTAATCGGTTAATGTCCATTCCCGAAAAACGCGTGGTACAAATAACCAAGCTAATGTAGTAAATACATTGCCATTATTTAGATAAATATATTCTTTATTGTACACTAAAAACAAATATTAGTATTGTTACGCTACTGCTACGTTAATGGCAATGGCCAACTACACATTAATTAAAGCATAAAAAATGTGCGTTGGCTACATTTAGATTACAATGCCATTGTGAGTTAATTCCTCGTGAAGTCACGCGTTAAGTTAGACATATAATGGAGTTAGAAGCAGCTAGACTAGTTACAACAATTAGCGTCATAAATTATTTTATGCATTTATGCAATTTACATTTATGTATAATATATAATATTTACATATTTAATTGAATACGATAGTATCCCATTAGACTCTTTTTACTTTTTTAATTCTTCCTGTGTCACTGGAAACGACAAAGACTGGATAATGCGTCGCCACGCATCATCAACTGCCAAGCGATTTTTATGTGATTGCAGTTTTGGGTTCTAAAGGCAAGGCTCTGATTGATAGTTCTAGAAACTCTAAAGCTTTTTCATTCGATCACTCCATTGTCGATGGATCGTGTGTCCCGTGGAATGAGACAACGTTAATGTAGCCAACATCACTTAGCGCGCTAAAAGCTAAATTAAAACGTGCTAATTTACGCGTTAAGACGCAGGGTAGAGCAGTATTAGAGAAAATTGCTTTCGTTAAAAAGGTGGTGGTTAAAAATTTTGGAATAAACATTCCAACATTTTCTATTTTGTCCATTTTGTGGCATAAATATTTATAGTAATAATAGAGGATATAGAAAAAATAGAGGATAGTTTACTAGATGGCACATTGTTAAGCAAACTATATGTTACTCCATGGTCACTATCTGTATAACTTTACCATGGGAAAGAATTTGGTATAATTAGTGCGTCATTCAACCTGTTGTAAAAGCAGACATCTCACCTTTTAAATCTCAGGTCACTCTTAGGTTGCTGTTGTAGTTGTTTAGGCATTCATATTATTTAATTATTATTATCAAAGTGAGAAATGTTGTTAATTCTGATTAATAATGATAATAAATAAAAATTAATGACATACCAAATAATAATGTTCCTAAAATTTCATTGATCATGTTAAAAAATAAATTTATTACTTTTACGCTGAAGCTTGTAAAAGTAGTAAAAATGTATTTGTAATGGTGATTTTTAAATATTAAATTTAATATTTATGTAAATGCTTGGTATGGAATAACTCTTTTTGACTCACATAATTTTTTAATGTGGTAACAAAATAAATTATTTATATTAATAAATAAAAAAATAATTAGAGGGAAAACCAAAAGGTCATTACTAAATATTCCCGCCAAAAGGTTAGACATCTGTTGAAAAATGAAAAATTTTACGTTTTTTTTTATAACTGGGTTACCAGTATTAACTTCGTTTCTTCTAAAAATTTTACCTTAGAAAATTTTTTTTTCGACTAAATGGGTTTTTTGTACTGATCTAATTGGATTAATGTTTTTATTGTGCAACTGTTTACAAAAATATACACTACGAGTTTTTTTAATGTACATATTTCAAAATTATAATCTTTACCAAATAAAAAAATGTATTTTGTAGTGAGTTGCTCATTTAATTTTGAATTATTATTTTTTTTAATTTTATTTTAATCGACATCTTATTATTCAAGTTGATTTGTGAAAGTAATTTCGAATTGTCATTTTTTTATTTATTGACTACTGGTTTGGAATTACGCTTTTATAGAAGCTAAATCAACTTTTTGCTTATTAATTTTTTCAAAATGTTATTATACCAAATATATACATTATTTTAATCTGTTTACACATTTTGAACATTCTTCGAATTGGGATTGAATATTTATGTGAGTCAAAAAGTTTTATGGGACATTATGTATTGCTAAGTGCCCTTAATTTAATACTCAAAATAACTTGACTGCCACGAAACCAAATATTTATTAAATATAGTAGGGTAGTGACGATAATTGAGAACTTTCTGATATATATGATTTTTGTGTGAAGTGTTTGTGTAAATTTTTTATGACTATAAAAATTGCACAAAAGATAAACATACTTTATTTCAAAGTAAATGAAAATAATTTTTTATTTCATTTGAATTCTACAAAGACAAGTAAAATATTGCTAATTGATTTTTGACAGCTGCTGTCAATGTCAATAAACAGAACAGATAATTAATTTTTAAAAATACTCTAATAGGCAGTGTAACGTTTCTAAGAAAATGACTTTAAAAGATTGGTTAACGCCAATACAATGATCTTATTTAGTTTATTTTTTATTGTTTAATGTATACCATAGAATTATTAAACATTTTTACCAAGTTGTAGTCGTTCCATTTTCTCATTCATTAGAACTTTCCTAACATATGTTGGTAACATGCTTTTACCTATCATTTTGGCTGTTAAACCAGAAAGTCATATTGATTTCTTTTTTTTTCTTCATTGAATTGTGTAGCCTGCCAATATGCAATGTTTACTATTGGTCAATGACCACTAAATATCATAGATCTATATATGATATGTAGTGGTCATTGATTGGGGAAAATTTTATCGTAAATATGAAATTAAACATAACCTAGTTATTTATATATGAATTCTTGTTAATTTATTTTAGTTTTGAAAAATAGAATGATGATATGAATTCTTGTTAATTTATTTTATTTTGTAACGAAAAATGATCCATTGCGTTATTGTTATTATTATTCCAAGGGATATAATGCTTTTACCTACTACTAAATATATATAATACTAAAATATTACTAGAATTTCAAAATATTAATTATGTAAATTTAATATCATGTAAATTTAATAGCAATTTCCCACTGTTCAGTTTGCATCATCACTTACGAGTCCTTACTTAACCTATTTGCTATTTAAAGCCTCTTGATGATTTTAAAACTACTTACATATAAAAGTCTGTTTTCTCAAAGTTTAACTAAAGTATGAGAATCGTCGCAATTAAAAATCTTTTTGCAATCTGTTTTTTATTTGATCTGAACTATATAGTCTGTTTCTAAAGTTCTAAACTTAAAAAAAAACAGTTGCTATTCATTGAATACTGTTTCAATAAATATTTTTTTTGCTGTTCTAAAATTGTTTATGTAAAAAAATTGATATTCGGGAAAGTATATAATTATATTTCTTTATTTATTATTTTCTGTGTATGAAAAGACAATGTTTACATTCTAAATAAGTTAAATTGAAGTAATTGTAAATTAGTGGCTGTGACAGATTTAATTCCACAGATTAATAATGAGACGAACAATTATATTTTAGGACGCAATTAATAGTATTTCTTTTCTGCCAGAAGTATTCATGTTTTATTGTTATTTATATTGTTAAGGATAAAATTGTTGTTGTAGTTGCTATCGGTCAAGACTATTATTGATCTGTTATTAAATTATATGCCTTTTGTTAAAGTGTGTTTTATTTAATTACATGTGTGTAAAATATAATCATTACAATTTATGGCAGTCCTGGATTAGGACTTTTGAATTTTTCTAGCTTTTATAGGGGGAAATGTGATCTGCCTAACGATGCTTCATCAGCTTTAAGAAGAGCCTTTGGTAACTTTGGGATTATATGAAATAAACCCCAGAAAAGCCTAGTGCAGAAAACAACCTCACTTCACTACCTATACTATGCCAGTGTCAAGTAAAATAATAACAAGTATCTTTAAATGTCAATTCAGCTTGTCATGATACGTCTTCATAAAATGGCGAAAACTTAAACTTTCGTAGACTTTTGAATTTGAGTTAAAAAGACACGATACAAACGTTTATTTTAATTCTACGGCCATGTTGAATATAGAATTAAACAATATAATGGTAAAAACATGAGAAAATAATAATAAAGAAAAATTCAATGTCGCTGATGTAGCTTGGCGGGAAAAATTCAGTATGTGCTTTTGTAGTGTCTATGGTATTGCAGATGCCATAGTCTAAGGATGGTGTTGATTGTTCCATCGGGCGACGTTCGTTCGACCATTGTTTTTTTTTTCCATAAAAAATTTCAAGTGTTTTGCTCTCTGCTAACTAAATTGATTATATTTTTATTTACTCATTGTAACTTTAAGTAAATACCGTTATATGTATGTCTATAAACTAGTTGGTCCAGATAAACCAGTAAGCCTTCATTCTTGTTAATTCTTATATGTTAAATTGAAACTTGTTATGAACTTGATTAATTATTGCTAATTTATTAAATTATACAAGTAAATAATATGTTTTGACAATTATTCATTTTTAAGGACATTTCAATGAAATATATACTAACATCTTCAAATCGAAACTAATCACAATGACACCATTTCTACTAACAGTCCCGGATCCAGGAAAGTCAAAGCAGGTTACCTGTCTTGGATGGCAATTTCAAAGAGCGTCAAATTATTAAAAAAATGCTTTGCTAAAGCGCCAATTATCCAGGATGCGTCTTATTACCGACGTCTGCAAGTTTCAGCAAAGTAAATAACTGAAACCAAAATCTCACCCAGTGAAGTTTTTTTGTGAATTTTTTGACGTTATTAATCTTATTTGCTAATTAAAATAATAGAAAGGACGCCAGTCTTAAGTTTGTACCTCGGTTCGAAAAAAAGGAGTATCCGATTATATATAAAAAAGCCTATTCATTTCTTCAAGGCTGGCAATCTTTCTGCAATATACGGCGTTGCGGATGTCTAGGGAGGTGTTGATTGCTTTCCATCAAGTGACAAGCCTGCTCGTTTGCCTTCCTATCCCATAATACATATATATATATATATATATATATATATATATATATACATGTATATATATATATATATATATATATATATATATATATATATATATATATATATATATATATATATATATATATGTATATAAATATATCATAGGCCTTATTATAGAATTTGTAACGCCAAAAAAACATTTCTCACTTTTGATGCATTTAACGGACAATTTTAAAACGTGATCCATGGAATACTTAGTATTTACCTCAAAAAATATTTCTTTTTATACCTATAGCAAGAATGATTTTATAAAAAGTTAACACCAGAGTGTTAAAAACTTACCACCAGAGCCAAAAAAAGGTTGAAGATATCTGAAAAAATTGTATCTGATCACTCAGTCAATACAGTCAGTTTCAACGCTGTACAAAATTTTCTATTGGTGGTAGAGCTGTGAGATTCAGCCCATTTGTCACAGTATTATTTTTTGATCTGAATATGCAATAAAAAATTTGATATCTGCGTCATTTACCGCGTTTTCGCTTTTTCTCGTCGATATGTTGTGTGATTCCTTGCATAGATTATAATCACAAGTTTTTCTGCGGTGGCGTTCAAAGCGTCTGTGGAAGTAATATAGATGGATGACAGCGCTTGTCTAAGTAATAAAAATCAACTTTAGATACCCAATTTGACCTCCAAGCCTACAGATTACGACGACCCTTTAAATTTAAGGGAAGCCATATCCAATAGTGGACTATTAAGACCGTATTGATAATGATGGCGTATATTTTTTGGCTTTTTCCTTTCTCAATTGATCAAACATACAAAAGTAATCAATAATAATCGATAAACAAAAATAATCGATATCTATATCTATATAATCGATAACAAAAATAAATCTTTAAAAGGATAAAACACTCGTTTTTAAATATAAAAATTAAATACCATTTTGTCATTGAATGAGTGATGGATGGCATATGACAACATAAAAAGTATATTTTAAAATCGTTAGGTACTGTAGAGGGGCGATGAGTAATCTCCTACCGGGATTACTTTGTTAATCTTTTCTGCGTATTTTGTAGCGTGATAAATAAAAAGTGCTTCATTGTAGATTATCTTATTGCGTAATTTATTTGATAACATGACAACTGAATAATAAGAAAAATCAAAATACTAAAAAAAAAAATAAAACATTTATTTTACAATTGCCAGTTCATATAGACGTTCCAAACTGCCAGCATAATTTTGAACAAGGACAAAAATAATTTACCTGCATTTTGAACACAGACTGTGAATTAATTAAATTTAGATTTAGGCACATTTTTGCAAAAGGTATTTAAACAGGTTTTATTATACATTTTGCTAATGTGTATATAAATATAAATAAATAAATATTATTCTCAATGTACGCTGAATAAAGAGGACCGTAATATATGTTCAGATACGTCGACGAAAATGGAGATGGATTGGACATACTCTCTGGCGCCACGCTAACCATATTCCCAGACAAGCCCTCGAATGGAATCCACAGGGGAAAAAAGTGGGCGCCCAAAACAAACTTGGTGCCGTAATGTGGTGGCCGAAGTAAAGATGAGCCTATCCTGAAGCGAAGTCAAGCGTATGGCCTTCGTTCTATCGAATGGTACGATATGGAGAAGTGTTGTGTCTGCCTTATTTCCCACCAGGCGGATTTAGGAACCAGAGAAGAGGAGAAAACGCCGAATATTTTTTTATCATTTACCACCTAAAAAGCTTGATGATGATACAAAAATTCATCCCAAGCTAATATTTATGCTTTTTAAATTTTAGGTTAGTTTCCTATTTGAATTCATATCTTACACAGTTTTCTATCTCTCAAAACAAGCCGCAACATGACATTTAACACAGGAAGAATGAAATTTTTACGTTTTCTCAGTTCCTACTATTAGTTCATACTCTCCCTATATATAATACATACATATTAATATCAATATCAATATCAGCCCGCGGCAGTCCACTGCTGGACATAGGCCTCACCCAAGGCGCGCCACCTAGCCCGATCTTCGGCTACACGCATCCAGTCTCTGCCAGCCGCCTTGCGCAGATCGTCGCTCCATCTAGCAGGAGGGCGTTCCACACTACGTTTGCCGAGTCGCGGTTTCCACTCCAGCACTCGTCTACTCCAACGATTGTCGGTTCTCCGACAAACGTTCGAGAAAGAAGCCTACAGAAGGATACAGTTGGACTGGGCAGCGTTCAGGAAATTCCGTCAAGTCTTCTCGTCGCCCATACCACAAAGTCTGCAGACAAAAGTCTTCAACCAGTGCGTCCTGCCCGTACTCTCTTACGGTGCCGAGACGTGGACACTGACAGTCCGTCTCCTCGCCAAGCTTAAAGTCGCTCAGAGGGCTATGGAGAGAGCTATGCTCGGGGTTTCTCTGGTGGACAGAATTCGAAATGAAGAAATTCGCCGGAGAACCAGAGTCACCGACATTGCTCTTCAAGTTAGCAGACTGAAGTGGTAATGGGCTGGACACATACATATATTTTGTTTAAATTTTCAACCGTTAATAAAATACTTTTTTATTCATCCACTTAAATTCAAATACGTTTCTTTAAACTTGTAATGGATGACAGTTGATGTTAATACAGTTTTTTAATAATAATAATAATAATAATTCTTTATTTGTATAATGTGAGGTTATAACAAGATGAAAAAAAGAGATGTATAAAAGCTCCATCACATTGCCACTTACGGCGTACAAATTTCATTAATAATGACACACTATTAGAAATAACTAAAACAATTATTACAAATCTAAATACATAGCTAGATTATTATAATATCATTAAAATTATAATTTATTATTACATTTATATATCACTTTATCAAATGTAATTGTAATTCATTATTTAAATTTAATTATTTAATTTTGGTTTTATATGCTAAATATCTTATATTCACTTATATAAGATATTTAGCAGGGCATAAAAGTAGAAAATATTGAAACTTTTTTTTATATTACTTGTATATTAATGTGCTCTATGGAAAATCGTTTCATTCTTGATTATCCTTAGAAATTTGTAATATCTAAAGAGTAATGTTCACTTGCTAGGGATTTTTAAACATGAAATTACAAACTTGAGAATCTGGATTTCGTGAATGTAGTTTTTTTATTTAAAATATTTCAATGGCTGTAATTTTACCATCGCAAATATACATTAATAATTTTATTTATATATTATTTAGATTTAAAATTCGATTTTGTACTTTTTTTTGTTATTAATTTAAGACGTGAATAACTTGAACTAAAGCCTGCTTAGGGACAGTGACTTTATTGCAATACGGTTAAACACTTGCAAGTAGGGATGGTACACGTTTATTAATATATTGTAAACATCGATAAACAACGATGAATAATTTATATAAAATAAAGGTACAAAAGGGACTCTACCAGGACTTCAGGAGGCTTCTGAATTGAATAGTAATGAACTACTTTTTTACTTTATCACCACGAATATTTTATACAAAGTTTATCTAAAGAATCACTACGCCGTGCCAGGGATGGCAAAATATTTTCTATTGTTTAAAAATCTATGTCCTTTATAAATGCTTCAAATTTTAAGAATTATCAAATTTCAAAGTTACTATTGGGTTGTTAGGAAAGTAATTTCGTTTTTTCCCGACAGAGGATTTACTTGTATTTTTTTGCACCTAACTTCACATTTAAGCCGTATAATTTTTATATGCTTTGAGAGCTCATATAGTAAGGCTTGTGTGTGAAAAAATTTCAATTAATTCTACACAGTAGTTTTTGGTTGGTGCCCTTTTAAATATGCAGAGCGATAAGCAGCATTTTCGACATATCTTACTGTTTTACTACAGAAAAGGTAAAAATCCTGTTCAAGCCAGAAATTGACCGATGTGTATGGAGATGGTGTGTTGACAGTACGCCAGTGCCAGAACTGGTTCGGTAAATTTCGATACGGCAATGTCGAAGATGCACCACGTTCGGGAAGGCCGGTTGAAGCTGATAAAGACGCGAAAAAGGCATTAGTTGATGGGAACCGGCGAATAACAATACGTGAGATCGGATTGAGCTTAAATTTATCAAATTCAAGAGTTTATGACCCCTTGAAAGGCCTGAGATTATCCTCGAAGCTCGATGTATGGGTTCCCCATGTTCTCACAGAGAGAAATCTGTGTCGCCGCATTGACGTCTGCGATTCGCTTCTCAAACGTCATGAAAATGATCGTTTTTGGAGCGCATCATCACTGGGGACGAAAAATGGGTTGTATACAACAACGTCAAACACAAGAGGCCATGGAGCAAAAAAGATGAACCGGCTCAAACCATTTCCAAAGCCGATATTCACCAAAAAAGGTGATGCTGTCTGTTTGGTGGGATTTTAAAGGAATCGTTTTTTTTGAGCTTTTACCTGATAAAGCAACGATTAATTCGGAAGTCTACTGTCACCTGTGGCTGTACAAACTGAATGATGCACTTCAACAGAAAAGGTCAGAACTTATCAACAGGAAAGGTGTACTGTTTCTCCAAGACAACGCGAGACCTCACACAAGTTTGGTCACTCGCCAAAAGCTTTTACAGTCTGAATGGGATACAATGCTACACCCTACTCTCCCTACACCATATTCTCCAGACCTGGCACCATCGGATTATTATTTGCTCCGGTCACTCCAAAATTTTTTAGACGATAAAACCTTCACCTCAAATGAGGAGGTTAAAAACCACCTCGATCAGTTTTTTGCCAGCAAAGACCAAAAATTTTATGAGCGTGGAATTATGCTACTATCAGAAAGATGGCAAAAGGTCTTGGACCAGAACGGCCAATTTATAATTTAATAAAGTATTTGTTTATTATACGAAAACTGTCTTTCATTTCCAGAAAAAAAACAAAATTACTTTCCGAACAACCTAATAGTTTATTAAAAAGGTTTGTTATTTAAAATATAGCATACTCGTAAATGTAAGGAAAATATTAATTACAGTACACTAGCTCAAAGTCGCTCAGAAAGATATGTAGTGGTCTATTCTCGTAGTTTTTTTAGTGGATAAGATTCGTGGTGATGAAATCTGCCAAAGAAGCAACGTCACCGAAGTTTTTCAATTTAGAAAACTGAAACGGCCGTTGCTGAGTTGGTCACATTTTTGAGAAAATCGTTAACCGTCGGAGTGCTCGTATGCCGGAGTAGAGATCGTATCTTACAAACGTAGTATTGGGAGACCGAAATTATTATCCAATCTTACCGAAATATTCGTTACATTGTAAAAGTATTTGATGAAAAAAGAAATATTTTTTGTTTTGATAATCTAAAAAGTTTTGATTAAATTTTAACCACTAGATTAACAATATATAAACTAATGTATTTATAGTATGACGACATAATTGGCTAGGTGGCGAAGCTATTAGCTTCGGAGTCAATTGCAGAATCGGAATAATAATAATTAGTATAAATGTGTATGTATGGTACATGTGTATGGTCTATAGGTATTTATTACAGTCTGCGTGTCCTGCCAATCAGCCTTCGATAATGGTTTATGTTCATCCCTTCAGAAATGGGAGGTCTTGCGTTCTCAAGAACATGAAGTGCTTTATATTTGTTTTTCAAAATATATGTATGTTTATTTAACAATATCGATCATCGATATTATGACTTCGACAACATTAGCTGAAGGCAACACGCTATGTTCATTGACTTTATGGTGGTGTAATGTTCGAGCCCTCGATAGGAACTTGTTTGACGTGTATAACTTGTTTTATATTTTTATTGTTAACTTAATGAATATTAAATAATATTACAATGAAAAACAGTGTGTCAACTATCGTATAGGTAATGTAATATCACGTAAGCGCTGAAACGCTACCAATTTTCGGTTGTGGTATTAACATTTATGAAAAAGTCAGCATTGAGTTACATTCGAGGCAGCCTGCTGGATGTGTGAAATATATTTGTTTTTCAAAATATATGTATGTCTTTTTTAACAACATCGATCATCGATATTATGACTTCGACATCCCTAGCTGAAGGCAACACGCTTCTCATTGACTTTATAGTGGTGTAACGTTCGAGCCCTCGATAGGAACTTGTTTGACGTGCATAACCTGCTTTATATTTTTATTGTTAACTTAATGTGCAGAAGTTTTATACAATTTTTATGTACTTTTATTAATGAATTTATTAAAAATGAGTTTCAATCGATATCGATGACTCGGAGCTGCTATACATAGTATAGTATAGTAGATGAAAAAAATCACTAAAACAGCTAAATAAATATGGAAAAAAGTGTGTAAACTTAAAAAGATTTATGGAGTCAGTGGTTACTTTGTGGAAATCTAATGTCAATAACTACCATGCTAAGATCCGCGAATGTTTTACGCGGATCTAATTGAGGTTCAACGCTTGTTTTCTAGAGTCCACTATATCTGTGGATGTCTTGTGATGATCTCGATGACGATCTTTCATCTCTACATATATATTATTGAATAACATTTTACTCAAAAATCCATTATTAAATCTTTCGCGGTATCAGTAATTAAACTTTGAAGCGTCCTTTTCCCTTTGACATAAGAAAAGCCCCTAACAAACATTGACTTAAAAGTGAAAATAAAGACTTTTAGTTGAAACCTCTGCCTACCTAATTTATCCTCCTCCGACATAATTATACAAATATAATATATGTAAGTATATGTTTATGGTCTAGAGAGAAAGGTAGAAAGAGAATGCCATCTAACGAGATAAATTAGGCTAAATTTTTAAAAAACGGTGGACTTTTTTTAATTTGTAGTGGTAGAGCCATGCTGCGGACGAATACTTTGTCAAGAATTGCATGTAATTTAATGTAGCTTAGCTACCGCGCTTCGTCCGGTGACCGGTTGAGTTCCGGACATTTCCATGAAATAACAAATAAATTTAAATATATATGAATAAAAATATTAATAAATAAATTAAATAATGAATAAATAAAAATACTAATGTTGTCAATTATAATATAAAATCTATTTGGAATTTTATTTTATATTATAGCAGAATGTGTTCTTAATATGAACCGCTAAATATAACAGTGAAAGTCAATGGAAAACAGAATACGGAATAACCCATGAGCGCTTCCTGTGTACAGATTAAAAAGAAAGAATGTTACTCACCAATTTTAATACACGATGATCACTCACCAAAACACTGGCACAAAACAAAAATGTTTTTTTTCTATGTCAACATTATATTGGTTAGGCGCATCTTCAGTAAGTTCTTCGTATGAGAAGCGTGCGCATCCCGCCGCGTAGATACTAAACTAGGTTCGTGAGTTGCTTCGTTTCTTGTGATTCTGAGAGTTGCGGTTTTAAATAGGGTCACCAAAAAAGCAATTTTTATCGGGACAATCCGGAAATACGATATAACGAATAACCATGCATACAAACAAGCGTGTTTTATAACGTCTAAGTGTCATTAAACTCTACGTACTTACTCTATATAAATATATTATAACTCTATATAAATACATATTCTATATAAATAATATTATAACTCTATATAAATACATATTCTATATAAATAATATTATAACTCTATATAAATACATATTCTATATAAATAATATTATAACTCTATACCGCCAATCCACGGTCTGCCGTGCCAATGGATGCGTAGCTAGGGGCGAGCCTAGTCGCAAGCGTGCCGATCGTCCCGGGGTCGGGGACTATGGTGCCTTACCTCAGCATGCAGGGCTCTGCTGGGGCTGACCTCCATCCTCCCTTGCGGCTCGTGGGATTCACTAAGACGAATTTAATATACCTAATTTGTCGAAAATGACGGCGACGTGGCCACCCATCACATCCTGATTCTCACGAGGGCGAAAAGCGACCAATGACGAGACGATTTCGCTGCGATGAATGGCAGCGGACGGAGCTCTGTGATCTCTGCCAACCCCTGCGGGGGATAGGCGAGAATATATAAAAAAAATATATAACTATATAAATATATTTATCAGCCTGTGGTATCTCACGATTGACACTAGGTCTCCCCTAACCTACATCTCGATTTTCGACTATACGCATGCATTTACTGTCATCCGTACTAGTAAGTTATCACTCTATTTACTCTATAAGCATACATATATATGCCAAAATACGATCTTCACTCTAGAAATCGTCTAATATAGCAGTTATCATTGCTACGACAGCTAAGTGGGTAGTTTTAAGTATTTATGAGGTCTTTGGTAAATGCCGTACAATAAATTAACATGTGACATGTCACATCACAGATGTAAGGCGGGAAAAGTCCAGCGTAATAGTTGTAAGTAATTACCATCAAAGAAGAAAAATAACTACTACTTTTGGTGGGCAGTCAAGATTTTTACATATCTAAGATCCGCGACAAGCAAACAAAAATAATAATGTATGTTTTTACTGGAAGAAGTGGATTTACGGGGAACTTAAA
Organism: Baronia brevicornis; assembly: GCA_031353405.1. Taxonomy (NCBI): domain Eukaryota; kingdom Metazoa; phylum Arthropoda; class Insecta; order Lepidoptera; family Papilionidae; genus Baronia; species Baronia brevicornis. Next base: position 2,503,602 of record JASFAT010004747.1, read on the forward strand.
TTAAATCCTACCGAAAAAACGGCCGTCAGCAAATCTCCACTCCCCCACCCAAAACCACTATCAACAACACCAAACACATACCACCACTCTACCACTATGCACATGACACGTGTTTCGTCTCAACACAAGGCATCATCAGGTATAGTAGACTCAAAACCTTCTATGGAGATTTGTAGTCAACTTAAAAAGTGACGGAACACGCATTTATTTCATATCATTCCACTTGTATGCCTTAATCGCTCTATATTGTATAATACACCATATCAAACAATATAAGTGATAATAACATAAGATTATGAAATTGAAATAAAAACACACACAACAAACTGATCTAAGTTGCCGGGAGAAGTCCCAAAAGCGTAATTATCAAATTGCTCAAGCAGAGTGTACAGATAAATTATTCGGAAATTAATTGTTTTAAGTGTATGCAAAAACACGGAATGTATAAAGTTTCTTACGTGTATTCTGTCTAATCTAATGCAATGGATTATAGGATGAAGACGGAGAATGATTCGAAATTGTTTAAAAGTGTCTTCGGTTGTCTTCCGTAGAGTCTACTATACCTGAAGATGCCGTGTTCGAGCGAAACACGTGTCGTTTACAAGGTGGAAAAGTGGTAGTGAGTGTTTGTTGTTGTGTATGGTGGATGGTGGGTGGAGAATTGACGGCCAATTTTCGGTAAGTTTTTGGTTTAAGTTCCAAATAAATCCACTTCATCCAGCAGAAAAACACACATTATTAATTTTCTGTTATTGTATTGCTTGTCGCGGATTTTAGCTAAGTAAAACTTTTGACTGTCCACATAGTGATGGATTTCCGCAAAGTAACGCCTGACTCCATTAATAATACATTATTTTTAAATAGATCGCCTTTGCCGTGGCAACGGTACTAATCAACATAAAGCCGGACTTTTATCTTTTATATGCGTATAGGAATGTCCTGGTTTATGCAAATAATATGGTCACATACATCGATATATGTCACGCAATTAATATAATGTTTACTAAAAACTGGTAATAAGTTAATATATTTTAATTTTATGCTTACTTAACACGCTTTTTAAAAGAATGTTATCGTACTTTAATACATTATTTCTAGGTTTAGCATTAATTATAACATGATTTTATTTTGTTAAAATGTTATTATTTAAATTTTAAATAAATTATTCAATTCTTAATGATAAAGATATTAATAAATGTAATATATTATGTGTGTAATGAAATATATTAATAAATGTAGCATTTAATTCAATTTTTTAAGCATTAACTGTTTTATGGTGTTCTATATTACTCTTTAAACGTGCTGAAATAACATATCGACGCAAAAAAGCTAAAAATGTTGTAAATAACACAGATGTGAAAATTTTATTATTGCATATTCGAATCAAAAAAAAAAACCGAATGGTGTGAGTCTCACAGCTATATGAACAATTGAACATTCTGTATAACACTGAAGCTGACTGTTTTGAGTTATCAGATACATTCTTTTTCAGAAATCTTAAAAGGATTTTCGGCCTGGTAGTAAATTTTCATTTTGCGGTTTACTATAATACGTTTTCTTTTTTGCGATATCCTTCATCTTGCAATTTTATTTTGATTTATTTCATTTGGCAAAAGAAATAATTACCTATACTTATGTAAAGCAAAATTAGTTCGTAGTGGAAATAGGATTTTACTGCACAATTTATTTATAATATTATTGAATAATTTTAGAATTAAGGATTACATTTTTATTTTTATATATTCACGCATATCCCCCGCAGGGGTTGGCAGAGATCACAGAGCTCCATCCGCTACGATCCCGGCACACCCTCCCCGTGTCCTCCACACTCATCCATTCTTCTTTTCACATTCATCCCAGCGAAATGGCTCTCCATTAGTCGCTTTTCGCTCGTCGTCGTCCTAGTGAATTCCACGAGCCGCAAGGGAGGATGGCGGTCAGCCCCAGCAGCGACTATTGACTACGCGGGCGGAGGGCCCCGCAACTGAGCCATTTTTCTATTAATGACGTTTATTTTTTCTCTTTCCTGTTTGTTTGTTTTTAACCATTCTGCACACATTTCATTTAAATTAACATTCTTTTCGTCATCCATATAAGACGCCTACTTTATCAAGAATGCCATAATATTTGTCTATAGCATGAATGGAGCCGGCTCGTCCGGGGAAGTACCACACTTCCGCAGAAAATCGGCGTCTTAGTGGTAGCTTACCTACCGCGCTTCATACAGTGAGCGGCCGAGTTCCGGAGGCCCAACACCCTCCCCCCTCACTGTACCCCTCCCTCTCCCATTCTCACTCCCATAATAACACTTTCCTTAAAGGTCGGCAACGCTTCCACGCTACCTATGGCGCTGTGGAAGTCTATGGGCGGTGTTGATTGCTTTCCATCAGGTGACACGCCTGTTCGTTTGCCTACCTATCCCATAAAAAAAAACGTGCAGGAGTTGAATGTGTATTCAGAACCCGCAAAATTTTGAATCCGGCTATGCAAGAGTTCATAAATATGACCATTTTTTTTTATATGCAATTACATTATTTGCACGAAACAAAATTTTTTATGCCCGCTATTATTTTTCATGTGTGCGAAAGAAAGCGAAATGTAGGAGAATCTTAGAATAAACAAATATCCTCAATCAGTTGTATAGGTGAAGGTACGAAGAAGTAAATAAGTGTGATTAGACTAAACATTTCTCTCTGCTAGACTAATGATGATAATTAAATTGAGTTTTGTTTATAATGAGATAATTGTTTTTATTACAATAATTTCAATATGGCGGACATTAACCGCCATTAATTCACCGTGTGCTACTTACATTCAGTTCAATTTGTTATTCTTTATTCCATGCAATTATTGTTAATTGAACATGAATATTTGATTTGTTAAAAGAAGCGTGTGCCATGTTCCTACGGTTATTTTGTTTTGTAATTCATTAGATTTTTATTCAACAAATATTTGGTATTATAAAAATTGATAAATATCAATTCGTGGCAGAGAACTGCGACTAAATCGCACTGTGGTGGTCAGTCAACCATCTAGGTGATGGACATCTATTTGTGGCTGGAATTCGAGGTGGTGTTGATAGTTTTTTTTACCGCCTATATATATCCCACCGTTAAGCACGGGTCTCCCCATTTCTGGAGGAACGGACGTTAACCCACCACGCTCGTCTAAAGCGGATTGGCGGGGTTACCAGACTCGGAATAAATATCTGTAGGCCATACACATATTTATTGCCGATGTGGGGATCGAACCCGCGACCATTGACTCCCCACCACTGAGTCAATTGGGCGTTAATAGAATACGTGTTATAGGTTTGATTGATATATTAGTACTGTAGTATTGAAATCATACAATTATTTCCTAAATAAATTGTTAATCCACACACGCCAAATTACAAATTAAACCAAAATTAGTGTAATTGATAATGAATCTGTTGGACTCATTTTGTCTATCGATCTAATCTATTCTAGCGTTTGTCGAAGATCCGATGACCGCAGGAGTGGAGACTGCGTCCCGGCAAACGTAGTGTAGGACGCCTCTCGACTAGATGGTGCAACACAAGGCGGCTGGCAGAGACTGGATGCATGAAGCCGAAAATTGGGCTAGCAGGCGCTTGTTGGAGGAAGCTTATGTGCAGTAGCGGACTGCCGTGGACTCTTGATGGTTTAAAGCCATCTAGTTCTCGAATTAGATGTCGCTGTCTGACACTAAGAAAGCATCCAATATGTAATTACCAAGCTTGCCAAGAGAAACCATAAAACTGTGAATAAGTGGATTTATTCAGTGTATTGTTTATTACTGGTGTATAACAGCAATTGTAGTAAAACAGTAGGAATTTCCAAGATAGTAAACGGTGACCTTAAGATATTATCTCGTTAGGAAATTTATCATATTTCATTCGGTTAGATAAAGACTACTCATTGTCATATTAGTTGAGTAGCAAAATTTTATCATCTTACACACACTGATGCGTGCAAATAATTTT
>JASFAT010002313.1:0-88074 GCA_031353405.1 Baronia brevicornis
ACACATAATAATCCGATTTTAAATAAAAATTCAAAACAATCTTATAAGATGTACATTATAGGTTATGAAAAGTCGTAGGTTGCTCTCAAGTTTGAGATGATTAATGTCGCTAAAGCCATGCTACGGCACGAATAAGCTGTCTGGTAAGCACACACTCATAAAGAATTTCGTGGCTAAGTGGTGGAATTAACTTTTATTCTTTCCCCACCGCCGCTATCTTATCATAATCTAGGAGACGTATCTACGTGCAATTACTTTAGTTTTACAGATGTCCTGGCGCGCCTATGGTTACATATCATTATGTAATCTGCTTGTATGGTTGGATACCAATTTTATTAAAAAAAATTTTTTATTGATAATAAAACTTTTACGTTACAAAACTTAAATATGAATAATTATTTACAATTCGAATTTAATGTTTACATTAAAACAACAAATGGAACAACAAAATTAAGCCACCGAACCCTATTACGCGGCAAAGGAAGCGTAATGAAATAGCTAAAATAAAAGTTTTACGAAATCAATCTGAATTAACCACTACATGCCTAACTTTTTTATTGGAAACAAACTCATGTAATTTGACTTTTCCTTAATAACATACAATTATTTGCGTTCGGGTTTTATTGTATATAAATAAAATTGTAACACAGTCACAACCACTCACTCACATTCGAGGTATTAATATCTGAAAACTTATTATTAAAAATGCCTGAAAATGTAATATAATTCTTTCTTCTCTATCATCATAACGATAATGTATCACCAACCTACATCGAATAATCTTTTTAATATTGTGTCCATCCTACGGTTGTCTGGAAGAATTCCTTATTACCGCCATTTGTATATAAATATTAGAATCAATAATTGTATAATTTTGTTTTTGTTGTATAATAAAGAATATATCTATATTTCTATCTCATCATACCAAATTCTTTGATCAATCTTTTACAGTACAGGCTGATAGGTTATGAAATTTGTTGCCGCTGGAGATGAGACAAGCGAAGTTATTCTCCTGGTTTTCAAAAAGCTCGTCAAAAATCACTATCTTTTTTTATAAATATCTATGTATCTTTTAATTTATTCGTTTATTATTTACGGTTAACTTATATTTATATATATAATACTTATATTTTTGCTTATGGCGATTAACATCGTTTATTAATAAGGTATCATCAACTTACATCAAATTATCTTTTCAACACTGTGACTATCCTACGGTTGTCGGAAGAAATTGTTATTAACGATAAGACGACCATTTTTATAAAAATATTAAAATCAATACATGTATAACTTCGTTTTTGATATACAAAAAAGAATATATGTCATTCTATTAAAAAGTACAATATCTTTCTATCTATCACTCATTAGTTATAATGCATTATAACTAATACATTATAACTAATTAGTGTCTTACTTCAATTTTACTTATATAAAACATAACATCCGAAAACCTGAAACAAAATATTCTACTAGGGAGAGTAGATGACATAGACGATGGGACCGTTTCGACTAATAATTATAAACATTAGGTTTTTATTACTTAAGTTCTAATTAGAATAAATCTAAATAAAATTTTCATACAACTTTGAAAGGATAAAAAAGAATTTAGGAAGTGATTTAATATTCTCAGTAATTTTCATCAGATTTTGTAGTTTTGGAAGCAAAATTAACCGAGCTATTAAAATATATACACGCGGGCAACAAAGTATGTCCTTTTTTAAAAAAGATGGACACTGTCTCCTCTCGCGATTTCTTAGCGAACACCGTTAAAAGTGTTAATGTTATCGAGAGCATATTTTTTAAAAGAAATCTTTATCAATACTGCACTTGTAGCTGTCCACATCGAGGACGGACAGTCTCTTCCTCGTTGTAATGAAAGAAAGCCGAATGCGATATATCGGAAACTCTTTTGAAACGAACCATAAAACAAAGAATTCCACGATATCACTCGATTAACACTTGGGATGAGACAATCTATATAAGCCGGACGCGTACTTAAGTTTGTCGATAAGAAATTTAGGGTGACCATTCGTCGGGACTTTGTAAGAAATTTTTTGTTGAGAATTTTTATTAGTATTTAAAATCATACCTTTTACTACATTGATAATCATCGTCTTTGTAATTATCATTCGAGGTAGATTAGCTTTAGAAATAGCAATAAATAGTAATACAATTCTAATGTACTATTAGAATTGTATCTTTACCCGGCATACGTTGCAATGCTATTTGAAGGAAATAAAGTTATTGTATTCTCAAATGCATAAAACTCATGAGAGCGATTTAAAGTTTCAAAGAACATCTGCCCCACCTATAATAAAATGGTTATATTAAATCAAAAACATCATAGATCTTCAAGGAACCAACAACAATTCACTAAAGTGTTATAGTAATCGGTAAAATAGTTTAGCAACGTATAAGGGAAAACAAGCATATAATATTATATAACTCAGCTGCAGATAGAAACCATTCTTTACTTACTTAGAAAACACTTTTTCTATGTTTTGGATTTTTTTTTGCATGAAAGATTATTTATTTTCTTCTCAGATAAAAGTATAAACTACCTTCACACAAATGGTGGAGTCCAGGTCCCTAGAGCTCTATCGCAAAGATTTATATGATCTACCAATCAGAGGACAAAAAGATAAGATTTTGACTAAATAAATATATTTTAACCTACATTTAAAATTCAGTACGAAACGGCAAATTCATAGTTAAACCCCCAAATATGTAAGTTTACGCCATATTATTGGATGATGTAATGTTAATATTGTATTAAATATGTGTTTGGGTCACGCTACAGGCAAGTATAAAGATCCCTTATAATCCCATATAATCCTTTTTCCATTCAGATTTTATTCATGTGGAATATCCATAAAAATATTGTTAAATTGTGGTCACCCTGATCGGGATGTAGCAGTGTTAATGTGGTGAGAGATGGCGCCCGTTATCTACTCTGTTGTCCATAATTATTGTCACTTTAACGCTAATTTATATGTATTGTGTGTGGTCGCTGGATTGATATACAAACAAACGAAAAATATCATTCATATCCACGTAATTTATATAAAATAATAACTTATAAGACAGGACTGGATTCAGATTGCTTGAAATTTTATATAAATTTCTCTGCAGCCAGCTACGATGTCGTAGTCTTCAGGTCTTATAGATAATGTTCAGCATAATATCCATCAGGTCTGACAAGAGAGTGTCGCGGAGTTAATACCCAGCTGCTTTGGCGTCGTTTCTGGCTCTTTTCAACGCCTCCCAAACCAGGCTTTGTGGCTTAGCTTGCGACCCACTAAACGTTTGCGTCACCTATCAATTAGTTAGTGATTTTCTCCCAGTCATGGTGGTCTATTTTAAATGCAACCATATCTCGCTTAGTGCAGTATTGAAAATCAATCAGCTCAAGTTCAATAAAAAATTTATCAACATAAAAAATTTGATTTCATTTGCCAAACGCCAATTCGGCAACAATCAAGCTTCTACATACAATCAATTCGTAATTAGGTTCCTCTGGAAGGAGAAGAAACAGCGGAAGAAACTCCGCAGACATCCACTTTTTTGTCTTTTTTTCCTGCAAAAAATGCTATAATGTAGATAGATTAAATTTAACAGATACGTCTTACAGATGATCAGGAAAATCTAGCTTCAGATATAAGAATAATAATACAAAATGAGTTAGAGGTCGGGACAGTAGGGCCTCCTCAAGCAGAAATGGCCTCCCAGAGTCCCTCTACTGCGCCTAGAAGAACGGGAGGATTCCATCCTGTGCTTATCCTCTAACCAACGTAGACAGGTCTGGTTGTAAAATTCTATCATGCTAGAGAACTTTGTGGTTTTTAGAATACTTTCGTCCACATATGGGTAAAATTATTAATAAATTATGTATTAATAATATACACAACTCGTTAAAAATGTATTCTACAACAAAACTTATTGAATAACTAACGAAGTTGTACTTTTTAATTTCAAATTTGGATACATTTTCTTCCCCGTTTCAGTGTATTTACGCTAACTTGGAAAACTCTTGAGGAAACGCAGAGAAAGTTGTAACAAGAGTAATTTATTTTATGTCCCTAGTTTAGTTACAGCTCTACGATAACTGCATAGGGAAAGTTTTGTTTTTAATTCAAGTGTTTTGAGATCTTGTAGTAAATGTATAAGTTACACTTGATTACATGATTATTTCGTGATTACGTGTTACAGATAAAACAGTGCTGTAGGTTTCACTCTGAGAGTCAAAGCTTTTAGGTTCGACTTCCGCATCAGAATACAAATTAGTTTGGATTAAGTATACAGTTGAGTGTCAGTGTTTGTTTCTATCATTTGTGTATGTATACTTCATTTGAAAACCATAAAATAACATGACGATAACAACAGAAATGATGGGAAAAATCGCGGGCAAAAGACAAGTTGGTCGAAAAAGAAAATCGTGGCTACGTAATATCTGGAAGTGGACCGGGATAGCGAGTCCTCCAGAACTGCTGCACCTCGCGAAAGATGAGGAAAGTTGTGCTGAATTGGCTGCCAACCTTCGCAAGTCGGAGAGGCACTCTTAGAAGAAGAAGAACAACAGAAATGTGTCAATGGGGAGTTAAACGACAAACTCAAACTGAGACCATCACCTTTTTCCAGTCTGCAGTATATATGTAAATTTATTTTTATTGGATAGGCAGACAAAGGAGCAAGCGTGTCACCTGATGGAAAGCAAACAACGCCGCCCATAGACATCTGCAACACGATAGGCAACACAAATGCGTTGCCGGCCTTAAATAAGCCTCATATATTTATGTGTATATATGTTTCAGTATGTTAAGAAATAAAATTCAATATGTACTCATATATGTTTTACATAAGGAAATTAACGTATCTGTCTTTCTGTCGTTTCTACAATCCTGAGGATAGTGATCCACAATGCCTAAATATATACTCGATGACTAAAATAATAATAAAACATACATACATACATATAGTCACGCCTGTATCCCGTAGGGGTAGGCAGAGACCACAGATCCCCATCCGCAACGATCCCGGTACACCTTCCCTGCTTCCTCCACACTCATTCATTCATTCATCTTTTCATCCATCGTTCCTTTCACATTCATCGTAGCGAAACGGCTCTTCGTTAGTCGCTTCTCGCCCTCGTGGGAACCAGGACGTGACGGGTGGCGAACCACGTGGCCGTCATTCAATAATAATAAAATAATAAATAATAGGTATTACACTTCAAGTAGTTATGGCTGAACGTTTAAAACATATGTAAATCGCCATTTATTTTATAAGATTTAAAACGGATCATATTATATGGATAAGTTTAAGATATAAATAAATAAGAAAATAATAAATTTTGAGGGGTCTGGACCCAGGAAAAAACCAATAAAGTTTAATGGGCTCATGTGTATTATAATATAACATTATACTTTCTGTCAATGAAATAAATAAAAAAAAATAAAAACTTATGATTAAATGTTGTGAGAAACTTTACAAGCTGCAATATCAGCTTACAATTTCAGAGCAAGCATGGCAGCGGCGTGACGCCATACGAACTTCCCAAATTCATTAATTACAACGCCCACAACTCAGGCGCTCGCGAATATATCAATTAAACTAAGCGGTAAGCGAGGCTTAAAGTCGGGGGTTAAGTTTAAACCGTTGTTTATCTAACGGTTTATCTCTCGGCTGAGTCGGCAACGACGTCGATGGGGCAGTGTTTTCTTTAAATCTAGGGTAAGCCGGGATACGGTAAATCGGTTGCGGTTTCATGTTGCTCGCTACACAAATTCAGGCAACGCAGCGATTGGGTAAGTTTTCCTGATATAAGTTAGCCTCTTAACAACAATATATATATATATATATATATATAATTATATATATATATATATATATATATATATATATATATATATATATATATATATATATATATATATATATATATATATATATATATATATCATCTTCTATATCTTTTTAAACAGCCCATATATGTACCACTGCTGAGCATGGACCTCTCCATTTCTGAACGAACGGACGTTAACCCACCACGCTTGTCCAATGCGGAAAAAGAAAGAAATGAAAGCTTTATTAAAGCAAAGTTTCTGCGACGTTTATTATTATTAAATTATATGCAAAATGCTTTTTTAGTTATATCGATCGTGTCTGACGTGCTATTATGATGCAAATTTTCGCGCGATTTCGGAAAAAAATCCGGGACTATTTGGCGTCCCGGATTTTTGTTTGGGGACAACGGGACCTTAGTCATAGGACGCTTGGTAGATGTGAAACATTGACGACGGCTCGGTGTCTACCGTATGCTCACGTTCATATGTAAGTGACCTTGTATAGAGTCGAGTGGAGGAGAGCGTAGTCTGAATCGAGATGACGTCTCGGTCTAAGTTTTCACTTCCATACCCCGCGATAAGATGTATCACATCAAAAATAGATTAATGAAATAAAGCTTACTATTATTTCACATATACATTTTATATTATCCTCTCTGTGTGGAGTAAAGAAACACAGGCCGAAGCAAGTGCGATGGTAAAAACCATTTATTATTCAGAAGCTATTTAGTTATAATTAGATAGTTATTAAAATGACAGCTTTTGTAATATTTTACCTTTTTGCATTTGATTGCACTATTTTTGTATCATGAAATATAAGCTTGAACCAACAAACAGGCGCCCAGGTACGAAATAACTAGATGCTAAATTGGGTCACTTACAATTTTAATCTTATTACCTCAGAAATGTCAGTGAGAGCAAACAAATTAGTTGTTGTAAAAATTATTAGGATGAAAGGTCTTTTTGCTGAACACGACGTATATTGTTCCAACTTGTTCCGACCCTGACGACCCCCTTATAAATTTTTAATTAATTTTACGAAAACTCGACGTGCCCGTCTAAAAACTAAATTGAGTTTTAAACAGATTGTATTTAATATTTAGTACGTTTAAGCGACTTAGTTAGGCGACTGATGAATGTATTCAAGTGATTCCTATTATATATAACCAGACTACTCATAGACTCCTAGACTATTCCATTATTGTTCAACATAGATATTGCTTTTCCATATTTAATATCCACCATTAAACCGTTACAAACTAAATTTATCTAATTATTTACTTTGGCGTGCTTAATGACCCAAAATAAGTCTTGGTCGCCACACGCCTAGCGTTTCACGGTTCGATTCTCTCCCATGCGTATAACGTGGTCCAGCCAGTGAAGTTTTTGTATCTTAATCTCTCCTATAATGTTGAGTTCAGCCACTAGGTCTTCGATCTCCTGATTCTTCCGGACTCACCGAGATTGGTCGCAGTATTTTTCGACGGAAACTGCGCTCAGTGACCAGAAGCTTGGTTTACTCTTTAAGATCAGTGCCCAGGCCTTGCAACCGTATATTAGTGTCAGCCTTCGTCGTCGTCGTCTTTGTCAGTCGTTTGCGGATCTTCGTGCGTTTGTACAGAAATATGGACACTAATATAATAAATATAACACTTTGTGGAAGGCAGCATTTTGGGTTCTGATTTCGTTTTCCTTCACCCGGGTGTTGATGTCCGTTATAGTGAAGAAATTTATCTTATTGGTGTGGCTTGTTTACGGAAAAATGAAACCTTACCTTTTATAACATCATCATCATTAACAGCCTGCGACAGTTCACTACTGGACATAGGCCTCCCCCAAGAAGCGCCACTTATTATATACCAAATATATATTTATTTTCTTGTACAGAATGGATTAAACCAATCTTAAAACTAGTTAGCGGAGAAGCTACCGATTTAGGAATATTTTACAAATATGGCCTACACGTATTCATTTCGAAAGAATATTGCTAATCCGCCTTTGACAAGCGTGATGGGTTAAACTGTTGAGACAAACAAGAGACCCCGTATCCCAGCAGTTGGATAAAAATTAATATTTTATTTGAAAATGAATTCTTCAAACCTAAACATATTAAAGATTAATAATATCAATTAAATTGATGGTAGTTTGTATAAAGACCCGGTATCTGCAACTCATATTGCATCGCGCATATTGTGTAATACCAATCAGTTAAATTGGTATCACACAACATGCGCCAGTTTTGGTAATATCAATTTAATTGATCTTCAATCCTACCGTGCTAATCATATAACGTCAAAGACTACCCTAATCATAAGTCGAAGAAGTTAAAGCAAATAAAGGTTCTCTCGCATTAGCAATGTCGTACCTTCATCCTTAATTGGATATGCAAATGAGTCGGTTACCGAATGGGTTTAATAAAAGAACGTTCGTCACATCTGTCGCCGAAGTGGGAATAATTTGTCACGAGAGATTTATAAAACTTGCGAGCTTTGATGAAATTCTGAACGAGGAAAATACTTATCACTAGTTTTTTTTTTCTTTTGACCGTATCTGTGCATTAAAGCAAATAACTATAGTAATAAAATGATTAATCATGTTTTTTCTAGTTGTTCTTCTCTAGCCCAAAACCTAGAGGAAATGGTAAAAGACAAAATTATTAATGAAGTTGTTTATTCTACGATCCAAAACAATTTAATTGTAAGTCTTGGTCATTAGAGGGAATGGTAGAAGAGCTTACCACTAAACAATCTACAAGTAAATTTCAGTCTGTCTCCCCAGATATCTGATATAAATGAGCTGAAAAATAATACATAGATAAACTTTAAGTTAAAAAAAACGTTAGTTCTACACCTTATTATTTTAAATTTTTTGTTTAAATTAAAAATTTATCCATAATTAAGAGGTTTCATCATTGATTTCAATAGCTTGAATATGTGTCGTAAAAAGATCTATAACCTTTTTAAAAGTAAAGGTATCGACGATCTCTTTAAAACAAAAGGCTTGACTTCTTTAACAACAGCACCATGATGCGGTTCACTGACACGTGTCCATGTAATTAAAATATAATTTTACAACATATCGTTCTTAACATATGAAAAACATATGTTAAGAACGATATGTTATAAAATTAAAGATATTGCTTTTGGGCTAAACTATTATAAAACTGGGTATATTTTTTACATATACTTTTATAGTTGTATATATATATATATATATATATATATATATATATATATATATATATATATATATATATATATATATATATATATATATATAAAGCTCTTAATTTCAGTTAATTTAAATCTTTTTTATTATATATTAAAATCTCCCAGGATTTATGAAGAATATTTTCGGAACATTGTTTCTATTATATAATACTTATATACTTTAATAAATCTAAAACATTAGAAAATCGGTAATATCTATCTATCGGTAATATTAAGCTGTTTTCGGTACTCCTTACTGCAAGCACTACATGCAGACAAAATTTGCTAAGTGAAGACATAACATACGCCCCAATACGATAGCTTAGAATGAGTAACGACACTACCTAAAAATTCCTCGCATTCCCAGACTTCTAAATGGTTTTCGTGGAACATTCAATTTTAGATTATGCCATATTAACCCTGAAATACTACTAAGTTGTGTCAAACTAAAACCTACTTCACTGCTTTAATATATTTACGTCTGGATACCATTTACTCTAAATAACTTTGTAATCAAGAGTATTATAAAAATATACAGACGCATTCGTATATCTCGCATATGATTAGTACTGTAGTGATACATTGATAAATGTATCATTAATGTCTTAAAACTTTTTATTTGAATATAATAAGACATATTATATTATATTTCTTCTTTGTATTTTTTTTATATATTCACGCCTATCCCCTGCAGGGGTTGGCAGAGACCATAGAGCTCCATCCGCTACCATTCATTGCAGCGAAACGGCTCTCCCTTAATCGCTTTTCGCCCTCGTGAGAATCAGGACGTGACGGGTGGCGAACCACGTCACCGTCATTTTTCAACGAATTAGGTATATTAAATTCGTCTTAATGAATCCCACGACCCGCAAGGGAGGATGGAGGTCAGCCCCAGCAGAGCCCTGCATGCTGAGGTAAGGCACCATAGTACCCGGGGGAGTCCGTTCCCGGGACGGTCGGCACGCTTTCGACTAGGCTCGCCCCTAGCCACGCATTCATTGGCACGGCAGACCATGGATTGGCGGAGAGGAAGGGAAAGGAAAGGGCAGGAAAGGAAATGCAGATTGAGGGGGGGGTTACCAGACTCGGAATAAATATTTATAAATCCATATATATATTTATTCCGATGCGGGAATCGAACCCGCGACCATTGACTCCGTGGGTGTAGGGCCGCGCCACTGAGCCAATCGGTCGGTCTTCTTTGTACCTTTGTAATTTTAAAATTTAAAATAAAAATAAATAAATTGTTTTATAAAAAATAATGAGATTCGATCCACTGACGTCTAGAATGTTACATACCGCCTTTCCTGGCACAAGTAAATAATAATGATAAAGTGTGAATAAAGTATGAATAAGATATAAATGTACAGTGAATAGAAAAATAAATGAATGTCACTTGGAAGAATTTCATTTTTATCGAAGATAAAATCCTCTAAAGATCCCGTATGTCGTCGTGGACTTCACATCATACAAATAAATTTTCCCTTATATACATGGTTATCCGTAAAAATTCCACGCACCACCACTGTGGTACCAGCTGCTTTCAGCGGTATTTTAGTACCGATACGAAATTGGAACCTTAAAAAACAAGCCTACTCACACATCACTACATACAGCCGGTAACGTATTTGTCTATGGTGATGCGGTAGTCAATAGGCGGCAATGACTGCTTTCCATCAGGTGATAGACTTGCTCGTTTGCCTCTCTATCCCATAAAAATAGCAAACGGACTTTTTCAGTTTGTTTTTTAAGTATTTACTGAATAATTGTAACGGAAGATATTGTAGGTTCATTCAATTTAGCTTAATTTTGTATACCTGCGTTCATAAAATTAATATTCTTTAATCAATTTCCTTGACAAAAGATGCTATAAGTATCAATTTATGAATTTCATAAAGTAACTTGCTTACAATACTTCATTTAATTGTTGGCTATGATTGTATTTTTTCTTTTTTTTTTATTGGATGGAAAGTCCAATGACCGAGCGTGTCGCCTGATGAAAAATAGGCCGCCCATAGACATTTGCGATACCATAGGCATTTCAAAAACCTTACTTGCCTGCGACGTATCATCGTTGAAGCTAGATTGTACCGCGGAAAGAAATTTCAAGAAAAACGCCACCAGATGGTAAGGATGGAATTTTAATCTTCTGATCATTATCATTATCAAAGCAGCCGTAATACTTCACTGCTGGACTTTTTTTTTCAGAGCCCATTTATGTGCCACTGCTGCACTGATCTCTCCATTTTCTGGAGGAACGGACATTAATCCACCACATTTCTCCTACTATTTATAAATAAAAACACATATAGTTACATCTGACGATCTGCGCAGGGCGGCTAGCAGAAACTGCATACGTGTAACCGAAGATCAGGCTAAGTGGCGCTCCACGGGAGAGGCCTATGTCCAGCAGTGGACTGCCGCAGGCTTTTGATGATGATAATGATGATGAAATAATTACATCATTACCAATCAATTGCTAATTTAAATTATAAAAGTTAATACAATATTAAAGTTACTAAAACATAATTGTCACAATATGTGATATAAAAAATGAATATTTCTACTTACTAAATATTTCTATTTAGTATTTACGTTGCGAATGTGGATAGAAGGGTCGGTAAGAGAAGACCAAGGAAAAAATACCTCGACCAAATTGCCGAAGTTTTTAAAAAAGGCCAGATCAAGAGTACCCTTAACTGATGAGCTTGCATGAAGAGAGGGATAAGTGTGGAGGAAGCAAGGAATGTATGCCGAGATGGTAGTAGATGGAAATCTGTGGTCTCTGCCTATCCCTACGGGAGACAGGTGTGATGATATGTATGTATGTAATTTATTTATTTATTTACAAAGGACATCAGCAGTGCATACATTATTACAATTTTAAATATATTATTATTATTACAAGCAGCCAGTTCAAAGGTCCATTACAACGCTTGCATTGCCACGCTAGATAGCGATGGAAATCCTTTGGATCAGGAACGACCCAGAGCGAGGGTCAAGCTCTTTATGAGCTTGACCCTCGCCTGTATTGGCGGGATAACCTTGAAGTAAATATCTGTAAGTCATGATAGATTTATGTCGATGCGGGAATCGAATCCACGACCATTGACTCTATAGAGTGCATTCCCCCCACTGAGCCAGTTGATCGTCACAATTGCTGGACATTGACCTCTATCAAAATTGAAGGAGTTCGCCGTAATTTCCATGCTGTTTGAATTCGGGATCGATTAGTTTTTTTTTTATTTTCAGATGATCGTTACTGCCCATTTAGTAGTTCTTTCTTTCTTTTCTCCTAAAGTCGCCTTATACGACCCTCGTGGCATTCATAGGCAATGATACAGGGGTTTAAACTTGGTTCGCCCGTAGTCGGAACAAATTAAATTTTGTGTACAATCAACTAAGCTATCATGACTCCTTTAGTTTCTTTTCTCAGGGCCGCAATTTCTTCTTTTTCTCAAATAAATAATAAAAGCGCGCCTCTTTCTCAATATGATACTTCGAATTTGAAACGATGTTCAGAACTGTATTCATTAAAATATAACGTGGGATGCTGCGAAGCTCTCAAGAATATTTCGCTTGCTCAAACAAGGGCGCTGAACAAGTCCTTTTGACAATATTTCGAAAACCAGCCCACCCTAATTACCAAAACGTCAAATAGGTGAAGCGGGTGTAATAGGTATGAAGTATCTCCTACTATAGCATTACGAAAGATAATATCTTAAGTGAGAAACTTGTGAGTTCGTCCTCCTTCAATACATAAATATTATAAATAAATTTACGCCACCATATTTTATATAGGTTTAATAAAGATGTGTCCAATTATCCCTATCTAAAATTATTAGTAACTTAATATTCCACTAAGTTAAATATTTATTCATTAAGTTAAATATTTATTTATTTAATATTTATGTACTCACTTGTATGGAAGTAAATAAAATGGAAAAAAAAATGAGGATTTTGCCGAACTAGTTTTAAAAACGGTTTAATTGGGAAAAATAAACAATAAATGGCGCTTCTTAGCCTATGTGCAGCAGTGGACTGCCGCAGGCTAATAATGATGGTGATGATGATGGTATAACAGGTGATCGTAATTAATTTTTCAGTAAATATGTCGCACCATTAAGATAAATTTTTATTTTTTTAGGTTTATACAGACCATTAAAAAAAGATATGAATAGATGAAAGAGAATTTGTGTCCAAAAACTTCGCAAACCTACAGCTGTGACTCTGAAATCAATCAATAATAATACTCTGATTCTAAACTATAAAAATTAAAAATTATATTTATTGTGGCGCCGAAAAGCAATCGAGAACACGTAGTAAGGCATCAGGTATAATCACAGCAAACGATTCCCCCACCATATTCGACGATCACTCAGGAAGAAAGGCGAGATACGGTCGCCATGGCAACCAGCTCCCTAGCTAGCGGACGAAGCAAAATGCTTAGAATGTTTAGACGAGGCCTTGTAAACTCAGCATTATTCATTATTTTCAATTCAGCGTTCTACAGAGCAAGTATTTGTTTAGGTTTTGATCTATACATTGTACGCGATTAATTTGTATAGCGAAGAGTTGAAACTAACAATAGATTACTCTGCGTTTTCATAAATAATGAATTATAAATATCATATATATTTAATTTAACCAATGAAATTAAATATATATTTATAATTCATTATTCGCCGGACTTTTATGGTTTTAAATCATTTTGAATTTCGCGCCCATAAAAAAAATTAAGAGCGCACCGAGTAAATAGGTCCTACATAAAAACACCGCGCCGCGGTGTGTAGTGCTGTTATTGATACGGTAATTTGCTAATAATTTGGTAATACAAGGTAATTTATTCATTTATTTTTTTAATTTACAGCAGTCATCTGATTGTATGACCGTAACGTCATTTTAGTATTTTCGTAAATACGACAAATCAAGTGTTTTCATTAACGGTGTTTTGTATTGGACGCTTTTAGTTCCGTATCCAGCGTGACACGTTTGCTCGTTTGCCCTCCTATCCCTTAAAAAAAAACAACTGTGTCATAACCTAAGAAATCATTACCTAATTATTATATATCTTTTTTGCGTCCCGCGACAGCACATCTGATACATTTTTGTGGCCCTTATGAAAAAAGGTTGAGTACCACTGCATTAGACTATAGCTTTGTTGGAATGGTTAACAAGACTTCTATTAATATTGAAAATATCGCTATACTTCTTTAAGAAATGTAAAATAAAATAGTCTTAAGTATGGGTAAATAGTCTTAAGTATGGCTTTTCTTTTTTGAATTTTCACTTACAGATACAGTGTTGGTACAGAAAATTAAATATTTTTTTTCTTTTTCATATATTCACGCCTATCCCCCGCAGGGGTTGGCAGAGACCACAGATCTCCATCCGCTGCCATTCATCGCAGCGAAACGGCTCGTCATTGGTCGCTTTTCGCCCTCGTGAGAATCAGGACGTGACGGGTGGCGAACCACGTCCCCGTCATTTTTCGACAAATTAGGTATATTAAATTCGTCTTAGTGAATCCCACGAGCCGCAAGGGAGGATGGAGGGCAGCCCCAGCAGAGCCCTGCATGCTGAGGTAAGGCACCATAGTCCCCGGGGGAGCCCGACCTCGGGACGATCGGCACGCTTGCGACTAGGCTCGCCCCTAGCCACGCATCCATTGGCACGGCAGACCGTGGATTGGCGGAGAAGAAGGGAAAGGATGGAGAAGAAAGGGACGGACAGGAAAGGAAATGCGGATTGGGGGGGTACCAGACTCGGAATAAACATTTATAAATCCATATAAATATTTATTCCGATGCGGAAATCGAACCCGCGACCATTGACTCCACGGACGGAGGGCCCCGCCACTGACCCAATATTTATAAATTAAATATTTATAAAAATAATTGCTTAAAAAACTAAAAAAAATTCCTAAAAGCGATACATATATTTATCACGATGTAGGATTGAACCCGTAACATTGACTGTGAAAGAGTTACTAAGTCAATCACGTCGTCCTAGGTTTTTAGATTATCTTCTTCTTCTTACTTTATAACAAATAATATAAACTTACGATGACCTAAATTAACTTAGCCATTTATCTCGGAAATTTATTCCCCATTTTTAAATATTAAAAAATTACATTTATTGGAAATCAGTTATTCATTATATTTAATAGTGCTAGAGTCACGCTACAGATAAATACTTTGTCAAGAATAGCATAATATTTGTCTTTAGCATGAAACCACACTCCCGCAGAAAACCGGCGTCTGAGTGGTAGCTTAGCTACCGCGCTTCGTACGGTGAGCGGCCGAATTTCTGAGGCCCAACTCCCTCCCCCCTCCCTCTGTCCTCCCATAATGACACTTTCCTTAAAGATCGGCAACACTTCCGAACTGCCTATAGCGCTGCGGAAGTCTATGGGCGTTGATTGCGTTTCATCAGGTGACACGCCTGCTCGTTTGCCTTCCTATCACATTAAAAAAAAATTCTCTTTAAACACCTGGAATATCATACAACTCATTATATTTCACTTCATAACAATCTCATTAAGAAATTCAAGTTAACATATTGAACCTTTTGTGAATCGTAATAAAAGCACGACAATCCCCGCGACAGCTCATTAACCTAACTTTATAATTCAATACAATAAACGGAACGAGCTGTTGTTGAACTTAAGGAAACAACTTGGGTCGTTACCTTCTCAGTATTTCTATAAAGTAATATTACCCAACAGTAACATAATCTCGGTTGGTTCCGTGCCAGCTTTTTTAAATTACTGTAAAAGACGCTATTTCTTATTACTCTGTCGGTTTTAACAATATGATAACCTACTTTAATGATGTGGCATATTTAAATAAAACAATTCAAATTCTTCTGATAAACTAATTTTTTTTATAGGATAGGAGGGTAAACGAGCAAGCGTGTCGCCTGATGGAAAGCAATCAACGCCGCCCATAGACAACCGTGGCACCGCAGGAGTCGCGGAAGCGTTGCCCGCCTTTTAAATATGTGTAGGCTTGTTTTTGGAAGGTGCCAATGTCGTATCGGTTCGGAAAGACCGCCAAAGGTAGCTGATTCCACAGAGTGATGGTGCGTGGAATGAAGTTTCGAGAGAAGCGCACCGTAGTATATCGCTGCTCATCCAGATGGTGAATATGAAACTTATCTTTACGGCGAGTTGTGCGGTTCTGGAATTCGGCGGCGGGAATTATTCCAAATAATTCCTCGGAGCACCCCCCATGATAAAGCAATAAAAAATGCTGAGAGATGAGACATCCCTCCGCAGTGCTAGAGTATCAAGCCGATCGGTGAGATCTTGGTCATCGACGATTCGGATCGCACGACTTTGTATGCGGTCAAGTGGAATTAGCCCAGTGGCTCATTTTTAAAGTCAATAGTGGCGAATTCCAATTCCCGCATCGGGATCATGCTAGTGGTAGAGACACGCTGCAGACGTATACTTTGTCAAGAATGGCATAATATTTGTCTGTAGCATTAATGGGACGACTCGCCCGGGGAAGTACCACACTCCCACAGAAAAACGGCGTCTGAGTGGTAGTCTTAGTTAGCGCGCTTCGTACGGTGAGCGGCTAAGTTCCAGTGGCCCAAGACTCTCTGCTATTTCCTACTCGGTCCATTCATGAATAGACAAATAATATAGTCTTTGTACCTACTTTTATCTTTTCCATTAACCCAAAGGTTGTACTGGTTGGTAGAGAATACTTTCCAAAATTAAATCCTCCTTTGTAAGAAAAATGTAAATTAAGAATAAAATAATTAAGAATGATGATGAATTATATATTTAAAAAAATTCGTTGTAGTTGAAGTTAAGAGTTTTATTGGCTCTAGATTTATAAATGTGACGTCACGAATCTTATCACTCGTGCCCTGGCCACACAATGTCACACTTTTTTCACCTCTCCCACCCCTTTAACATATGACGTAATTTATGGATGGCCACTTATCATCTTACATCGAACCTATTTGCTCGTTCGCTTACATCTCTCATAAAAGTGCGCCACAAACGCAACACATTTCGGCAAAGTTAAGTACACTCGAGCCATTATTATAAATACGAGCTACAAATACCACCAAACATGAACACGTCGAACCGTTATGCGTGAAAAGAAGCACTTAACCTTGTAGTGAGCGCCCCGCTGCGAAATTACTAAATTGTTGGTTTCGGGCGGAATCACACGCCATCGGTGTCGAGTGTAACACTTCTGGAAGTTTATTTAAATACTAGCTGAACAGAGAGACGTCCTGTCCGAATTTAAATTAATTTGTTTGTGATCGTTTGTGACTCTGTTTTGATGTAAATAAGTTTATATGGACAGTCAAATGTTTTACTTAGCTAAGATCCGTGACAAGCAAAACAATAACAGAAAATTAATAATGTGTGTTTTTCCGTTGGGTTTAGTGGATTTATTTGGAACTTAAACCAAAAAGTTACCGAAAATCCGCCATCAACTCTCCACCCACCAACCACTATACACAACGCCAAACACACACTATCACTTTTCCATCTTGTACACGACACGTGTTTCGCCCCAACACGAGGCATCTTCAGGTATAGTAGACTCTACGGAAGACAACTTTTCGGTTGTCTTAGTTTAGTAGTAAGTTTTTGGTTTAAGTTCCAAATAAATCCACTAAACCCAACGGAAAAACACACATTATTAATTTTCTGTTATTGTTTTGCTTGTCGCGGATCTTAGCTAAGTAAAACTTTTGACGTCCATATAGTGATGGATTTCCGCAAAGTAACGCCTGACTCCATTAATAAATGTAAATAAGTTGTCGCCAGTTTTTCCCGTCATGCATTGATCTCTCAACTTATTGCATGGACGTCTTCTTGTCTTCTGTGTTATTACTTGGTCTAACTATTGCATCTTTAAACTCAAAACTGTTCAGAAGTCATGTGAACACTGAGTCAAGCTTTTAGCCTTTAAGGAAAATTTTATTATGGGAGGGGGAGGGGAGAGAGAGGGGTTGGTCCTCCGAAACTCGACCGTTCGCCGTACAAAGCGCGGTAACTAAGCTACTAATCAGACGCCAGTTTACTGCGGAAGTGTGGTACTTCCCCGGGCGAGTCGGCCCATTCATGCTACAGACAAATATTATGCCATTCTTGGCAAAATATTCGTCTGCAGCGTGGTTTTACCACTAGCAAAGCTAGGTTAGGCTAACCGCCTTGGCTTCGCATTATGTGGTTGCGTAAAGTTGAAGATTAGGTGCTATGTCTTACGGAAGGCGTGTGTCCAGCAGTGGTCTGCCACAGGCTTTTGATGATGACGATTTAAAAAATACAAAAGCCACTAGTTATTATTCTAACCAAAAACTAATAATAAATAACAGCGAATATAGATGGCCCGTATTGAAGTTAGATGCCGTGTACAAATGATGCTTTTTACTCTTTTTACGGTTGATGTTTGCTATTTTTATGGATTCTCTCGGGTTTTGTAAGTGTAAAACAATAATAAAAATATATAATATTTTACATATATAATATAATATAATATTGTATAACATAATTTTTATTTTTTCTCTATCATTATTACGATAATGTCTCACCAACTTAAATCAAATTATCTTTTTAACACTGTATCCATCCTACGGTTGTCTGGAAAAAATCGCTATTAGCGATAAGACCACGATTTATATATAAATCTTACAATCAATAAATGTATAACTTTGTTTTTGGCATACAATACAGAATATATCTATCCATCTATTTATAAAAAATCAAACAGATGAAAAAGAGAGATTTTTCAAATCTAAATTAATACTTCCTTTAGAAAAATAAAAAGAACTTCAGCTACAAATTGACAATTTTCAAATAATAGGCTGAATAATTCTCATTCTTCCGTCGCTAAGGAATTGCTTCCGAAAAATTTGTTCGCATTTTGTTTTCGAATATCAAATAATTGATTTCTCCAGGGATTGTACGAATAAATTAACCTGAAGTCAATAAATACTCAAGGATAAAAGTGAGAATAGATTTCGCTGATTAAATGATTGGTCCCGAAATATCTCGTTTATTAATCCATAACTTTTCTACTAAGTAAATAGGTTTATTCATATATGAGAAAGAAACCTGCTATGATATTACAAATAAAGAGCGTTCTCAATTAAATTAGACTTTAACATTAATGTTTTTCAAATTTTGGATGTAATGGTCTTGATAGGTGACATAAAGTAGCTTCTTTTTCTTCGTGTCAGCGGCATTAGATGTTGTTAGCCCAGAACCAGTTGAACCTACCTAAGCTACCTTCGGTGGTCTTTCCGAATCGATACGAAATTGGCATCTTCATAAAACAAGCCTACACATAACTAAAAGGCCGGCAATGCTTCCGTGACTCCTGTGGTGTCGCGGTTGTCTATGGGCGGCGTTGATTGCGTTCCATCAGGCGGCACGCTTGCTCGTTTGCCTTATCCCATAAAATGAAAAACTTGACCACTGACACCACATCATCTGTTGCGTCCATAAGGTCATCTGGTGAGCTGATGACAGAACTCAGAGAGCAAGATCTTAAATGTGTGTTTATGTGACTTTACCACACAAGAGGTTTGTGTTTGGGAAACACCACTTTACCATGTTCTTCTTGGAGCGATCAGCCTGTTAAAAGCATAAAGTAGCTATTAAGAATATAACAAAATGGTTGAAATAGGAAATCCCATGTCACCTGTTTCTTTTAATCCAGTAAGTGGGTGAATAAATAAAAGGGTCACCTTATTGTGGAGTAAATAGAGTCGCACATGAACATCTACATTTATTTCCGAGGACATTGTAGATAGGTTGCCCACCTTAGAGGAAGAAAAAAGTTATGGGAGGATAAGTTAAGAGGAAGGGATGTAAGTTATGCGGACGTATATCAAGTATATACATACATACCGTAACGCCTGTCTCCCGTAGGGGTCCGCAGAGACCACAGATCTCCATGTGCTACGATTTCGGCATACTTCCCTTGCTTCCTCCAGACTCATTATTCTTCTCATACAAGCCCGCCGGTTAAGGATACTCTTGACCTGGCCTTTCTTACAAACTTCAGCAACTTGGTCAAGGTATGTTTTCCGTGGTCTTGTCCTACCGACCATATTCTCAACGTAAATTTCTTTTGCCAGTCGTCTTTCATCCATCCTCTCTATGTGTCCAAACCATCTAAGCATCCCCTTCTCAATTTTTGTCACAACACCTTCTTTTACTCCACATTGCTCTCTTATATCTTCATTTCATATTTGGATTTCATATTTGGATTGATTACTAACATCTATTGTATGGTAAGTGGAGGTAAGTATACCTTGAACTTGTTAGACCATGTTCTAAGCGAAATTTCAGCCCGCAGCCGACGTTTTAGTATGATTGAAAGACGCCAGTGCAAACAACCAGCCATTTGCATATTAATAAAGATTTTCTCCTCACGTTTCTTTGCCTTTCACTTCCTTGTACAAAATGTTAATAGCAAACCCAGTGTTATGAATACGAATTGATACATTTAATCATCTGGATTTGTCCACGCGACTTACCTGTTTTAAGGTATCCACGGTACAGGGAATTCTAGTTATTTTGTGGATTTACCTTTTTGATTCTAGAGTCTACAACTTCATCGGACCTATTCGCGATACAGAGGCCAGGTAATTACAGACTGGGGAAAACGATGACAGAATGATAACTTGGCGACGAAATTGGATCAGTGGCGGGATCCCCCGCCCGCGGAGTAAATGGTCGCGGGTTCGATCCCTGCATCGGATTAAATATATGTATGGACTACAAATATTTATTCCAAGTCTGTTAACCCGGCCAATCCGCATTGGCCAAGCATGGTGGGTTAACGTCCGTTCCTCAAGAAATGTAGAGTTGGTTACTAACCTTCGTTAGTCGGAGAGGCACTATAAAAAGAAGAAACAATGAATTTAATTTCATAACAAATGACCGTTTTCTTAAAATATGAACGAATACAATAAACGTTAGAATGTCCTAAAGAAAATTACACGAGATAGGCATAAGAGGTGAGGCGAAACTAAGGTTACGTTCACCCAGACCCCGAACCAATCACCACTAACAGTTTACACAATAAACTAGACGCGTCTAGGAAGAAGTTCCAAATGGCACTTTACTAGCTATAAACTTGAACTTTACACCTAACACTAGATAATATAAATCTAGTAATTTATTGCTTGAGATTGTTAGCTTATGTGCGAGTAGTAATTCACCGTCCTTGTGTTGAATAGAGCTATGATATCTCAATGACGTCATCACTATACCGACAAATGATAAATGTATGAAGGAATAATGCTGTAAATAGATGTGTTCAAATTGACAATGTCCAAATAGAAACGATTTCGTGAATTGAGATTTTTTTTTAATTCTAAACAAAGGGAGTGGCTAAGCTTTTGCTAACAGAAGGTGGAATTCCTCTATAATTCTGGATTTAGGGTAGTGTTTTTTAAAAAAAGAAAACGAGTCTTTTTTTCTTCCATACATAGCCCATATTTGACCCACTGCTAAGCATGAGCCTCCCAATTCTTACAGGAAAGAATATAAAACCTACTACATCTGTCCAAAGTGGATCGGTGGGGTAACCATGCTTGGAATAAGTATCTGTATACCGTACATATATTTTTATACTTTAGAACTTAGGGATGTACAATAAATAATGTGAAATACTTTGAAATTTGAAAACATCATAGAGCTTAACGATAAATGCATACATGTGTACATACATATAAATAATTTTAGAAGTCAGATAATCTCTTTAATGATAAATAGAAGTATAGTTATACTTAAAAATAAAACAATAAGAATATAGTGGGTGGTCTTATAACGATTTCTTTCTGACAACCATTGAATATATCATTCTAATTATTTATGTATCTACATATACATTTTTTTATTAATATTCTTGTAATATACGCTTTATTTGTTCTTCCAAGCTTATTCTCCGTTCACAGGTCAGCTAAAATTATATTTTGCGTAAAATAAGCATCGCCTTTGTACTATTCTCTTTTATTGCTTTTTATTTTTCTCTTTCGCCACATAAATAAATAAAAATAAATTATATTCTTTAAATATATATGTGAAGATGATGATTTTACTTTGATCATTAATAAAAGTTTTAAAGTAAGATGTGTGACATGTGTCAATAAAAAGGAATATTGTTTCTCTTTACAGGTAAATGTATCTTTTTTTTCTTTTCTTTGATGGCAGTTACTTCTAACTATTATGCCAGTATCATGTAAAATACAATAATATCAAAACTTTACATATAACTAGTCAACTTATCACGTTACTTCTTGATAAAATGGTGGTTATTCTACCAAAACCTATAGACTTTTTCAGTCAACTTAAAAAGTTACGATACACGCATTTATTTTATATAACTTCACTTATACGTCTTAATCAAACTATATTGAATAATGCACCACCACAATTAAACAATATAACTGATTAGATATTACATATGATTATGAAAATGAACTAAAAACACAACGTCACTGATGTATGTTGGCGGAAAAAGTCCATGTATTTTGTTTGATTTTGAAATTATATAATTATATATTTATATTAATCAATTATATAATTATATATTATATTTTTTATTAGTTTTAATAATATACTAAATATAAAACGCTTTACAGAACAACCCATCGAAGCTTTGTATTTCAAAATGCTATACAACAAATAAATTATTAACATGATATATAATATATATAAAAATATGCTAATTTTTCTTCGTAACATATGATAATTCATATAACATTTTAGATGCAAAGAATTATTCTCAGTTCGCAACATGACTCAACTTTGTAAGCAATTTTGTAAAGGACGAGCAAATTCCCTAATTACAAATCGATAGTCTTTAGATAATCGAACGAGTGCCCGTGTAGCCACCGTTCCCCCTTCCGCGAGCACTTCTCAGCCAACAGTCATAAATAAATCCCTAACAACCAAAATCAATATCCACGAGACGGGAAGCGGGGAGACTTGGGCATAAGAAGGGTTTGATTCGCTTTGAACTGTTCAAACAGTGAGTGCTTTTTGAAATCACTTATGAGAAATATAAATATTTGAAATAGTATACAAAGTAATGTTGTAAAAAAAATAAATAACAATAAAAATATATATTAATAATTTTAAATACAAAATAAGTTATAAATTGCAATTATAACAAATAAATGTATGGCACAAATTTATTATTATTTTTGTATTATTATTATTTACATATTTCATAACTTTTAATACAGCCTTAACAGTCTATTACTGACTCACCTATGTGGTATTAGTGACAAGATAGAAGTATAAAGGCATCTAAAGTAACATCATCATCATTGTCATCTGGCGAAGATATGGTTTGTTATTAAAAAATTGTTATTTGAACCAGCAATCTTACTCACTGTAAAAGGTTTCATAATGTGTTTTATTATAAATAAAAATAAAATCTCTACCAACGTATGCTCCACTGCTGGACATTGGCCTTAATTAAGCCACCACGCAGGTTACGGATTGGTAGAAAGTAGACTCGGAATATCTGTAGGCCACCCATATTTATTCCGGTTCGGTGATCCAACCCGCAGCCACTGACTCCATAGATAGGAGCCCTGCTACTGAGCGAATTCATTGTCACTGCTGTCCACCTTGATGACCACCTGAGTGATGTTGCCATAATGCCCACGGTGTGTGGGTAAATGGGGAATAACAGATTTGTTGTTATTGCTTAGGTAATTGCTAATGCATCTACAAGTATTTGCCCCCATATTAGCCTTTTTAGTCACCGACGGGAATTGCTTTGCATTCAGTTATATGCCGGGAATTACATTTTAGTAAAATAAATGTAGATGTAATAATATAGTAGATGATTTATGTTATGAAAAGTTAGTTTAATACAAGTCAACTAATTACAAAAGGTGCAAGTGTATTGGAGCCATGTGGATCCAATCTATGTAACCAGGACGTCATTTACCTGCCCTCATTAAAGCCTACTTTGCCAACCCATGGACGTATCTGCAAAAGGAGATTATATCGTACCTTATCCATTTATAATATTTACATACTTTGGTGTATATTTTGTCCCCAAAGGCCTTTTATGTAAACATAAGACGTACCTTTAACCGTAGTCAATACACAATGTATATACCTAACCAGTAACCTCAGAATATTTCAAAATAAATTGTAGAATTAATTATACATTCTAACTATACTACCAATGCATTTATGACGCGTCAAAGGTTGCAGAAGCAATGACGTACACTTTACAACCACGAGCTTTATGAGCTGTATAATGAGCTGAACGTCATCAAAACCATTAAAATTGGACGCCTTCGTTGGGTTGGGCACGTAATACAGATGGACGAGGCTAGAGTACTCAAACGTCTACTAGACGGCAAGCCGTAAGTAGCCGTAGCAAGGCCGTAGAAACCGTGGAAAGCCTAAGCTCAGATGGATAGATGAAGTCGAGGAAGACTTCGTCGACGTCGTTCGTCGGTGTGAAGAGCTGGAGAGAAAAAGTCAAACCAAGATCCGACTGGAAAAATTTACTGAAACAGGCTTAAGGCCTATCCGCGGCTATAATACCTTGATGATGATGAAAGGTTGCAAATGTCTACTTGCAGCGGTGATCAATTACCACCAGATGGCATGCGTGCTCGTTTGCCTGTACTGCCATAAAAAATAATTAAATTAAACATACCAAACTAAAGACACGAAAATCAGATCAAAATCAATTTAGCTTTTACCAACATTAAATTAAATAAATAAACAGACCAAAACAATGCGTGACTCCTACGTAAAAGGTTTTGGTAGAATACCCACGATTTCATCAAAACGTTACATGACAAGCTGACTAGTTACATTTCAAGAGATTTAATATTATTTTATTTTACTTGACACTGGCATAATAGTTTTAACTAATCGCCATCAATTAAAGCACAGGTATACTTAATACAACGCCAAGCGTCCAAGTCATAAGCTATAATAGGTACGTGTTTAATCTTGCGTTGAGTAGCATCTATTTACATTACTCCGGGGACGCTAACGCACGAGCAATTCCTACCCCTAAACGTTCAGAAGGGGACCTCACGTCTTCGTGGCACGGAATGGTGTATGTAATAAGTTAGAGCAACTACCGCACACAAACTTTCTATTGCCGATTACTGACAAGATTACCGGCAAGGGGACTACAAATTTTCGTCGTACGAAAAAAGGTATTGCTTGTACTTACTTATGTCTTCCCACGAACGTTCTGTTGATATCTCATAATGTGATGAGTTTGGTTGTGATGAAACAAAGAATGTGTGCCGAGATCGTAGAAGATGGAGGCAGTGGTCTCTGCCTACCCCTACTCTATATATATATATATATATATATATATATATATATATATATATATATATATATATATATATATATATATATATATATATATATATATATATACATGCCGCCGAAATGTATGTACGCGCAAAACTTCAGAACGACTGCACCAAATTAGATAATTCTTTTTTTGTTGTGTTCGTTATTATGAACACAAGGTTTGTAAAAAATTCATTCATCGATATTCAATAACCGTTTCTTTTGTATTACGTATACCGATATATATATATATATATATATATATATATATATATATATATATATATATATATATATATATATATATATATATATATATATATATATATATATATATATATATATATATATATATATATATTATTAATTTCCATAAGTATATAATATTAAATATAAATACAAAACGTTTTTTTTTTAAATATTGCCTCTATCCCAAACTAATTGAAAATTCAACTTATGGAAGCAAGAGCTAGATTAATATCAACTTAAAACTTAAGTTACATCCCTATCCTATAAATTAAGTAACTTATTATATTTTATCAATAACGTGGTTTACTCCATTTAAAAGAAATAAATAATATACTTAAGGTAACAGCATAAAGTTCAAAGTAAGATTGCTAACGGAAAACAAAGTTTTTAATTTTATACAATAATAAAACATTATAAGGGGTTTCTTTCTCAAAGCAATTGATGGGCCATTAGTTTTATTTTTATAGGGTTACAATGACTTAATGGATCTGCTTTATACAACTTCGAAACTTCCTCTATTACAAAATGTAACTAAGTTGAAATGGCGATAATGTGTTTACAAAAGTTTGATCTGAGTATAATTGATTAATGAGCCAGGCGTTACTTTGCGGAAATCCATTACTATGTGGACGGTCAGAATTCTTACTTAGATAAAATTTGCGACAAGCAAACAAAAATAGAAAAATAATAATGTGTTTTTTTTTTTTACTGGGAGAAGTGGATTTACGGGGAACTCAAACCTCGCCCTTCCTCAAAATTCGAATGTAATTCGTTTTTTTATGTATATCTCTACACTTTTCTATGTTCCCATTATCTATACCAAATTTAGGATAATTTATGGAGTCAGGCGTTACTTTACGAAAATCCTATCCTATCCTACTAATATTATACAGTAAATGCGAAAGTTTGTGAGTATGGATGTATGTACGGAAGACAACCGAAAAAAGACTTTTCGGTTGTCTTCCGTAGAGTCTACTATACCTGAAGATGCCTCGTGTTGGGGCGAAACACGTGTCGTTTACAAGATGGAAAAGTGATAATGTGTGTTTGGTGTTGTGTATAGTGGTTGGTGAGTGGAGAGTTGATGGCCGATTTTCGGTAAGTTTTTGGTTTATGTTCCAAATAAATCCACTAAACCCAACGGAAAAACACACATTATTAATTTTCTGTTATTGTTTTGCTTGTCGCAGATCTTAGCTAAGTAAAACTTTTGACTGTCCATATACACCATTGGAGTTACACAAAGATGATGTACCATAGGATTGTTTGTCTTGAATAGTTTTAAATAAAAGTCCGCGACAGCATATCTACCTTTTATATGGAAGCCACTATGACCAAATTGTGAACCATAAATGAAATAAAAAAAATATATACATTTATTTCAAATGATCTGTCACGAAACCTAATGTGGCAGACCAAATTCCACGCGAGCGAAGCCACGGGTAAAAGGTAGTCTATTATAAAGAAGAAACTTGCTTTGCAAAGATCCACGAACACAATTCACGAGGCATCCATAGGTGTAGATCTTTTACACCTGAAGATGTCTCGTGGCGATGTGAAACGCGGTGTGTTTCTAGTGAAAAGTGATATTGTGTGTCTGACATTCTAAACATCAGTGGCCATGTGGCCATGGTGAGGTGTTGGAGAATTTGCTGACGGCCGTTTCGGGGTATTTTTCCATATATATATATATATATATATATATATATATATATATATATATATATATATAGTTGCTGGGCCACGTTGAGAGGATGGAGGATATACCGCTGGAGAAACATGATCGAGGATGACTTGCGCAACTTCAAGTCTGCAACTGGCAGGAGGTGGTGCAGGACAGGGCACGGTGGCATAAGATTTGTTCGGAGGCCAAGATCCATTTTGGGTCGCTGCGCCAACAAAGTTAGTTAGTTATTAAGTATTTCCCCGGTACATTTATTATTACTACCCACAAGTGCAAGAACAAACATCTTTCATATTTTAATCATATTTATATAGAGAGCAGTCCCCCGAATGAATTCGTTTACCCTCAAAAAGTTCTCTCATCTAAAATATTTGTTATTCGAACCTAAGAGCTTTGAAAAATGGAGCGCCCTTCATATTTTCTTTGCGCTAAAAGCTAACCACTTTAAGTGCTCAAAGAAAAATATTGTTTTCTGGCACTTGTGATATCGAACAAAAAAATATTTGAGTTTGGACGTTGATCACTTTTAAAGCGAATCAAATTCAATTTCAGCAAAGTTTTGATCGATAACTTTTTTTTTCAGAACACTTAATTTCTGTATTCTTTCCTTTTAATGGAAATAATATATATATATATATATATATATATATATATATATATATATATATATATATATATATATATATATATATATATATATATATAATTAATTTCCTCCTACAGTAATGTGCGTTAGTAGAGTACATTTTAATTTATTACATATTAATTCACAATACATACAGATGGAAATTGGCGATGACTCAGTCAAAACCTCCACTCATTGAGCAGAGAAACTGATTTTCTACCACCGCCCAACCCTCACGGAGATGCAGTGCAACTTGAGAAACACGAGTCCTATATATATACTTGAAATCGTCCGACATAAATAAATAATATAAAAAATCCTTATATTCCTTGCAAGTGCATTACAAAAAATAAATAATTTAGTTTATTCTAATTTAATCTAATCCTATTTAGTATCAAGATTTATAGGTTATCAGTTTTCTTATTTTATTGAGTTATTTAAGTTATTTTTTAGTGCTTAATTAAGAAGTTAATAAGTCTGAAGGCCTCCTCTAAAGAAGCCAATTGATCTGAATTTTGTGCTATTTGCATCCAAAATCCAAAAAGCCTTATATATTGTAGTTACATAAAAATAATACGTGACAATACTAATACTGCTGAAATCTGACTATGCTGAATAGAAAAAGGTTTTTGCATAAAAATAATAATCACTTAGAATCAGTGTTATTAAACATTATCTATGGCCTTCAACGGTATTTCTTAACCGATACTACATTGGAAGCTTCCAAAAACAAGCCTACTCACGTCTCAAAGGCCGGCGGAAATAATAATATATGGGGAAGAAGGATCTAATAGAAGGGGAAGTAAGAACTAAAGAAAGAAGTTATACTTCCGTTTCCCTGTATTTGATACCGATATCATATGATAGTACTTTCCCGATCTAGCTGATAAATTTATATGCAATTTTTTTTAAACAAGACTAGCAATGTTTTTTTAAATATTCTTTAAATTCATGTTTACCATTCCAACTAAGCTTATAATACTTGTGCTACAAAATGGTCCTCGTCAATGTAAGATACAAACTTACCCGAATAGATCATATACTGGGTACTGTAGTGATACATTGATAAATTTATCACTAATGTATTAAATCTTTCTATTTGAATATAATAAAATCTTTTATATTATATTTCTTCTTTATAAATTCGTTATTTTAAAATTTAAAATAAAAAAGAAATAGATTGTTTTATAAAAACAAAAAGATTGGTTCGGCTGACGTTTTTTGATAAGCATGTCACCTTTCCGGCATAAGAAATTGAAATTAATAATGTGTGAAGAAAGTATGAATAACATGTAAATGTACAGTGAATAGAAAAATAAATTAATGTCACTTTGAAGAATTTCAATTACATCGAAGATAAAACCCCCTAAAGATCGAGTACAGTACCTACGTATGTAATTCAACCTCTATCTGTAGAAAAGATTAACAATAATTTTAATTTTTAGTTAACAAAATTGGACGACCGATTGGCTCAGTGGCGGAGCCCTCCACCCGCGGAGTCAATGGTCGCGGGTTCGATCCCCGCATCGGAATAAATATATGTATGGATTTATAAATATTTATTCCAACCCCCAATTCACATTTCCTTTCCTGCCCTTTCCTTTCTTCTCTATCCTTTCCCTTCCTCTCCGCCAATCCACGGTCTGCCGTGCCAATGGATGCGTGGATAAGGGCGAGCTTAGTCGCAAGCGTCCCGACCGTTCCGGCATCGGGCTCCCCCGGGTACTATGGTGCCTTACCTCAGCATTCGGGGCTCTGCTGAGGCTGACCTCCATCCTCCCTTGCAGTTCGTGAGATTCACTAAGACGAATTTTAATGTACCTAATTTGTTGAAAAATGACGGCAACGTAGTTCGCCACCCGTCACGTCCTGATTCCCACGAGGTCGAGAAACGACTAATGGAGAGCCGATTCGCTGCGATGAATGTGATAGGAAGAATATAGAAAGGATATATATAGAAAAATATATAAGGATATATATAGAAAGGATGGATGAGTGTGGAGGAGGCGGGTATGCCGGGATCGTAGCGGATACAGCCTCGCGGGGATAGATGTTAATATATAAAAAAAAAATTGCTAAACTTCATTTCAAGAATACAAGCTTTATGACACCTACGGAGTTATTGTGAGGGCTGTAAGAGGTTAGAGTGATGAAATAGTAACCGATGCCAGAAGCACACGCGACGTACACTCTTTGCTCTACACTTGACACATTTGCAACGCATCGCACGAAGCGCCGCGACGCATTCAAGAGGAGTGACTTTATACCGGGTGTTCCCTTTTTTTGAAACAGTGCGGTATTGAATATTGATCAATCGATACGAATGACACTCTTTCTTCTTTTTATTTTATTTTATTTTATTTATTAGGTACAAAAACAAGTTACTTAAAGAATACGATATAATTTAAACTTAACAACGCCCGGGCTATAACTCTTTAAATTTGCGCACAGCATGGCTACATTTTGACAATAAGGTTACTTATGTAATAATAAAATATCATAAAATTGAACAGATAAAATTAAATAAAAAAAAAGAATTATAAAAAAAACGAAGAATAACAATAATTTTGTGATCTAACGGCTGCCAAAGATATCACGGAGCGATCGCTTTAATTGATGTATTTTGATATTGAAAATATCGAACGTTTCTGTACCATGGTCAATAGATATATTATTGTGTATATGCGACAAATGCGTACCGTGGGATTATAATGGGATATGTTGTTTGGAAAAGATCTAATACTAAACGTTTTATAGGAATTTCGTGTTCTGATGCAGGTGTTAAAATTTAAAAGAGAGAGCAGTTTTGGAGGGTCAATATGCGAGTGTATTATTTTATATAAGTAACTTAAATCATGACAGTCACGACGTGATTTTAGTGACTGCATATTATATTTTTGTAATCTGCTTTCGTATGATTTAAGTGTACGATTTTCATGATTTCTATAACACAACGTATTGTGCAATTTTTTCTGAATACTTTCAATGCGATCACTATGCACTTTGTATTATTATATTATTTTATGGCAATGAATTAAAATCATTATGTCAGTGACAAGTAAAATATAATAACATCAAGTATTTTGAAATGTACTAAGTTTGTCCCGTTACGTCTTTTTAAACTTTTATGACTTTTTACAAGTTTACTAATTTGTACGTTTTGGAATACGAATCCGTGATCAGAAATACCATAAATAATACCTATAAAAAAGACCGGCAATGCTCCTGCAATATCTATTTGTATGGTGTTTTGTCTATGGGTGGCATTAATTGGATCCCATCAGGCGATACTGTAACATCTACAAAAATAATACTTCTTAAAAGTCTGTGAGGCTTGGATTCTAACGTTAAAGAAAGAGAAGAAATTTATAGTTACAGAACGAAAAGCCCTCAGTCAGATCCTGGTCCCAACTAAAAGAGATGATAGCAGTTGGTGAATTCAGAAGAATGCCGAACCCAATATAGTCGGAGAGACTAAGAGTCCACTGGCTCGACCACGTTGAGAGAATGGGGGAGAATCCGACAGTAAAACAAAGCATATGTGGGTCGTCCAAGTGAACGCTATCCTGTGGGGCGCCCCGGGTACCGCTGGAGAGTCATGGCGGAAGCTGACCTGCGCGATCTTCAAGTTGGTAACTGTTAAGTGGCGCAGAACAGAGCATGGTGGCGAAAGCTCTTTTCGAATCCATCACAGGTCGTTAAAAGTCGATTTAAGTACTGTGTTTATATCAGGCAAATGAATGTATTATAATAAAAATGTAATGTACCCATCATTTTTTTAGATATTATGATAGAAAATAAACTTGAAGGAAATACATTAGATGCGAATCACATTTTCCAATTTGGCATTATATATGATCAAAGCGTGCACAGTAAAAGCCTTCATTAATGGTAACTATGTAAATGTGCCTTTGAGAACGTCACATTATTAAGTTTCATTTAAGGGCAACATTCTAGATATTTATTCTGTAGAGTTTACGTTAAGTGGAAATGGTAGTAAGCTGATTATATTGTTATCTTACTTCTGATAATCAAGCCTTAAAATGAACTAATTCACTTCTTTACAAAACATTATCTTTCTTTTTACAGCACAAAGCCAGTAATGCTTTTAATATTAGCAGAATTCTTGTTCACCATTTCAACACACATTATAATACTTATACAGTACATATATAGGAATTAGTTCACGTTAATAGTCCAATAGAAGATACGAAATCGCGATATAACATATCGTATCACCGAAACTTATCAAATGAGCTACGGCTGCTGTAATATATTTTAAAAAAACTAACTAACTTTGTTGGCGCAGTGACCCAAAATGGATTTTGGCTTTCGAACAGATCTTACGCCATCATGTCCTGTCCTGCGCCACCTTATGCCAGTTGAAGAATTGCGGTA
This sequence comes from Baronia brevicornis, assembly GCA_031353405.1. Classification (NCBI taxonomy): domain Eukaryota; kingdom Metazoa; phylum Arthropoda; class Insecta; order Lepidoptera; family Papilionidae; genus Baronia; species Baronia brevicornis. The sequence continues at coordinate 32,351 of JASFAT010002313.1, forward strand.
CCTGGGGCGCCTCATAGGAAGTCGTCCAGTTGGACGACCCACATCTTTTGACTGCGCAATCCTCTCCCATACTTGTAACGTGACTCAGCCAACGAGATCAGTGAGCCTTAGTCTCTCCGATTACATTGGGTTAGGCCACAAGGTGCTCGATTTCGGCATTTCTTAGATTTCGCCAACTGGCATCATCTCTTTTGGTTTGGTCCAGGATCTTTTGGAGGACTTTTCACTCTGTGACTAGAAGTTTCTTCTTTAAAAAATAGGAAAACTTAAAAAAAGAAGTAGATTCCGTTTCCGATCACCTGGATGGCTGACCACCTACTACCGTGCGATTTAGAACGCAGTTTTTTGAAACAGAAATGTGCAAATGTGGAACGATTTATGTGAATCGTCGTTGGATTACACATACCACCAGGTGAGCTGTTTGCTCGTTTGCCTGCTCGGCTCTTAAAAAAAAGATAAGGGAATAAACGACGTTCATGGCGGTAAAGTTTTATCATGAAGTGTTTGAGCAAAAAAGGTATATTAATGTATGTAATATGAGTTCCTTCAAGTAGGTAAGGAAAGTACAAGCTAAGAGATGAACTATTATATCTTCACTGCAGCATTAACTTCATTTCTAATTATAACAAAATTGGAAATAAAACAAAAATTGCATCACTAAAATATGATATAACCATATATAAGTGATGTGTAACTTGTGCTACCGCGTGTACTTTAGTGCAAGTTTACCTTGCAATTAACGCGTGCAACGTTTTAACACCAAATATACTTTGACGCATGCGCCGCGTGCACTCTTGCACCCTTTTAAGAAGTACAGAGTAATGCAGAAACAGAGGAAATTTTATAATTTTAATTTGTTGCATCATACCCATTCCTGATTCTCACGAGGATGAAAAGCGACTAATGGAGAGTCGTTTCGCTGCGATGATTGGTAGCGGACGGAGCTCTGTGGTATCTGCCAACTACTACGGGGGATAGGCGTGAATATATAAAAAAAATACTCATTTCTTATATATAATATTACTGCTATATAATATTGCTAATAATATTACTTGAAATATGTGGTGAATTTCGCGTAAATCAACATTTTTGCATTTAATTCATAAAATCAATTAATAATAATTTTAATTAGCTACTTTTATCAATTGCCTATTTTTAGCCACTTTTAGAAATTGTACCATATAGTCCGAGTTTTATCTCCAAGCATTCCGTTTCTGCCACCTGACCTGTGCGAATTGACCAGAGTCATTTAACCAGTTTTTCACACCACATTTCCAAAATTGCAACTTCACTTTATATATTTCTTAATGCCGTATAAACTTTTATTTTACAAGGATAAGGTACTGGCTGATTCATGCTACAAACAAAAATGTGCTAAGTAATATTGAAGATCTAATTGCCTTATTGGAAAGCTACCACTTTCAGAATAAATACTCGCGGGTTCAATCTGAGATATGAGTATGAATCAACACTGAGATAAATACATATATGTATGGCTTACAAGTATTTATTATAAAAATTCCAGTCAATTCGTCTTGAACAAGCGTGGCGAGATAAACTCCATTTTTGGAGGAATTCCTCCAAAAATGAAGAGACTTGTGACATATGTGTATAACAGTGGGACATATATTGCTGCAGAAAAAGTTGATGTTCTAAGAAATTGTTGTACTTCACCGAATGAGTCAAACTATTCATATTGTAAAAAGAAATCGCTATTTCTGTCCTGTAATTACTCTACGCAAGAGTCGATTGAAACGTATCTCTAAACGAAGCGCTAAAGAGGCGCGGACAGACGAACGTGTCGTGTGCTAGCTATATTAGTAAGTCCGGTGATTATATTAGACATTCAGTACGAGAAACAAAAACAAACCTTTCAGGATGAAGTAAATAATAATTAGGGCAGAAGAAGGCTCCGAGCGTTGGCATAATTAAAGCACGTTAATTAGTCGTAGGAGATTAATTCAACAACTTCCAATTTAACTTACCTTCTTTAATTTTCTGAGTGTCTTACGGGCGTAAACTTGTTCTTCATTCGTATATTTTGAGTACGGTAACTTTACATACACATTTTTTTGGATTCTTTTTTTCAAAACGCAATAAAAATTTTAAATAAATTTTACTGATCGTTCGTTTCTGCTCCTCTAAAATAAAATGCGTTTTCCTGTAATAATTGTAACATTTAATAAAAGATGATATTTGATAATTCTTCCTTCCATGATATTTCTGCCATGTGACATGTCGAGTCCACTGTCATTGTACCCATAGTAGTCTCTGTGAATGTAGTTATTAATAAAAATTTTGACGCCCATCTGTCCAAGATAGGTTTAAATAAGTGGTTTAAATAAAAAGTAAAGAAGCAGCCATATTGCGCACAGCTAGAATCTTGAAAAGGTTCTTTTCCTTGCATGTCTAAATCCTTCAATAGCTTAGTTTATCCCGCCATGCAGGATTAATAACCTTAATGATATTTATTTATTTATTAAACACAAAAACAAGTTACAGTCTTAAAGAATACTATATAATATAAACTTAACAACGCCCGGACTCTTTAAATTTGTGCACAACATGGCTACATTTTAACAATAGGGTATGATACTTATGTAATAATAAAATACTTTAAAATTGAACACATAAAATTAAATAAAAAAATATATTATTTTTATAGTGTTTTTATTTTATATTAATTAATAATTTTAAAAGTAATAATAATCGTTTATTTGTATCATGTAAGTGTAATTAGGTGAAACAATATAATCACTAAGTAATTCCATTACATCATATGTATGTAATATATCGACGCAAAAAAGTGAAAACGCTGTAAATGACACAAATGTAAAAAAAGAATTTATTGCATATTCCGATCACAATAAAATACTCGACTGGTATTTGAGTTTCACAGGTCAACCAACAGAGTATTTTTTGAAGCGTTGAAACTGTTTTTGAGTGATCAGATACAATTTTTTTCAGAAATCTTATAAAAAAGTTGTCTTGGGTTGTTTCGGTTTACAGCGTTTTTCCTTTTTTGCCTCGTATAATCTTAAAATGACTGTAGATAGATGTTTTTAAATAAATAAATCTTATAACTATTTACAAGACCCCAGTGGGAATGTATCGTAGACAAGGTTTGAATTTCAAAATCCAATATGACCAAGAGATATTGCAGCACGATGTTATTCGACTCCATTGCTAACAAACCTTCTTTGGAATACGAAAGCAGATTCAAACCTAAGATACGCAAGCAATATGCCTGCAAAACGTGAACTAATGCGACATGATTCTGTGATAGTTAAGTCCCAGATATGCGGAATAGTAATTTTAGTGTATGCATTGTTGCTATGTTACCATGGTTTCACGTTAACACGAGACACACAGATTAGACCAGCCGTACTCAAACTTTAATAATAATGTTTTTTTATATATTCACGCCTATCCCCCGCAGTTGGCAGAGACCATAGAGCTACATCCGCTACCATTCATCGCAGCGAAACGGCTCTCCATTGGTCGCTTCTCGCCCTCGTGAGAACCAGGACGTGACGGGTGGCAAACCATGTCTTTACGTCAAACCACGTCTTACTTTACTTTAATTCTAACACGAATTAGGTATATTAATTCGTGTTAGTGAATCCCACGAGCCGCAAGGGAGGATGGAGGTCAGCCCCAGCAGAGCCCTGCATACTGAGTTAAGGCACCATAGTACCCAGGGAGCCTCATCCCGGGACGCTTGCGACTAAACTCGCCCTTGGCCACGCATCCTTTGGTACGGCAGACCGTGGATTGGTGGAGAGGAAGGGAAAGTATAGAAAAGAAAGGAAACGGCAGGAACGGAAATGCGGATTGGGGGTTACCACACTCGGAATAAATATTTATAAATTCATCTATACATATATTTATTTCGATGCGGGAATCGAACCCGCGACCATTGACTCCGTGGGCGGGGGCCCCGCCACTGAGCCAATCGGTTGTTAATAATAAAAATAATTCTTTATTTACATAATATGAAGTATAACAAGTTGAAAAAAGACGTTTAAAAGCTCCATCACATTGCCACTTATGGCGTACAAATTTCATCAATTATTACATACATCTAAATACATAAGTCGCTTATAATTACAAAGCATTATTAATAAATTGTTACATGTTATTAAAATTATAATTAATTTATCTATTAGCCTTAGTATTATAAATATTTTAGTCTTTTTTAAATAATCTTGTGTTCAATTGTTTTAATTCATGAGGTATATTGTTGTAGATGCGTATACACATGAACAGGCAGCTTTTGATATATTTACTTAGTCTGGGGTGATCATCCGGCACTAATCTTTAGGGATCACGCCGGTGACGACCAGCGATATCATTAGCTGTTTTAAATAGTTCTTTATGCCTCCAAACAAACACACACATCTCATATATATATATATATATATATATATATATATATATATATATATATATATATATATATATATATATATATATATATATATATATATATATATATATATATATATATATATATATATATATATATATATATATATATATATATATATATATTTTTTTTTTTTTTTTTTTCAATACCTTTCACTTGCTGCTTGCTAGAAGCACTAGAAAAGTGGTAAAATAACAATGCCCCACTGTTGAGCTATGAGCCTCCCCATTTCTGAAGGAATGGATTTTAGCCCTACACGGGGCGGTCGTTCCATTGAGTTGCTGCGCGAGTAGTGAGGTTCATCCCTGAGGCTCAATCCCACACCCCTGGGCGAAGTGTGGATGTCCCCGTTTCGTTTCGTTTGTATTTCTAAGAATTTTGCGAAAAGTTATTTCTTCGATATTTTTAAAAAAAAATTTTTTTTGGCAAAGTAATAGAATACTTTATCTTACTACAATATATTTCATTTAGTGAGTGTTGTATTACTTATTTATTTTCATAATATTTAACACCTATTTGCTGCGATACTCATAAACTTTAATTTTTCCGTATACCTTTTCCAGTGCTCTGAATGAAATTATACATTACAATAAAATTATTATACGTAATAAATATATGAATGTTCTTTTCATTTAAACATTCTAACATAAGTAAATAAAAGAGACAAAGAATACATAAATCTAGTATTGTCACCCCAATAATTCACAATTGAATGCGTCTGCGCAGGGCATAGGGTGTTCAAGATTCAAAATTCAAATCAGTCTTCGTTCGTCGCTTGTGCAGAACACGCGTCCGTCAAATTTACATATGCTAGGTTTGTATGTAAAGTATTTCCCATTTATCTCTAATGTTTTGTTCTTATTTTCCAAATAAAAAGCGCATTTTCTGCCTAACGATCTCGTCTTACCATGTAAGCCGATGCGTATTTTGCATGAAGTGACTTGCCTAGGAATAGAAGACGTAACCAACTTGAATACTAAACAAAATTCATATTTAATGACTTTCAACAAAATAAAAATTTTTATTCCACTCTGTGGAACCAGCGACCTTCGACGGTCTTTCCAAATCGATAAGACATTGAGACCTTCGAAAAACAAGCCTACACATACCTAAAGGGTCGACAACGCTTCCGTGACTTTTGCGGTGTCGCGGTTGTCTATGGGGGACGTTGATTGCTTTCCATCAGGCGGCACGCTTGCTTGTTTGCCCTCCTATCCCATAAAAAAAAGAAAGTAAAAAACTTTTAAACAAAACGATTTTATTAACACACTAAAGGGCGCTTGAGAATCTAAATAAATTATATAGTCTTTATTCAGATTCTTATGTGTCCGAGGTTTTTATTTTAGAATGTTAATAAAACCATTATTAAAACGAGCGGTTGAGCTCCGGAGGACATACCCCATCTCTCTTCCTCTATCTTCTTCATCATGTTTCGTTTTTCATTTATTTTTTTATAACCTAAAATAAAAATAAACAATATTAAGACCGCGCCGCGAAAACATCGCAGGATTTATCCGGATGTCCGCGAACCGTATCGTTCTTTATATAACAAATAATTTCCCATTTTCAGCCGTTCTAATTTAATTTAAACATTTTAATATTTAAAAATATTATGTCCAGCAGTGGATTGCCGCGTGCTGTTAATTGATTAAAGCTAAATTAAAACTCTTAATAAAATGTCTTACTAAACTAAACGTCTTGATAAAATGGTGGCTATTCTACCAAAACCTTCTATGGACTTTTTCAGTCAACTTAAAAAGTCACGATACTTGCATTTTATTTCATATCACTTCAGTTATACGCCTTAATCGAACCATATTGTATAATACATAACCACATTTAAACAATATAACAGATAATAATATAAGACTATAAAAATGAAATAAAAACACGACGTCACTTATGTAAGTTGGCGGGAAAAGTCCGGATGGACTTATTTTACATTGTATTCCCAACTATAAAGGCAAAGGCAACTTATGCCATGCGGTGCACTCCGTCTGACGTTTCTTATTATTTTTCCCCGTTTTCAGGTTGTAAGCAAAACAAGCCATGCCCTCTTCGTGTAGAATTCTTGAGTGTTCTTAGTCTAATTAGTGTTTTAGTTAAAACTTAAATGTTTTACAAGGGTTACACTCTACAAAAGTGTTCTCACTTAATAATATTTCTACCTTAATTAAAATAAATAGATATAATGGGTGTCCACTAAAAATTATACGACCTATAACTTAATATAAATATGGTTGAATATTCTTTATTTGAAATTAATATTTAAGGTTGAAAATCTAATTCTGCCACCTAATGCTTCACTGCTGGACAAAACTGGCTTCCTCAAAATTGAGGGATGTTGCCATCGGCGCACTTAGCATAAGAATTGGATATCCCAGATTGGTTATTTGTTCTCGTTGTCGCCTTGAACGACACCCAAAATGGGGTCCCATATTATTTGTATTAGAATATTGTCTCTCTCAAAATTATAATCGATTCTCCTCAAATCGTATATAAAACAATTATTGGTCTACATGTGTTTTGCATTATTTCTTTTTTTTTCACATTTCTCTTCCTCTTTTAAATACAATTATAATAATTAAAACCGAACATCTCTCCCAGTTGTCTATAAAAATGTTTCTATAAAATAATAATACATCTCCACTTACAATTCAGTGACTGATTGACGTCACTGAATTGTAAGTGGAGAAAAGAAGAGACTAAGAGCATACTTGTTATTTCTTTTTAGTCCAGAAGAATCGAACGAAGCTAAGAATTGAACAAATTTCATAAAGGTTAACAAACTGATGTTTGATAAGTAAAGTGTGATTTCTTATCTTCTTCTTCTACGAGTGCCTCTCCGACTTATGAAGGTTGGAGGTCAATTCAGCATAACTCTATTCCTCCTTCGCGAGGTACAGCAGTTTTGGAACACTCGCTATCTCGATCCACTCCCTGATATTACGTAGCCAAGATTTTTTTAACTTATACCTGTCTCATATGACCCAGGTAAGCAAATTTTCTACCTTTGACGGTCTGCAAAAGTACACATTTTTGCTTGGCTTGTCGGAGAACCTCGTCATTGGCCACCCTTTGAGTCCAGGTAGACTAATTCTTATATTAAGGATTATTTCCTTAATATAAGAAATTATATAAGGAAGAAGTTGTATTAGGAAACTGAATCTAAAAAATCAGTCAAAGGGAATGAACGAATTCGCCCGTCGATATTCTACGGAGAAGCTATTCAAGACAAAATTAAGTGCAGTGCTGTGTAACATGAAATCTCTCTCGGTGAGCATGACAGAATGATTTAAGCGAGACACGTCGGGAGGCGCGCCTTGTCCACGGGAATGTATAAAAGATTAATGCATTCAGTGGTTACCTAGGACGTCCTTACTAAAGATACTTTGGACATTGAATTACATCTGGAATAAAGTCGAAAGAATCGTACGTTTCGAATAATAAAACAGGATGCTAGACCATTGTCAAGTTTTACCCGGCTCTACTCCACGAGGCTGGCGAATCTGATTTCATTGTGAATTACAAAGTCTAATACTTTTGCGTTGAGCTCTTATGTGACATAAAATATATGGAAAGTTTTTTATGTATAAATTATTCATTTTCGTAATAAAATCTGAAGAATCTTCAATGGCTGAAGATGACTTTTTCCTAACAAAATCTTTGTTCTTTTTGCTATCATTTCCTTAAGTACTTAACAACTTACACATTTGTATATGAAACGATCATAATCATGAATAGTGTCTTACAGGCTACTGCCGATAATTGACAGAGTCAAGTATTACGTTGCGGAAATCCATTATAAAGATGGGCAATTAAACGTACACACATACATACATATCGACACGCTTGTCTTCCGTAGCGGTAGGCAGAGACCTCAGATCTCCACCTGTTACGATTTCGGCATACTTTCCTTGCTTCCTCCACACTCATTACTTTCCTCATTCAAACACGCCGGTCAAGGGTATTCTTGACCTGGCCTTTCTTAAAAACTTCAGCAATTTCATCAAGGTATGTTTTCTGTTGTCTTTCCCTACCGACCCTTTACCGAAAATGCAGGTTTGTCTAAGATTTGCATTACTCCCTGTGCCTAGCTTGCCTTATTTTCTAGTCTTATTTATTTGTTCTTAATGTACAATTTTTAGTACAAAAGCGGACTTAATGCCGGGAGGCATTTTTTGGCAATTAACCTTTGGGTTGATGGAAAAGTAAAACTAGGTAAATAAAAAGTAATAAGTCTTCTATATTGACTACTAGCAATGCTAAGTATGTTTCTTCCCCCTTTTTACATAGCGTTACACCCTCCTCCCTTGCGGGGCGCGCCTTCTACTTTGTAAATCAATCCTATACAAAAAAAATTTTAGTAAAAGCGTAAAAGTAAATGTTATTAAGCGAAATAAACAGAAAATAAAGAATTCTGCTAGATCTTTTACTGGCGGGACGTAACTAGATTATTTTCCAAGTAATAGCCTCTAATGGTTGTCATTACACTGGTAAAATTTCAAGGAAAAATTGCATCACAAACATTGTTACGGGTTCGTTAAAATGTCATTTCGCTACCGGCAACTGGGCTAAGTTAAAAGCTCTCGAGTGATGCCTCTGCGAAGTGCAGCGAAAGCCCGGCGAGGGGAGTTGTATGGGGAGATGTTTATTTTCTTGTGCAAAGTATAAGTTCGTAAAATGGGAGGATTAAAGTGGATTTCCATTAATACAACTTATTAGCATAACTATTTTATTCTGTTCACAGGTTATTAATGGCGTTACTTTGCGGAAATCCATCACTATATGGACAGACAAAAGTTTTACTCAGCTAAGATCCGCGACAAGCAAAACAAAAACAGAAAATTAATAATGTGTATTTTTTGTGCTGGATGAAGAGGATTTATTTGGAACTTAAACCAAAAACTTATCGAAAATCGGCCATCAATTCTCCACCCACCAACCACTATACACAACACCAAACACACATTACCACTTTTCCACCTTGTAAACGACACGTGTTTCGCCCCAACACGAGGCATCTTCAGGTATAGTAGACTCTACGGAAGACAACCGAAAAGTCACTTCTCGGTTGTGGGTGGAGAATTGATCCACTTCATCCAGCACAAAAAACACACATTATTAATTTTCTGTTATTGTTTTGCTTGTCGCGGATCTTAGCTAAGTAAAACTTTTGACTGTCCACACTGTGCACAGGTAAAAAGTATAAGGACAAGGATATTTTTGTTGAAAACGTAAGCCGACAGGCATTTGATGGTAAGCGATTGCAGCCACACAAGGCCACGTGCTACCAGGTGGAAGAAAATGTGCTTCTTTTCTTCCAGTTCATCATGATTGAGTTAATTAGAACAACCTCCATAATAATAGAGATTTGGTGTCGTCCTTTGATTGGAAGTGTAGACTAAAGCTTCTTTCCCGTAATCGCGCATTTTCAAGATAAACCTTAATAAAAAAATTATAAAAATAATTATAAATACATTTATTATCTTGATCAAAAATTATTTAATTACTTCGGGTTTAAAGGCTTTAAAGTGTATTGTATTAATGAAAAAGTATTATATAAAATAGTAGTCTCTCGAAACGAAATCTTAACGTAATAAGTAATAAAATTTATACGATGAAAATTAATTTCAAGAAAATAAATGACTTTTCGTTTAATGGTCAGTGAGTATCTTTGCCTAGCCGCGTGTTCGGTTGTTAAGGTATTGGTACACGGGTACGTGACCCTGGCCTCCCGAGCTACTATCGTATCACTCCTTGTCTTCCATTACTCCTTGTACTCCGTTATCATCCTGTCTAAATCAATCTTTCCTTTCCCCTGCCCTTTCCTTTCTTCTCTATCTCAGCTTAGTCGCAAGCGTGCCGACTGTCACGGGATTGGGCTCGTCGGGTACTATAGTGCCTTACTTTAGCATGCGGGGCTCTGCTGGGGCTGACCTCCACCCTTCCTTGCGGCTCGTGGGATTCACTACGACGAATTTTAATAAACCCAATTTGTCACAAAATGACGGTGTCGTGGTTCGCCGCCCGTTACGTCCTGATTCCCACGAGGGCCAGAAGCAACTAACGGAGAGCCATTTCGCTACGATGAATGTAGGAGGAAGGATGGATGATTGTGGAGGAAGCAAGGAAAGTGTGCCGGGATCGTAGCGGATGGAGATCTGTGGTCTCTGCCTACCCCTACGGGAAACAGGCATGACGATATGTATTATGTATGTTTACTGGTTGTGTTTTTCATCATTTCAAATATTCTAATTAATCATTAGTATTAATATACACTACTAATTTAATATAAATTATTTATTATATTGTTCTATATCCGCAAGAAATCAGAGGGCCTTGTCCAGCATTCAGACATATATAAGCAGTGAAAAATATATTATTATAATTTAAAACTTTCTTAAAACATTTCTCATTTTATATTGGGGAAAAACACTTTTGCACCGAAGCGTACCTTAAAGAGTAGTTAGCTTTGAGATAAGTTACATCTACCTTCAACTGTGCTTACAAAAACCGTCTCAAAGCTAAATAACTGTACTAATTTTAATATTCACTGTTCAAAAGATGAACAAATTAGAAGATAAATTTGTATTCTGAATTCTAAAGAGTAAGTTTCTTAGTACCTATGTATATTCACAAGAAATATCAACTTCTATACAATTTACTTTCTTAATGAAGATACCATATTGTTTTGTTGGTAAATGAACTCGAAACACTTAACCTTCATAAAAAACTAGTTTATATGGAAGTCTAAGTGATTCGAGCTCATTGTGAAACGTGACACGTCTGAATGACACCTGCCAATGCCATTTTGAATGTCAGAATTGAAATATTAGATTCACTTCATTTGTTGTTCTCATAAATAATATAATATAATGCTACGTCTAACATTAATATAAATAGATAACATTTTATATTAATGTCCAAATTGTATCAACATAAAATAATTTCGTAAATAACATTTACAAATTGTCATTAATGTGCATACATTTGTTGTCTGTGAAAGTGAATAATAATAATATAATATAATATATCTCTATTTTCAAAATATTTACATATGTTACAGAACATTAGAACCCACACTAGGATTCCCTGTGTTGTGGGAAACTAGACTCTTCCCTTCATAAATAATACATAAATATCATATAAATCAATAAAAAAATGCAAAAAAAGATATTATTCATATTTACCAGCCCATAAAGGTCCCGCTGTTTTTTATGGTATAGGGAGGCAAACGTGCAAGCGTGTCAACTGATGGAAAAGTATCACCGCCGCCCATATACATCTAAAACCCCATAGACATTGGAGATGCGTTACTGGCATTCGGGCTTGGGCGCGGGGCCTCCCGATTTCAAGGTAATACATATTGGTAACAAATATCTTGATATATAAAATTTATTGAAGTTGTCACGTTGTATCTTCATATACTGTAATTGTAATGAAACTTGCATGGACTTTTGCACCTAACCTAAAGGGACACGTTACACGCATTCATTTCATTTCATTCCACTTACACTCCTTAAATTAATCATATTGTACTACGCTACCAGAACGGAATAAAATTTTTAACTGATAAAATTCATAATTTTTTTCTGTTCTTTAATGGCAATTAGTTATGACTATTAGTAAAATACATGCCAGTATCAAGTAAAATACAATAACATCATCACAAATCTCTTGAATAGCATAACTAGTCAGCTTATCACGTTACATCTTAACAAAATGATGACTTTTCTACCAAAACCTACGGACTTTTTCAGTCAACTTAAAAAGGAATAAATATATATATATATATATATATATATATATATATATATATATATATATATATATATATATATATATATATATATATATATATGGATTTATAAATATTGATTCCAAGTCCGATAACACCCCCCCTCCATCTGCATTTCCGTTCCTGCCCTTTCCTTTCTTCTCTATCCTTTCCCTTCGTCTCCGCCAATCCACGGTCTTGGGGCTGAACTCCATCCTCCCTTGCGGCTCGTGGGATTCACTAAGACGAATTTACCTAATTTGTTGAAAAATTACGGCAACGTGGTTCGCCACCCGTCCCGATTCCCGTCCCGATGCTCACGAGGGCGAGAAAGAAGCGACCAATGGAGAGCCGTTTCGCTGCGATGAAATGGTAGCGGATGAAGCTCTGTGGTCTTTTCCAACCCTGCGGGGGATAGGCGTAAATATATACATATATACATACATATATATATATATATATATATATATATATATATATATATATATATATATATATATATATATATATATATATATATATGTATGTGTGATATACATAGCTAGCACGAAATGTTATTCGTGCACTAAATCACACAATAATGCATATTTGGTAACACATTAACTAATAACAACGTTACCGGATTTTATAATAAGTTTGATTCAAATATTTAATTATGCAAACAGCGTAAAAGCTGGATAGTGTTGTGAATAGTTAAAAAATTTTCATAGATTAAAATTATATGTACATTGAGTAGACTATATATTTTCGGAACTGGCCATTTACATAAACAATATTTAAAAAGTAATCACAAAATTCGGACTTTTCCCGCCACCATTTTACATCCGTGACGTTGTGTTTTTATTTCATTTTCATAACCCCATCAATTGTATTGTTTAATTGCGGTGGCGTATTATGCAATATAGTTCGATAAGACTAATTTAAAGTGAAGTAATATGAAGTAAATGCATGTATCGTGACTTTTGAAGTTGACTGAAAAAGTCCATTATCCATTATTTAGTAAAATAGGCATTATTTATAACGTGACAAGTTGACTAGACATTTCAAGAGATTTGATATTATTCCATTTTACTGGCATAATAGTTTTAACTAATTGCCATCAAAGAAAAGAATTACAAAATATGAGTATGAAACTCTTCAACTTTAGGAAATAGTTTGTTTTATATAACTGTCACTTGTTTTTGCCGTCAAGCTAGTCCGCTACTGATTCAAGCAACACCCCTTAAAAGAAGCCACCATCACCAGACCAGCAGTCACATTTCTGGTTGTGACTGTACAACCCGAGTATTTAATAATCGCAGTGTATATAGCTTTATTATAGTCGTAGGCATAGACTAAAAAATTTTAACTTTTAATAAACGTTAATAAAATATCCAATTCAATGCAATATTAGGCACTTTATTATAAATGACACCTCTAGCAAAAAAGTTCTGTCTATTTGAAGAAATAAAATTCTTGACGGTTCATTTTTCACAGAATTGCTTGCAAACAGGCAATATTCTTAACTAAATTATATCTAATTTAAAAATATATGGACATCCCTAGACATTGGATCGATAGGCAAAGCGAGCCGTCTGTTACTACGGCTACCGACTGGCCTCTACCGCATAAAGTTGCTTGCACACTAAACTCTAAAGGTGTAAAAATATTTTTTGTTTTAATATTATGTAATAAAAAAGAATATATTTATTCAGGACCAAAGGAATATTTTAACTCAGAAAACGTATTATTCAAGCCATTCTTATATGTAGTTACAAAGACTAATTACTTTATTTCAACACCATAAGTTAATAATTACTAATTGTTGTGTTATTGCATAGGGGTAGGCAGAGACCACAGATCTGCATCTGTTATGATCTCTGCATACTTTCTTTGCTTCCTCTACAGTCATCACTCTCTTTACGCAAGCTCGTCGATTAAGAGTACTCTTGAAACAAATATCTTGATATAATGGCGGTCATTGTAATAAAACTAGCTATGCTATAACGTGGCTATTTTAGTTTAGTTACAAAAGTCCATTTTGTAACTAAACTAAAATAGCCACGTTACACGCAATTATTTCATTTGACTCCACTTATACTCCTTAAGTTAAATATATTGCACCATACGCTACCAGAACTGAACAAAATGTATAACTGTATAAATCAAATTAAAAAATAAAATAAAACATAAAGCCTCTGATGTAATTTGGCGGGATAAGTTCACATTCATTATTAGTGTTAAAACAATGAATATTTATTTTTAAACTATTCCACAACAATGTTATTTCTCAGGAATCAATTAAATCTATCTAAAAATATTAATGCTTATAATTTAGTATTTAAACACCCTATCATTTCTTAAAATCCACATCCGCAAGTCTGCAATTTCATCAATGTGTATGTCAAGCATAAAATAAGGCCATCACATTTCTACCTGTGGTTGTCATATGAGGTAACTATAGGAGCAAAAACCAGTAGATGGATAACATTATCTACCTGATACACACCACTGAGTGGTGTACACCACCTAGATAGAACGAACATCTTTACAGGGCGGCTCGTAGAATCTGGACGCCTGTAGCCAAAGATCGTGCTAGGTAGCTATGTTTTGAGAAAAGGTAGAGGAAGAATCCATCAATGGACTGCCAGACAGCGAAATGCATTCCCCTTGCTAATATTCACGCTAGAATTAAAATATTATTATAATTTTAGGGAATTTAAAATGCTTATTTAACTATATTATCTTAAAATTCTATTGGTGAATTTTTCAATATTAATTACCGATATTAAAATAATCATTTGGCATAATGCCAACGAAACAGATTTGAAAGAAACACTTGGCATTAATCTTAATTTTTATTGTATTATATTTAGTTTGGTGTATTCTTACCCTTATCTCGCCTCCGTCTGATATGCACTCTGAATCATTTCATAGCAGGATTATCCTGACTTTTGCACTCACATACATAAATGACTCAAATAGATGTTCGAAACAAAGGAAGGTTTCCTAAATCGCTTTTAGCCATATTTCCAAGGATATAAGGTCTATATTAAATTTATAGAAAATATGAACGATGGGGAAACTACTTTACCGTCTGAGCCTATAGTCTGCTACATAAATTTAGAAAAACTTTTGCTTTTATTTTAATATTCGTGCGGTTGTAATTTCCGTTCGAAATAGAACTCATTTCGGTGAATTCTTTCAAAAAATTGTTTTTTCGTACGCTACTGGAAATACTTACGCTTTCTGTTAGAGAATTAATGGAAATAGGTTCAATAAACTTGGTCACGAATGTTCCCACTAAAGCGAAAATTATTTATTCAAATATTTATCGTGATACGGGAATCAAACCTACGACAACTTGGTGTGGAAACCAAACATTTCACCACTGCACTATATGGGTTACAAATGAATGCGAATATTACGATTAACGCGAGTCTCCCGTTCCCTGTCTTAATCACTTGAATGAATTTATTAGATATGCTATGAAAAGAATTTGAATGCATACCTTCATATATAAATTAATATATATCCAAGGTTCCGAAACTTAATTAAATTTTTTTTTATAAAAATTTCATTTCGACTGGAATTTGAATTCAAACATATTAAACACTGAGCCAAGTGGTTGTCCACTTCTAAATAACTAATATTATTAAATAGATACAGCGCGCAGTCATTCTAATATAAAGAACGGAATTAGGGTTCTAAGAAAAATCTCCGCCGAAATTAATTCTATGAAACTCGTCTGAAGAATAAAAATAGATGACAGAGATACAGTTATCATAACAAGTAGAGAATTAGAGTATATATTTAGATATATCCGCTTTATTTCATATATAATTGTGATTGAAGAAAGTCATAATTATAGAGATATACATATAATATGCCACCACCTCTTTATACCCTTAACTCAACACGAACCTTACTTAGAGCCAACCATTCATTCATATCAAATTAAAAATAATCAATATCTGAAAACACCAATTATTTCTTTATGGCTCAAAGTTTAAAATTACGAATGTTCAAAATAATAAAAGCTTTTTTATTATATTCAAATAAAAAGTTTTTATAAATTAGTGATACATTAATCAATGTATCACTACAGTACCGCGTCTATCCTAATTTTGTCACCAGACACCCTGAGAGACCCTGCTTGGGAGAACTTTAGGTTGTTAATTACATGTCACTTTATGTTATCTTCAAAAACACTTTATTTATATATACATAATAATCGAGAGATCTAATCGATTATTAAAATTAATATTTGATTTTCGGGAGACGTTAGCCTGTTCCACAATGACGTTATTCTCAAGAGTTTGTCGATGTTCAAATGACTCTCGATAGATATCTAACACCGCTATCATTACAAGAGTTTCTCAGTTTGCCGTCCAGAAGAAAAAAATCGTTTCACCATTGATCGATAACGACTAGATGGAATACAAACAAGCACACGTATTTATACTGTTCTTGAACATTAAAAAAAAAAGAATAACTTTATCAATTCGAATATAAATTGCGTAGTTTCTCACATGTTTTACTATGAATTCTAGCGCAGAATAAGGCCATCCTATTTCCTCCCAAGAGTGACTACAGAAGTAAATACCAGTGCAAAGTAGCATCTTCCTCAGGAAATACCCCTCACTTGTGAGGAAAACCAATATCCATAAATAAACTATTATGGCAGTATAAATTGATAATGATGAAATTCGATTATGATATTTTAATCAAATTTCGATATAACATTTTAAACATTATTATTTAATGCATGTATTAAAACTGTTATAATATTGTAAGCTATTACATATTGCAAGAAACAGGGTTATTATTGTTATAACCATTTAAAGCTAGTTTATTCCTATAGCTAGCCTTGGGGTGGGACGTATTTCTAGCGGTGGGCTGCCATAAGGAGGTAATAAAAAAAACTTATTATTTTCTACATTTTACTTAACAGGTTTTTCCTTGTAAACTGCACTTAATAAATACCATATCTTAATATAATATAATATAATGTGTATTACATTTGCGTACACTCATACACATAAGTCACTTCCAGTAATATTATGATCTATTGACCAATGAACTGACCAATGGTGATTGCCTTTTAAGTTGCTGCGTCATTTGGAATCGACTTATCAACACCACGCATTAAATAATTAATAGAAGTGACATAATATTATTTATTATTTTACTGGACTTCTATGAGTTTAAAATCTAAACTTTTATTTTATCATAATTTGCTTTAACGTTTTTGGATGAAAATAAGAGTAGAAGATGATATTATAACCAGACTTAGCAAACGGTATAGCAATTATGGTGACAGGGTATGCTTAGAAAGAAAAACATACCTTGACCAAATCGCTGAAGTTCTCAAGAAGACAGTTAAGAGTAACGGGTGTGGATGAAGCAAAGAAAATGGGATCGTAGCAGATGAAGGTCTGCGGTCTCTGCCGACTCCTACGGGAAATAAGTGTGATCCGCTTAGATACGTTATTTTAAGTTTTATAATTATTTACTAATATATTTATTCAAATATTTTTATTTAATTTTTCGATTGTGCTGAATTGGCTGCCAACCTTCACAAGTCGGAGAGACACTCTTAGAAGAAGAAGAATTTTTTGATACTATTATTGTATATGACTGTTTGTCAAATAATCTTTAATATGTCTTTTAATAGTCCAAATAATGTCTCACAGCTGGGCATTAATCTCCCCATTTCTGGAAGAAAAGATATTACTTACCACACTTAGTTAAAGCGGATTGGATGGGTTCTCATATTTGCAATAAATAGCTGTAGGCCATACAAATATTTATCCCAATTCGGCATCTCGCGACCATTGAGTCCTAAAGTGAACTTCGATAGTAAGCCAGTTAGGTCGTAAATATTTTCGTATGCAGCATAAATAATGATGCCGGTTCTTTCGGCTTCCTGCCTTTTGAGTAGATATGTAGGTAGGTAGTAGATAGATAGGTTTCTTTAAGTGATTTATTTGGTTCAACAATGAAAACCTGAAACCCAACACGAAGAGAGTTGGGTTATCCTCCTAGTATCCAACATGTTTCACTAAGGCAAGCAACGCATCCGTACCCAGGGGCACTGCGAATGCATGCTATTTTTCTTCAACTAACTCATTTGTATCATCATGATCTGCCTGCGGCAGTCCACTGCTGGACATAGGCCTAACTCATTTGTATACCTATTGCTTAATTATTCTCCTATTCAATTTATTCATCCAATGGTCATCAAGAAATGTCTTTCAGCGAAAAAATCGCCCATCTACTATATTTGAGTAGGTATTCTTATTCTATATTCATTAGTATTCTCTATTTTATCACATAAAAATAAAATTACATTGATCGGCTTTTATTCAATATTCTATTATACTGCCAATTACACGAAGATTGAATAAATACTAATGGGCATTCTATTAGATTTCCTTACCTACAATAACCGAATCGCCTGTTGAGAGGCTATCGAAACCGAACAATAGCAATTATTGTAGTCGACAAGAAACCTCGATGTGAATCGAGATACGAATCGATTTGTCGATATCGAGGCTACAATGACAGGTAGGCATAGATACTGCACTATTGTTCGTGCCTGGCCACATTCTGCGTTGTAATGAACGCAAGTTGAAATAAATAGGTATTTTTTTTTGTTCTAGTCAGAGGTTACTTTTTACACCTTTGATTGCAAAGCTTTTTCTTCATGTTTTCTCTCTCTGGCCTAAATTATCACGCTGCTACTAGATTTAACTTTGAGTTATGTATTAGGAAAGTCACCAAAGTCTTTCAGTTAAGATAAGACACCTAGGATAAGACAAATATAATAAAAAAGAGAAATGGGGAAGGGGGGGGGGGGAAGAAACTAAGAAATTAAATGATACTATTAATTCAAAAAGGTCTCTGAGAAGTAACAGACAAGGGGATTACACATTGACAGTCGCCAGTTTGACCCTGGCAGGAAAAAAACATAAATCCTGAAGGCGAAGGTCTACTAGCGTGTTCTACTCGTATTTTCTTAGAATGACAAAACACAGCCACAGGCAGTTCGTTTTGTCCACAAATTAAAAGTAACTCAATGATTAGGAGATAGAGAGTTTTTCCAATGAATATAATTTGGAAATGGAATACTCCGCCCGACAACACCATACCCCGAAATAGCTCAATTTGTTTTTTTCTTCTTTCTTATTTGACGGTAATTAGCTATATAACTATTGTGCCAGTATCAAGAAAAATAATATCAAGTATCTTGAATATAAATATCTTGTATGTAATGTAAATTCGCTTTTCACGATACGTCGTAATAAAATGGTAGCCATTTTATTAAGACGTATCGCTTTATCACAGTAAAATTTTACCAAAACCTGTATGGACCTGTGCAGTCAAGTGAAAAAGGCATGATACATACATTTACTTTATTTCGCTTCATTTCGACGCCTTTATAAAGCAATACTGAGTAAGAAGGCACCTTATTTTAACAATATACCTGATAATAACATAAGATCATAAAAATTAAATAAAAACTAAACGTCACTGATATAACTTGGCAGGAAAATTCCTCAACTTAGTTACTTAAGGTGAAGATGGTTTGGTTACATTTCTCAGATCACTACATACCGTTATAATAAACAAATATAAAAGATAAAGTAGAAATAATAAATGTTTCATCCCGACCATCTGGATGAGTGGCGATCGAAATTTCTTTCCACGCACCATCACTCTTTGGAATCAGCTACCTTCGACGGTCTTTCTGAACCGATACGACATTGGCACCTTAAAAAAACAAGCCTACACATACCTAAAAGGCCGGCAACATTGTCTATAGGCGGCGTTGATTGCTTTTTATCGGGCGGCACGCTTGCTCGTTTGCCCTCCTATCCCATAAAAAAAATGCCTGAGTGGAGAACGCGTTTCAATTTTAAACAATTTAAATAAATCTATAGCATGTTTATAATCTTGAAATAATTTATTCATGTTTTATAAAACAACCTTGAATCGCGTCTAATCACCTAACAAAACGTTAAAAATTCGCTTACAAAACGTTCCATTACACTAAAAACTATTAAACATAAGTCACATTCATTTATCACACTTATCTAAAACGTAGATCGACGAACAGAGAAACATCTTTGCTATATGCGAGATCATTTGGAATGTTTTAAATTATTCCATCGTTTTAACCTGTGGTGACAGTTAAAAAAAATTATATAGCCTTGCAATACCACTGAGCACGAATCCATTGCACTATATTTATTGTTATGTTTCTTTTAAATTTCCAATAAGTTATGAAAGACATGTCTTTATTCTGCTTTTTACAATAATACTAATTCTATAGAATATACAATTGTAGAAATATTATTATATCTTAAGTAAACATTTTCAATTTACAACTAACTAGCTCATTCGTCGCTCGTTGATGTGATCTTAGAAAAAAGAAAATTTAAAAAAGACTCCGTATTTAAAATATATTGATATTTAAAATATATTGTGTCATTTTTATTGAAAGTTGTTTATTTTTATCGGGAAAATATTTCATCATTAATAACGTATATCATTAATAATAACGCGGGCGCCATCTATCGTAACATATACATATGAATTATTCAAAAAAACCTTGGCAAATGTGTACACAACAACTTCCCAAACTTTCATGGTGATCACATAAATGATATAGTAATATATAAAGGCTGAACAGACAGACAAAATAAATTCGTTTTTATATACACATACTAGCATTACGAGGCCCTCCTACGACGGCCCTCTATGCTACGCGTGCGTTTCGGGCTTCTACCAAATTTTAGCTAAATCGGCCCAATTGACGATTTTAATTTTGTATGGCGACCATCTTGTTTTCTGCCACTTTGGATTTTTTTCTCAATGCGTGTAAACTTGTCACCATTTTTTGTTCGAGGGCGACCTCGCTAGGTATAACGGTTTGAGCGGGCAACTTTTTACCAGGTTCAGATCTTCAAGGTCTGGATATAACTCATCTTCCTCAAGCCTTATCTGAACATTTCCCTTCAAGAAATTTACCCTCCATCTCTTACAATTTCCCAAATATAATGTCAGTCGGTGAGTCAGTCAGTGGTAATGCAGCTTTATATAATATAAATAGATTATTAACTTATGCTGAGGTAGCTAAAAAGGTACCTCATGTGGTAAAACCTCAAATGCGATTTTTAGCTGAATTCTTCCAGTCGTCTCACGAGCATTTTTATTCGTACAATATGTACTATATTATGGATTTCAATTAAAGAAAAGAATATTTTTTTTATAATTAAAAAGAAGTTTTATTTTTATTTACTTTTTAAAGTTTAAGAAATTATCGCACACAATATCAGACAGGTTTTAAATTCATGTACACTAACGCACCGAAAGCGTAAGGTCACCAATAATAATAATACATAATTGTTTATATTATATTTTATTCGATGCTCTTCTTAACAAATATTTTATACCTAATGTATTGCATTTGAATGGAAGGAACTAATGAAATTTAATATTGAATTTTGATAAACCTAATTTTGTCAAAAAATGACGACGACGTGGTTCACCACGCATCCTGACTCCCACGAGGGCGAGAAGCGACTAACGGAGAGTTGAAGTATGAATGTAAGAGGAAGGATGGATAGAAAGATGGATGAATGTGGAGGAAGTAAGGAAAGTGTGCCGGGATCGTAGTGAATGGAGATCTGTGGTATCTGCCTACTCCTACGGGAGCCAGGCATGACGATATGTATGTACCTATGTATGTTTTAATGAAATGAATCGATTCTTTATAATGGATTTTCGCTAAGTAACGATTGAATATAGAAATCATGCTTAAAGTTAAAAAAAAACACTTATTTGTTTTCGTCTGTTTTCTGTTAATTATATATGAATCGATAGAGACTATCCAGTTGTGCCGTCTCGGGATAAACAATGTTGAACCACACAAACCAGTTTCCAAGGTATAATCGGCCGCAAGGTCTATTAGTGTGAAATATTTAAAACATTAACATTACATATATCCACAATCAACGGCTAAGCGACATCTCAATCTGGTGTTGAGTGTTTAAAACTTAACCGTAATTAATTGCGAATAAATTATACGCAACTCGACTTCGACTATTTATTCTCGTTACGAGATTTAATTGTGTTTACGTGTATTTGAATATAATAAGGACGTGGAAGGAACAGTTGACTTACGTCCTGTAATCATCAACATAGTTTTTTTTTATGGGATAGGAGGGCAAACGAGCAAGCGTGTCGCCTGATGGAAAGCAATCAACGCCGCCCATAGACAATGAAACGTAGTTAATGAAATCAGGCATAACTTTGCGGGAATCGATTATTTAGATGGAAAGAATTATCTTGCTAAGACTTCACAAAAGGCCGGCTACATCTGAGATGCCTCAGGAGTTGCGGATGTCCAGAGGCGGTCATCATTTATCACCACGTGACCCGAGTACTCGTTTGCCTGCTCTGCTATAAAAAAGAAAGATCCGCGAAAAAACAAATTAAAAAAGTAATATTGTGTGGATACAATTCTCATGGAGAGTGCTCCGAGGAATTGTTCGGTATAATTCTTACCGTATGAATTCCACCACCGTATATACTCGATATATATATATATATATATATATATATATATATATATATATATATATATATATATATATATATATATATATATATATATATATATATATATATATATATATATATATATATATAAAAGAATATTTCATTCCCACCATCTGGATAAATGGTGATACTGTATGGTGCAT
This sequence comes from Baronia brevicornis, assembly GCA_031353405.1. Lineage (NCBI taxonomy): Eukaryota > Metazoa > Arthropoda > Insecta > Lepidoptera > Papilionidae > Baronia > Baronia brevicornis. The sequence goes on from JASFAT010002313.1 coordinate 55,311, forward strand.
TTCTTCCGAAACTTCTTTCCCCGCACCACCACTTTGTGGAATTGGCTACCTTTACTATATTGGAACCTTCAAAAAAGGCTATTCATATTTCAAAGAACGGCTACATATTTGTAATGGTGTTCCATATGTGTTTGAGCGACGTTAATTACTTTACATCAGGCGACTCGCTTGCTCGTTCGCCTTCCTATCTCGTAAAATACACACAACGACGATTTTGAACAACGTATAACTTATATAACTATATTTATAACCTTCAGAAACCTACAAAAAATATCATACAAAAACCATTTTTTACTTCCAATACAAAACAGCTCCGCAACAAAAAAAATAAATAAATAAACAAAAAGCAACTTTCCAATCTCATAAACTGATGAAATCCTTTGATGTATCAATCACGCACCTCGTGCCATTACCGAAGTAGATTTCGAATGCTTCTGAGGGCAACACGAAAAACTGTAACAGACATCTGGCAATTTTGTAAAAGCGAACCACGCCCGTTTCCTATGGACACGTCTAACGATTTTCAGACTTTATTAACGTATAGAATTGGCACTGAATTTAAAAAGTAACCTATTTTAACACATTTCTGAAAAGCAGGAACGCTTTTCCAATGCGTTTGGCATTACAGATGGCGTAAATGCTGGCGTAAATGATGGCGTAAATAATACGTTGCTTTCCATCAGAGAAACGCTTGTTCGTTTACCTTCCTATCCCATAAAAATACATTGTACTTTAAATTTAGATTCTTTAGTGACAGATAATCTATGTTACAATGTATTGTCGAATTTGATTGAATTTACTATTTGGTTTTACGCAAATAAATTTTACAAATCACACTGGCTTTATTACTACAAATATTGAAACACGTGTTACTTAGCGACGTAACAATAAAAGTTCTGGGAGGCACAAACAGAATGCGCTAATACCGAGGTACGCATATTCGGTTCCACTAACCTAGGAACACTCAACGGACATCAGTGACAAGATTCCAAGCACTCTCGTTCAATCACTGAACGTCATCCCTTGTATCAGATTTTAACTTTATGTAATAAGTTAACTAATTAATATATTTTAAAATAAATTAATTTAAGATAGTTTTTTTTTCTGGAGCTATTGCTACGGCCGTTCATAATTCACTCAAAATGTATATTAAGTCTAGTTTTAAATTCAATAAATGATAAGCATGTCGATTTTCTAACAGCATCAAAACATCGCGTGTTCGATTCAGACAGACGTCATAATACTCCACGCCCTAAATGCTGAACTATCATTAACTCGTCACTTTAGATATTCCCTAATATCTCTATTTGTTTCGTTAGCATGACAGTCGGATTTAAATTGTACATATTTAAATTGTATATTTCTGTTTTGTACCAAATATTTATTTAGTTGTTATTAAATTATGTACTTGTGTCCCTTCTGCTTGGAATTATCACTGCTACTAAAAAATATTTTTCGTGTTTATAAATTTAAAAAAAAAAATTAAAAAGAGATGTTAAGATGGTTTGGGCACACAGAGGATAGGTAAAAGACTGACAAAAGAAATTTACGTTGCAGATATGGATGGAAGGATCATTAGGGGAAGACCAAGGAGAACATACCTTGACCAAATTGCCGAAGTTCTTAAGAAAGGTACCCTTAACAAAGGCCAAGTCGAAAGTACCCTTAACCGGCGAGCTTGTATGAAGAGAGTGATGAGTGTGGATGAAACAAAGAAAGAGAGCCAAGATTATAGCATATGTATGTAAATTGTGTTAAAAATTCAATATCTTTTATTAATATAAGTGAAATTGTATTAATATCTCATACTAAGCATTCACGGCAGGGCAGAGAGCAGATAATAAGTTGCGCCATTTCTGCCTATCAGTACAGTAAAGGAAAAGACCCAAGACAGAACTGACTATCAAATACTACATACATTATTTAGCTGTAGCCTAAATGTAGAAGTACGTTGAGGAAAATATTATAAGTTTAAAATACTGGGAAATTAGCATTATGTACAAAATGATTAAGCGTTTCAAGTTTTGTTGGATGTGGTGGAAAAGAGCGCATACGCAGTGAATATACAAATACTTGTAAAATCATTATAATTCACGTCTAAAACTTCCATACTCTATAATCAATCATTGACGCTTGAAAATGGCTGCTTCCGGTAGTGTTTGGAAAAGATGGCCGGTGCGGTGTTTCCGGTAAACGTCAAGTTTCAACGAAGAAATGGCTTTTGATGTAATTTTCGCTGAAATTTCTTCTGAAATATTTTTTTTCCATTTTGATAATGTCATAAATCAAACATATTTAGTATCAATATATTTAAAAATAAAAAACAAACGTAAATTTTGTTAAGAATATCAATTTAACTTAATTATTACAAGCGACAATTGATTAATGCATCATAATTGCGTGGACGGTCAAAACTTTTACTTAGCTAGTGTGTGTTTTCCTGCTGGATAAATTTAAACCAAAACTTACATTTCAGGTAGATAATCCAGGTAAATCCACTTCATCCAGCAGGAAAACACACATTATTAATTTTCTGTTTTTGTTTGCTTGTCGCGGATCTTAGCTAAGTAAAAGTTTTGACTATACACATAGTGCTGAATTTCCGCAAAGTAACGCCTGACTCCATTAATCATCATAATTGTATAATAGAGTTCTTATAAGATAAGGCAAACTGTAATATATTTTATTTATTAATTGTAGTGGTTACCCGATGGATTAGATGGCACAAAGCGACATTTAACCACAACCTTTTAATCTCGACTTTTGTTTGTGGCTTGATGAAATTTCAAATGTGCTTGAATGAAATGCCATAAACTGTTTCGTTTCCTTAGTAATAAATAAATTAAACCAAACATAAACAACTTAAATGTATACCGTTACTCCATATGATGAACACAGCATAACTGTAAAAAGTAATACGTCATCAATATAGTTATAAACAAAAGCGAAAAATAAATCACACGTAACGTACAGACAAAGGAGAAGAAAGTTTTTTATTATTATAATACAATGAAAGGTACAGTCGGATGTTAAAAGGTGGAGAAGTACGCACAAAGGGTTGAGTGCAACGGAAATTACATCATGTACACCTTGTTGTGTTCACCGTACTCTGAACGAAGGATGGTGTTATGCAAAACGTAAAAAATAGAAATACATTACATAAGGAAAATCATCGTTATTGTTTACTAAGAATACATATAGCAAGTTTTATGGAAAAATTCGTTATTCTACTAATAGTAACTAGAAAATTAATAAAGAGACGCTTTGCTGCTACAAGTTGAGAGTGAATGAAATTATTGACGTTAGTTTTCACGTTTGTTCTAAACAGTTATCATCAATATAGTCATAATACTCCACTGTTGAAATTTAGCTTCCCAAACAAACCAGTGCTGTCGCTGCAATCTCCACGCTTTGAAAACGGATTGGAGATATTTTTTATTTCTCAGATAGATACTGTTTTTCTATCCACGAAAAAGAAATGGGATAGTTCTATCCTATACCGTGAACCATTAATCAAGATGGTAATTTGATAAGCAGTGATCGGAGAAGGTATATTGATTTAAGTTCAACGATCTCCAACGTCTATGTTAATATGAACATGCTTCCGGAACTCCAAATAAATTCCGGAAAAGTATTAATTTGAAACATTTTCAACTATAGCATTCAACTTAATTCAAATTAAGAAGAAAAATTATTTTAGTTCTTCTAATATTACCTTTAAATATCAAATGAAACTAAATCGTAACTAGAATAGAATAATTTATTTACAAGTACGATAAATTTAATAATGTTTATCTAATTCTCGGAAATACCGGAATTTCCGGTATTGATTTTTAAAAAAGGGCATATCCATGTTATTATAGCATGTTACAAGTTCGTAAAATGTATATACCTACTCTGATCACTGATGAAAAGGTAATTAATAATGTAACTAAAGAAATAAGGGAAAAAAGATAAGCGCAACACTTGCAAAGCAAATGAATTAACATTTATTTTATATAATTACCATATAATAACATATTTTAAATACTTAACAATAAGTTTACTTATTGTATGTTTTTGGAAAACAAAACCATGTTCACTTTCTACAATAAATACATTTATATCAATGTCATTGAGGCTAAGGTTTTCGATCATTTGAAACAGTTGAATTGGATGTTTTCTCGTTAGACGTTGACAAAACATAAATTTCGCATTGTAGACTCCCTTGTGGCAATATCCGCGAAGATTGCTTTTCGTCAACATTGATTGATTACTTTCAGTGCTCATTGGTGTGACTATGATGTATGTAGTCTTGTAACCCACATTGGAATTGATCTAGGAAAATTGATATCCTTTCATTACTAATAGATATCAAATATAAAAAGTATCTAATATCATTTCCTCTACTTTTCATTTTTTAAAAAAAATGAAAGCATCAATGGGCCGACTTGATCTAGAAAGTACCACATCCTCACAGAATATCGATGTCAATTGGTGGCAATTTGGTGTGGGATCCGGAACCCTGATTCATTTTCCACTCCTTTATTACGTTCTCCCCCTCCCATCATTTATCTTTTCTCGTTCTATAACTTCGTTCTATAATTTCCTTTGACGTTATTCTTGTTTTCCTAAAGTAAGCCATGCATTTATAGTATCTATGGTACTGCAGATGTCGTTGAGCGATGGTAATTATATTCTATCAGGTGACCAACTTAATCGTTTGGTTACCTCTTCTATGAAAAAATGATATTTTTTTTTTTACAATCTGTATAATATAAATATGTTCTACTGCTGGTAACAGGTCTTCCGTTTCCCAAAGGAATGTACATTCACCCATCACGCTTGTCCAAGATGGATTGACGAAGCTCTTAGACTTAAAATAAATACCTGCATCCGCAACCATTAACTCCAAAAGCCTGAACCTCACCACTGAACGAAACACAAAAACACTTAAATGTAATTATTTAACGAACAATCGTGGTATAACCCCATCCACGCATAGAATATAAGTGATCAAAACACGCAATCAGTCGTCTCATTCAACCGCATAATGCCGTTCATCTTTTAACACTTCTTCGCCTTTGTAACGCCGTCCTTTGTACAGAACTTATTGATTGGCGTGTTAAGCGTTCTATTCAAACGCGGGAGTTATTGTAATGGAATCAAATAAGTAATTAATTTACGTGTCATGTGTAATCACTGGTTGGAGTAATTGGGATGGATTATTATTAATAATTATTTTTTTTTTATAATATATATATATATATATATATATATATATATATATATATATATATATATATATATATATATATATATATATATATATATATATATACACCGATTTTCGTCTACATGCAACCAGTCAAGCGAACCGCCCTGCGCAGATCGTCGCTTCTTCTAGCAGAAGGGTGTCTCACAGTAAGTACGTTTACAAACACGGTATCTCCACTCTATGTTAGCAATCATCTTCTCCTACATTTGTTGTAGAAGAACTATAAACGTGACCAACCCATTGCCACTTCAGAATGAACGTGAAAAGCTAAGTGTGAAAAGCAGTGACTGGTTCTCCCGTGTATTTCTTTAGTTCGCATCATCCACCAAAGGCACGAGCATAGACCTCTGAGACTGAGCTTTGTTATTATAAAAGTGACGTATAGACATTTTTGTTATCTACGTATAGGTCACGCGCCTTGTACGGAGAAACGTTTGATGGATGCCCGTGCAAAGTTATTAATGTGGTACCGTAGCGACGTACAATACAGTGTGTTATTTTATTATGATCAAAACAGGCAAAATAAAATACTGATTTACTTCTTGCTTTCTTTAAATATTGATTTCCTTCCTGCATTCTTTAAACAATTTTTCAATCTTCTTTGTCCTAATTCCTATTCTTTCATCCTTAAGACGTATAATTGTTAGATTTTCTTTTTGTTTATTTATTTAGACTAATACAATTTTAATTAATTTCTTTCAACCATCGATACAATAACAATATTAATTTTATTACAATTTAAAGGTTTATCTTAAAGAAGATTAGAATATTCTTTATTTTCTCATTATCATCTTTAACTTTTATTATGTTCTGTGCATGATTTTGGGTTGCCCTTAGTTTCCATAATGGGCAGATGAATTGGCAACTGTGAAGCTAGACATTTCGTGTGAAAGAGGCAGCTCAGCAATGGACTACCCTTGGCTGAAATGACACAACAGAAATGAAAATTCGACAACAATTAACCATTCAAATCAGTATGTGGACAGTGAAAAGTTTTACTTAGCTAAGATCCGCGAAAAGCAAAACATTAACAGAAAACTAGTAATGTGTGTTTTTTTTTTTGCTGGGTGAAGTGGATTTATTCCAAATAAATCCACTTCATCCAGCAGAAAAAACACACGTTACATTTTTTTCTGTTAGTGTTTTGGCTTGTCGCGGATCTTAGCTAAGTAAAACTTTTGACTGTCCACATAGTGATGGATTTCTGCAAAGTAACGCCTGACTCCATTATTAATTCAAATCAGTTCCAATGCGAAATTCCAATTACGAATTGCGAATGCATGAATTTAACTAAGAAAAAAAAATAACCCACACTCTGTATATCGTACAATAGCACGTCCCCAAATGATCTATAATGAAATATCACTCTCTTCGGCCGTTGTTCCTTAAGTAAAATATGGATGTATGTTGACCTCCGGCAGACACACGGACGGACGGAATGCTAAAATAAATACTAGTTATACTTGATGGAGGCTCGCATAAATCTAACGTCATGTTTGAATGTTGTTATTGCGTTTGGAGGTTGTCAGAAGACATAAATCTTTGATATCCAATGATACTATTGTGCTTTAACAAGCAAGAAAGTTGCGGAGAAAATAATAATAATAAGCTATGGATCATCTGTAACCTACGATGATTGCTACTGGACATAGGCGTCAGGAGATTTCTCTACTACTACTGCTACGTTGCCACTACGGCCTAAAGTATTGTCTTGGTCCCAACTCTTGCCCCAAACTCTCTCAGGGCAACTGAGAGTGCGTGGCACCATCGCTACTATATTGTGCCATTTGTACGATAAAAAAACGGACATTTACGGAGCTTCTTCTTATAATAAAAATCTTCCAAGTGACAACCATTACGTCAGACGCAGTACTTTTTTCTGAACCATATATGCAATAGGACTTTTATCGCCAACTTAAATCAGTGACGTTGTGTTTTTATTTCGTTTTCATAATCTTATATTATTATTAGTTATGTTGTTTAATTGTGGTGGGGTATTATGCAATATAGTTCGAATAAGGTGTAGAAGTGAAGTAATATGAAATAAATGCGTGTATTTTGACTTTTTGAGTTGACTGAAAAAATCCATAGAAGGTTTTGGTAAAATGGCCACCATTTTATCAAGCTGACTTGTTACATTTCAAGAGATTGGATATTATTGCATTTTACTTGACACTGGCATAATAGTTGTAACTAATTGCTTTCAAAGAAAAGAAAAATATGCAATAATTTGTTTGACATCTGTGTCACTTACAGCGTTTTCGCTTTTTTGCGTCGATATACAATACAAACATTTATAATATGAATGAACGAATGAGTGAACGAGTATACCTACATCATTTCTCTACCATTGTATTTCAAGTAAGTATATATTGTAATATATTAAGACGAGACGACAAATTTCAAACAATTAGAGCAAGTCATTGCAACAAACACGTGAACTTTGAATATACAGAATGTCCCAGAACTCAACGTCAAGCCGAAACGGGGTGACAGGATTAATTGTAACCATCATGAGAAAAATCAGAAAAAAATTTATACCATGCAGTTTGAAAATTATGGGTATTTAATAAAAACCTAGAAATTTGGTCAAACTGTAACCATTTTTCAGTAATTGTGGTTAATTTTTATTATTTTTGTTCATTTAAACTTTGGAACCGTAACCCTAAACAACATTTCTAGAATCACAGTAAAAAATAATGACACAATTGCCCCAAGTTTCCTAGAATTAAGACTATTTGTTAAACTATAAATTTAAAATTTTCAAAATTTCTCGACTTTGAAAGGCCCTCCTTTAAAAAAAAAAGTACTAGAGTGCCTTGACAAGTGCCATTAAAAGTTAGCGCATTTAATCAGGATTGTAAAATGGTACAATACTTGTTGGTTTCATACTAAAAAAACGAGTAAAAAAATAAAATCTTCAAGTAACCCGATTTTTGCTAACCTTATTTCCTAGTTAAAATGTTTTTTATTCGCACAAGCTCTTGGTAGGGTCTTAATTTTAAGATCTTCAGATAGATTTTTTTTCTTATTTTTCTCATGATGGTTACAATCAATCCTGTCACCCCGTTTCGACTTGACGTTGAGTTTTGGGACACTCTGTATAATATAGACCTATAGATTCCCTGCTCTTTTGTTCGCAACGTGACAACACCCTCAAAAACAACAATCAGCGGAATTAGCTTTCAGCTACTATATACCCTTAGAACTTTGATATCAACCAACTAGAAGGTACAAAGGGATGGTAAATTCACTTAACGATGGCTACTAATGACACTTTGACAAGATAATGTACTATTAGCGTGAACATAGACAGACAGAACATTGTTATAATTTCAATATATAAAATGGATTCGTTTTTGAAAAATATTTTTTATGGAATATTGTAGAAAGGCAAACGAGCGTGTCACCTGGTGGAAAGTGATCAACGCTATCCATAGACATCCATAGACATCCGCAATGCTATAGACATTGCAGAAGCGTTGCCGGTCTTTGAGAAATTTAATATTTTTTATTTATTTAAACTTTAAACTCCCCCGGGTACTATGGTGCTTTACCTCAGCATGCAGGACTCTGCTGGGGCTGACCTCCATCCTCCTTTGCGACTCGTGGGATTCACTAAGATGAATTTAATATACCTAATTTGTTGAAAAATGACGGCGACGTGGTTCGCCACCCATCACGTCCTGATTGATGGGTGGCTCCATTGGTCGCTTCTCACCAATAAGCAACCAATGGAGAGCCGTTTCGCTGCGATAAATGGTAGCCGATGGAGCTCTGTGGTCTCTGCCAATCCCATTGGGCATCCTCTACCAGTCAGCCAGCGGGTGAAACTGAGGAAATTGCTTCGGAAGTGGTGCAGCTTGCAATAAAGAAGAAATGTGTTGGCTTTTAGGTTCTAATGTCATATCGGTTCGAAAACACCGCTGGTGATAGTCTGTTCCACAGCACAGCAAAAACGCACCGTACTGGATCATCCGGAAGATAAACATAAAAAACTTGTGTTGTTATATGAATAGAAAATAAACTTACAGGGATATATATATATATATATATATATATATATATATATATATATATATATATAAATATATATATATATATATATATATAATTTACGAAGGGTGAAGAGCCTAGTTTCCCACAACACAGGAAATCCTTGTGTGGAATCTAGTGTCCTGTAACATATGTAAACATTTTAAAAATAAAGATAATATTATTATTATATGGAAGCAGAGAAATATGTAGAAACAAATGCAATAGTGTTAAGAATGTACATCTAATGGTACAAACATTTTATTCATCCTGACATAATTTGCCTTTTTTATAACCGAATATAAAAGTCTGAAATGATTACAAGTTAACATTCATTATCATTATTACGAAAATAGCCCATGATTCATTACCCCCGTGTTTGAATCAATCGAATTGTGGAGGTTTTATACGGCGTGACTGCGAGACACGCAAGAATGTACAGTCGCGAACAGAATTCAAAAGTATAATTATATATGTATCGGGGTTTATATGTATAGGACTTACAGGTATTGATACTGAGTCTAGATATCCCACTTATCTGCACTGGACAAGCGTGGTAGGTAAAATTCCTTAAGAAATGGGGAGGCACGCGCTCATGAGACGTATTCGGGTTGTGAAGAAAACACTTTTGTGCACGACTACCCTCCCAATCAAGCTCACGAGTCGTAGACAGAACTAAAACTCAGTATTATAATGTAACAAGTATAAAATCGGAACGAGTATAACAATTAAGAAGTCTTTGTGACGCAAATCGATTCGTGACGCCCGTCAATTTGACCGCCCGCGGGGTCCGGTTTTATATGAAGAAACCTTAATAAAAATTTAAATAATAATCGTAAACACTGTAATTTATATAAAAAATACGTATGAAATTACATAAATAAACAACTTACTACAGATTACAATCGTAGATTAACTTCTTTCACAGGCGCCGATAACAACAAATTTAATAAATTTTCTTCAAAACAGTCTCACTCTTTTTTATAATATGCCAGAATATAAAATAAATGTTAGATATACAGACAGATAAATTTATTTCCTTCTGCAGTATACATTTTAATCAATTACATATCACATATCAATTCAAATAACAAACAGATGGAAATGCGCGATGACTCAGTCAAAACCTCCACTTACCGAGCAGAGAAACTGATTTTCTGCCACCGCCTACCCTCACGGTGATCACAACTTGAGAACACGAGTTTCATATATATACTCGAGATCGACACACATAAACCTATAATCTATAATCCAGTCTTATATACCTATATAAAATAAAAACAATATGTGACAATACCAATACTGCTGAAATCTGACTGTTCGAGTTTGTTTTAACATGTTTGATTATTAAGTAACATAGTCTTATACTTTTTCTTAAACGTAAAGCCACTTTTAAGAAACCTTAGTAGATGTATAGGTCCAGCATTTAGTTGCTTGGTATCAGAAACTACGCGTGAATGCTGGTGTACTATTAATAGAGAGCACGTGTCTCTCTTATGATGAGATGGGAGAAATTTACACTCTTCATTCTTTTATTTAATAACATGAAATACTAGATTGCCTAGATGCAACTGTCTATGAGAAGTCATGTTTAAAGGGAATGCGTTGTTTAAAATCGGTGGTATATGACTACGAGATGGAAACGTTATAAATAAAACGACAACATGAATTTTGTACTCTTTGTTTGTTTTATAAAACATTATTTTAATCTGTGTACATTAAAGTGGCGCTTATTTATAGATATCATCTAAATTTTTCCCGATTACTTACATCAGTGACGTTGTGTTTTTATTTCATTTTCACAATCTTCTTTGTTTTTTCTTTGATGACAATTAGTTATAACTACTATACCAATTTCAATTAAAACACAATAATATCAAATCTTTTGAAATGAAATGTAATTAGTCGGCTTAACACGTTACGTCTTGATAAAATGGCTATTTTAACAAAACCTTCTATGGACTTTTTCAGTGAACTTAAAAAGTCACGACACACGCATTTATTTCATATCACTTCACTTATACACCTTAATCGAATCATATTATATAACACGCTACCATAATTAAACAATATAACTGATATTAATATAAGTTTATAAAGATGAAATAAAAACACAACGTCACTGATGTTGGCGGGAAAAGTATTTCATAATCTTATGTTATAATTATATTATTCTATCTGTGGTGGCCTATTGTACAATATAGTTCGATTAAAGCGTATAAGTGAAGTGATATGAAATAAATGAGCAACATTTTATCAAGCCGTAACATGACAAGCTGACCAGTATATTTCAAGAAACTTTATGTTAATACATATTTTTATAAACTCAATATTGAAAGCACCGGAATAAGCTATCTGCTTCTCGTAAGTGTTTGAAATTCATCGCCTCGCATCGACATACCATTCTCAACGCTCTCTCATATTAACTATACTTCCAGTAGGTGTAAATAGACCATTACTTCAATTTCAGAGACCACACGTACTATAATATGTATTGTGGGTGGCGTTGATTGCTTTCCATTAGGCGGCACGCTTGCTCGTTTGCCCTCTTATCCCATAAAAAAATGTGTTATTCATAATATTTCATGATTATTAAAACATGTACCTTATAAAAATTAACCTTATAAAGATTATTTGTTGTGTTGTTTGACAAGCGCACTAAGAGATGTCGCTACTATATGTCCTTAGTTTATAGGTGTCAATAAATTATTTTTTGGAAAAACAAGAGTGCACTTAATCGTGAACCGACTCACTCTTTTCTCTTTTCTTTACTTACTTCTTCCACTCCAGTTATTCCCATCTCTATCCTAAAATAAGGCAATGCATCTACACTGCCCTTAGTATTGGATTGACTTGGATTACTTTTCAATAGGTACCAAGTTTAATTACCATTTCCATAATAAAAATATCGTTAAAACTAATATTCAATACAGATTACATTATTTCAATACAGATTCAATACAGAGATACAGACTATATAAACAGCCTTGAAATTTAAAAAAAAAATAAACTGTTCCTTAAACATTGTATTACTCAGATTATATTTATTATAAAAGAATAAATTTAGAATATTTGTATTATTACGGAACCCGATAACATTTAATCTCCCAACATCTTTGTCCATTTGTAATGGTCCAACGCAATTGTGTTAAAAATAAAGATATCTAATGACTATGGCGCCATCTGTGTATCACAAACACAATGGAGACAAACAGCGGCAGAACCAAAGCGCAGAGCAATGGTCAAAGAAAAGACATTCGTGAATAGTCACATAATAGGTGAGGCAATTAAAAATAACTGACTATAACACTCACAGTCAATGGCTGCACGCTGCATTCAGTCATGTGACGTTAATTTTTATGTGTATAATCTGTGTATCTATCTTCATGACTTATACATTTTTTTATATAAATCATGAAGTATATTTCCGTTCATATATAATATAAGGATAACTGTCTCATTTTTTTTATTTTTTTATATATTCTACGGCCTATCCCTCGTAGGGGTTGGCAGAGACCACAGAGCTTCATCCGCTACCATTCATCGCAGCGAAACGGCTCTCCATTAGTCGCTTTTCGCCCTCGTGAGAATCAGGACGTGACGGGTGGCGAACCACGTCGCCGTCATTTTCGACAAATTAGGTATATTAAATTCGTCTTTAGTGAATCCCACGAGCCGCAAGGGAGGATGGAGGTCAGCCCCAGCAGAGCCCTGCATGCCCAGTTAAGGCACCATAGTTCCCGGGGGAGCCCGATCCCGGGACGGTCGGCACGCTTGCGGCACGTTGGATTGGCGGAGAGGAAGAGCAAGGATAGAAAATAAAAGAAAGGGCAGGAAAGGAAATGCGGATTAGGGGGGTTACCAGACTTGGAATAAATATTTATAAATCTATATATATATATATATATTTATTCCGATGCGGAAATCGAACCCGCGACCATTGACTCCGTGGGCGGAGGACCGCGCCACTGAGCCAACTGTTTTAATTAGTTGTTGTTCAGATTAATTTTTAGGTTATGAGTTCGCCGAAATGTGAATACTGTCGGTCAATCTGCTACACAAACTATAAGATCTTTGGAGAGGGCTATGCTCGAAATTTCTCTGGTGGATATGATTCGAAATAAAAATTCCGCCGGCGAACCTACCTCAAGGACATAGGCTTTCAAGTTAGCGAATTCATGTGGCCTTGAGAGAGGCAATCCAGATCCAGCAGTGGATTGCCGAAATCTGATGATGATAATGACTATATTTCAGGGTGTTAACAGTGCGACTATGACAGTTATTTCAATGCGGCTCCTATTATAAAGATATAGCAAAATAAACTAGGCATACTTTCTTTATAAATTTATCATTCAATAACAGTATTAGTAATGTATAAAGTGTTATGTTACAAGCCGATGTTAGGTCACATAAATAAATAGCAGTTCAACGATCGACCGTTGCTCGGACACTGTTAATAACTAGAATTATTTAAATGTCTGTATGCCTGCGGGTTTAGTTCGGAGTGTTTGCTCGAAGCGGTGGTGCGACATATGTCAGTTGGCGGCCGCGCTCAGCTTTTGACAACTAGCGCCTTTACACCGTCCGATTATTTTGAGAATAAAATAATACAATTTATACATTAACTTTTTACACTTTCTTTCGAACAATGTATAAACTCATTATTTGATATAGACGGACATAGTATAACCATCTATATTAAATAATGAGCTTCTACATTGTTCGAAAAAAAGTGTAAAAAGTTAATGTATAAATTGTATTATTTTATTTGCACAAGGAATTAAGGTCAGGTAGGAGAGGAGTGGTTATTTGAAATATGTTCACAACGAGCTTAAATTTACAACACATAACGTGACAACGTTGTCACGTTATGTGTTGTGTGCTGTGAATGCTTAGTATGTACACTGACCATTAACACAAACCTGTCTGTATAATACATAATCACAGATTACTTCACATACCTATGCTTGGTAATAAATGCAACTGTATCTCTATAGATTACATTTTTAATTTGAATTAAGAGGGACCTGGGCCCAGCAAAAACCAGTAAGGTTTAATGGGTTAAGTAATTTACCTGCAATATCCATTTTGCGTACGCGTACGGAAAGGAATAACGGAAAAACCCTCATTTGTGAGTTAAGTCAATGGGTAGAAATTGACTATTTTGACTACTGGTGATGATAAGTAAGACAATCTATTGAATTAAAAAAATAAGTGTAGATCAGGTCATAAGCATCCGGAATTTACAAAAACTCAAATTTTACAATATAATGATAATTCTTTAATGGAAATGGACGGAGCGTGCTATCAGTGAAAACGAAAAGTGGTCAAAGAAAACAATAAACTGGTTCACTGGGGACAGGCATAGGAAAAGAGGAAGACCATCTATAAGATGAGTCGATGAAATAAAAGCTACAGCAGGTGGCACATGCACAAGAGACAACAGAAAAAAGTGGTAATAGTTGAAAGAAGCCTTTGTGGCACACAGACAGATGTTATTAAGTAAATGTATGTTATATTTATGTGTACGAAATCTGTCTGGGTTATATATAAAGGTTATTATTATATTACTATTATTAATGATAATTCTTTAATACAACTTTCATAAAGAATTGAATTAACAATTTCGAAATCTAAAAAACATAGTAATATCTAAAAAAATATTTGAAATATAAAGTATTCTTTATAAGTATTGTTATTTGTAGTAAGGAACGCAAATGTGTCACGATGAATTTAAAGCATTAATTCAAAAAAAATTCTGCAAAAATATTATAAGTGATACATTTGACAACTTTTTATTATTGCATTAATAAAATCGTATCGTAGTCGTGACGTGAAACGTAAAGATATTTCAAACATCATTTAAACTCAGTTTTGGCGTTAAAATGATTTAGACGAAGGCCGTCCACTGAAATTTATGAATGTGCCACCCTAAAATAAACGGCAATCATAACTTGATCTGTAAATATGAGAAACCAATATGTTATCCAGTGGTCACCGTATTTGGTTGGTTTAGTTACCTTTTTTCTGTCTCACGTAAATCGTTTACTGTGGTCGTTATGGTTCAGGATCGTATTTTCGTGCGATTTGGTTGTGTTTTAGAGTATTTTGGTAGCAATTAGAAGGAAATACGAGGAGGAATGTATTGGGAAGCGTCAATTAAGCGTAATAATGAGGAACTGGGTTTCCTTAAGTAAGTAATTACTCTATTTTATCTCTTTTGACATGAAATTGTATTAAATAACACACGCGACTTGACTTAGCTCGGGCGAAGTATCTATAGGTAAAAACAATTTTCATATTTAATGTTCTAAAATGCTTTATTGTTAAAAGGAGCAATAGCTCAATAGGTATGGATTACAATACCGATCTTAAGTCGTCAGGTCGATTCTACCATTGGACTATTGATGTGAACTATATTTTCCTACCACAAGAAATATTAGCTCAGTTGGAATGAATAACAAGAATTCTAGTAACAAAAGATTACTAATCTTCTTCAAAAAAAATAGATTTCCCGTTTTTATTCATTAAATCTTTTACAAGTAAAAACGATTTATAAACATTGATTTATTACATTAAAATAATAATGTTTAATAGTCATATAAAATATTATAGTCTCACCAAGTAAAGAAAAATTTCATAATTGAAGCAAATTTAGTTCATTCGATAAAAATAAATCTAAATTGGACACACGTCTATTTGAACCTCGTCTAACGTGTAGAGGAAGTTTTACTTTTGTAATTTGATTCGGTAACATCAAAGACGCGGATCTGTCTATGGAATCTATTTTCGGCCGCCATCTTCCCGCCATAACTTGTCACATTATGGCAAAAGGTATTTAAGATCGGCTTCTGTTTATTTATTTCTTATAATTTTATTTTATGACACAGAAATATTTTCGATTCTTCATCTTTTTCTTTTAGTGCCTGTCCGACTGGCGAAGATTGGCAGCCAATTTAACAGAATTATTTTTATCATCAGCGAGACGAAACAGTTCAGCAGTGTTCGAAATCTCACTCTTTGATATTGCGCAGTGAAGATTTCTACCTCCGACCAACCCGTCTTTTAACCACGACTTTTCCCCATCATGATTACTATTTTCGATTATAATTTAATAATTCATAAGTTTTACCATAAGGAGAAAGAACTTTTCTACCAAATAAAATACAAACATCAAAAGTAATCCCAATATCGTTCTAATATATAGTATAATGTGTGTGTGAGTGCGACCTCACATGATATAACCTATTTTAGCTGTAAATGTGCGGGCACAGGTGCTACATGTGAAGACTCCATTATTATAGTTGTAAGAAATATTTGAAGGCAGTTTATATTAAATGCGTTCACGGTTGGAGTCAACATCTCGCCTTTGTTGGTCTTCAAATTTATGGACACCGTCATGAACCGATCGCCTCCACTCCGGACGGTTTGACGCTTGTGACTCTCAGGTGCCGCTTGAGTACATCTTTGTATATTAAATATTAGCCGTCACGCTTAAGTTTTCCGCTTTCCAGTTCAGAATAAAAGATGCGATGTACTTCTCTAGTTTCAGGCATCCGGGATACGTGCCCACACCACTGCAGCTGTCTACGTATTAAATAGGTCTCTATACCACTGACATCAGCTCGCCTTATAACTTCGATATTTCTTACACGATCAGACCATTTTATATTCATTATCTCACGAAGACATTTGAGATGAAATTGATCAATAGTATAATGTGCAGCACAGTGAATAACTGTAGTGTGTAAGTGTTCATAGTAAGATTCCATTTTATCCTTCAACATTTGTCTGTCTGTCTGAGAGAGAGTATGTATGAGAGAAAGAGTGTGTGTGTGTGTGCGTGAGTGTGATTTATGAAATCAAACAAATTTACTCAGTGTATATATATATTATAAATAGAGTAGTAAATTCCATTTCAATTAATTTATAGAAAGAGAAAAGGGATTACGACACGGAAATAGCCTGTGAAGCAATTACAGAACTTTTAAGATAAGGAAAAGAGGAAATGTTCAAATGCGCCAGTAAGATGAAGTACCGTAAAGTTTATACTTTGTGCAAGACGATTATTACTTCATGTTTTCGCTCGAAGTAACTTATAAAACTTTGTACTACTGCAAAAGTATATTAATAGTAAAAAATAATCTGTGCCCTGCCATATTATTTATTTATTTCATTAAATAAAATATGCCACAATACAATATTAAACTAAAAAACAATAAAAATAATGATAATGCTACTTTCTTAATAAACAAAAATCTTCATGGCTTCATCATGACGTAGTTATCAGCTACCAGTCAATAAACTCACTTAAAATGGCAGCAAAGAACAGGTAAAAACCTCCTATAGTTACCAATGAAGATCGTGTTAGTGTATGGAGTGGTAAGCAGCTGCATGGCCGTTTACCAAGCCCTAACCAGTACTGGTAAAGACATCCAACTTGGGCACATTGGTTACAGTTTGATGATCTCTTTGGTGATACCAATAGTTTTGTCTGTGCAATCTATGACGAAGTTATAAAAACTAACAACAACCGGAATTACATCCTGAAGGACGGCATAGCTGATACATCCCGAGCGTGCCACCGTCCGGGATGTATCAGCTACGCCGTCCTTCAGGATGTAATACCGGTTGTTGTTAGTTTTTATAACTTCGTCATAGATTGCACAGACAAAACCATTGGTCTTACCAAAGTAACTCAGGCATGTTATTTCCGGTTGTTATCAGCTATCAAAAAGGGAGTGACGAAGTTATAAAAACTAACAACACCCGGAATGACATCTTGAAGGACGGCACAGCTGATACATACCGAGCGTGCCACCGTCCGGGGGAGTAACTTAGGCATGTTATTTCCGGTTGTTATCAGCTGTCAAATAGGGAGCACAGACATAAACAAGTAGTCAGAATTATACATCAGCAGTTTCTCATATTTATTACTTATTTATTTATTATTAAATTCTGTACAAACAGTAGGTACTTTATTATAAATATGATCCATTTTCGAAAACAATCGTGCCACATTATACTGGGCTCGATCCATTATCATGAATGGTCATATTATTGCTAATAAACCTTATATCAATGATGATAAAAGTGAAAAAAAAAAACAAATAAAATACATAAACCTAGCGCATGAGAGAAGTAAATTAAAAGAGTGTAGTAGGTAAGAAAGGGAAAGCAGAATAACAAGCAAAGTAAATAGAAGACTTAGAAAATAAATTTATGAGAGAGTGTGATACTTTCTTGGAAGAATTTTCTTTTCAAAATCGTTTCTGTAACAAAGCGATGTATTTTATTAGCAAATAAAAAATCTGGTCATATTTTCTCTTCCAGATATGCAACACAGGTATTTAATGACCAATAATTAACAATCATATCTTTAACCTCTACAATCCTACTTTCTGCTTAAATATTGTCCAGTCAGTCTTAAGTCCTTTTCTTTTTCAAAATCTGATCAAAATCTATCAATCATGGATAGTTTGTATTTTTTACTTTCTTGACAAGGCATAAGCCAACTCCAACATAAAAATTAATTTTATTCTCCATTGACAAAAAAATTGCTCAGGACTTGTCAGCTCGTCAGATATACATAATATATTATAAGTCGATATGTAATAGACAAAAAATCAAGTATATAATGGCAGCACTTTCATAGAATGTCAATGGTATTGATAAGATGAATATACCATAGATGACATAAACAACACAACACATGTCAAAACTGTAAAATAAACACGTCAACTATTTGTTTAATTATTTCCTTTTATCTTGAAGAATTTATAGTATTGTTATTAGTGTAAATTCTTAAACAGATTAAAATGGTTCATACTACTATGGAAGGTTCTCTTTTCGTAAGTTTATTCTCTTTTTGATATTAGTTAGTATTAAAATATGTTCAATGCCGCAATTAACCCTAACAGTCTATTTCCTTTAAATTGTTATGCTTTTTTAATGTTAATGCTAATGCGTTTTTATTTAAATAACTCAAAGTTCTAGTATGTACATGGTTTTATTTCCATTTCTAAATATTAATTCGTTCGTAGCGAAAAAAGTCTCACACGTCATTATTAATGTTAGGTGTGTTTTAGGTTCAACAACCATTTAATATTATATTGCAATGAAAATGATCTATTATGCCACTGATAAATAATTCAGTACACAAATTCTTTCATTGTTAGAGTTGAATCACATTACATTTAACGAATAGTCACAATTCATGATTTTAATTCATTTCATCCCCAAAATATAAATAATAGCAATATCAGTTTATAGAAAAGTGTCGTTGATATAAATTGTAGCCAAAAGTTTGTGAGAGATTTTTAGTTTGAGTAAGTACATTATAACTGATTAAGTTGTTTTATAAGGCGCAAGTTGAATCTAACAACAACGATTTTCATTGTAGAGTTGGAGCTATTCCATATCCTGTGAAGCAATAAGGCTGTTCGTTTTCTCAAAGTAGCCCAAAAGCCATTGATGTGGGCTTTAACAAACATTCCATTATTATATTGGACCTATAGGGTGTTCATGGTTCGCTTCATGTAATACCACAGGCTGCATGTGTGAAAGACTTGGCAGTACACTTGAAACAATGTTGTTTTGGCTTTTTCACTACAACTTGCAAACCTGTGTGCCAGCATGTTATTACCAATACTGTCCATTCCCTTTCAATGTCAGCAAGATCATCTGTTACATAGTGCCCCAGATACTTAAATTGCTGAACTTGATTCATCTCCACACCATTCATTTTTATCACAGGTACATATGCTAGGTACTTGTCCCCAGCGGTCTTAAATACTATGAATGCACTTTTTTACATTATAAACCAACCCCTGTATTAACGCATAATTTATATACATATTTATGACCTCCTTATTGAACCTACTGTTGGACTCAGCAGCATCATATCACCAATGTAACTTATATTATTGATATTGACACCATCAATGCTACAGCCAAACCTCAAGCTGCAAGGTTCACCAATTAGATCATTAATACAGAGATTGAAGAGTTTTGGGGAAGTTATCCCTCCCTGCCTCACTCCACAGTCCAACCCATATAGTTCAAAGAATTCATCAGCCCATCTCACTCTATTACTTGTTATTTAAAAGTTACAATTTCAATAACTGATTCAATGTTTTATATATATAAACTTGGGATTTATTTTCTTAAGTTTAGTGATCATTCTATAGTATCATTCATTTAGTAATCAAAAAAGTCACTGTGTCACACACTTACATTTAAATATTAATTGCTATTAACTTTAGTGCTATTAATTATTTAAAATCTCATTACTTACAGGAGCCCACTTTATACATCATAAAAGGTATGTGCATTTTGGACAATGATGGTAATAGAATTTTGGCAAAGTACTATGACAAAGATATTCTACCTACTACAAAGGAGCAGAAAGCATTTGAGAAGAATCTTTTTAACAAAACACATAGGTAAGAAATATTGGCATAACAGCCCGCTGGTTGACGTTGACCTGCCACAAAATTTAGCGGTATTTTCATAATTCCTACACTTGGCAGCAGGATCTGAGATTACAGAATGGTTTTACGGGTAGCCACTGCTGCCCATCTAAATATTTGCTGCCATAATTACAGCATACGACACCCAAACTACAGTTATAATGGGCTGGCCCGATGGTAAAATATATGTACTCCAATGAATATTACATATACTTGAAATGGTTGTGTAGGCAGTGGTGATCACATTTTGATAAACTATGCGGGATGTATCCCCTTGTCCCCATTGTCCATTGGTTAGAGCTATGATTTGTGCAGAGCAGGTGACAAGAACATGGTAACATGTAGCCAAATATTGAGCTACATGATTCTCATTGGAGCCATTTGTCTAACAGAGGGATGTAATTGGCTGATAATGATACTTATATAATGATACTGGAGAACTTACAACTGCTGAAGTAGAGACATTATCTTCAGAAACTGTGGAACAATCTTATACAAATGAAGCGACAATTTATGCTGGTCGGTTAGCAGGAACTGGATGTTTGTAGTGAAAAACTTGGCACGATTGTGCACCTTGGGAAAATTCTTAATCTAGTAGGGTTAGACTGATTAAAGTTTTCAATGATAAGCTATCACTGAAAACTTTTTGTTTAAATTATCATTTTTCATATAAGTTAAATGTATATTTCCAGGGCTAATGCAGAAATAATAATGTTGGAAGGTTTGACTTGTGTTTACAAGAGCAATGTGGATCTGTTTTTCTATGTCATGGGCAACTCACATGAAAATGAGGTATTTATTAATTTCAATATTTTCACATTCGATTCTGTTTATCAACTCAGTAGATATGTTCCAGACAAAACCATGTAAAAAATGAAATGAAGTACATAGAAAAAAGGGGGTTAGTTCCATATCCTTAAACCCTATAAAAAATAATTAAAATAAAATAAAAAACTTAGCTCTATTCGTGATGATTCCCTGGACAAGTTTATATTTTCAATTAAATAGTTTTTATTATTCATGCTAAATCAAATGAAGGCATGTAAAAATGGAATCAATTTTTTTGAACAGTGTTAAATTAAAACCATGTAAGAACAGAATTTGGTGTATTGCATAATCCATTGCCTTGCTTGGCAGGCGGATTGGAGGTCAGGGAATTGGTTTTTAAACTTGTTTAGATTTAACTCACCTACTGGTATTTTTTACTTTTAGATACCAGGAAAAAGGCAGCCTATGTCACATCTAATTTTGTTCAATTCAAACATTATATTTGAATTGAAAAATCATTTTAAATGCAATATGTCATAATCAATAACAATCATTTTATTTTTTGTAAAATAATGTTTATATAAGCCATACATACATATATTTATTTATCTCAATGTGTTCAAGGCGCTACCATTGACTTCAAAAACAGCAGTTTGACCAATTAGATTATCTTAATAACTAATAATTAATGCTAGTCAAATAAAATGTGGAAGACAATGAGATGATGCCAAGATGATAATAATAATAATTAAAATTTACTCTCAAACTTAACTCATATATTAGAGAACTTAGCATGTAATAATTCAGATATACTGTTAAATAATGTGAAAACTAATATTTCAACTCTGTACTATTTTCATTGCTATCAGTTATCTCCATTAAGCTTTTTAATAGGCTGTGAATAGTATCAGAATTATTAACCAGTCTAAATGTCACCATTTACAGTTGATCCTGCAGTCTGTATTAAATGCATTGTATGAGTCGGTGAGCATCCTCCTGAGACGAAATGTTGAAAAACGCGTGTTGACAGAGAACTTGGATGCTGTGATGTTGGCTTTCGATGAGATTTGTGATGGAGGGTATGTTTCATATACTGGTATTATATAGAATATGTTGTCTTCATACATCCGCATCAACACACACATACATCCGCATGCGCACATAAACATACAATTAGCTTACCCGCAATATTTGCATTGCAACAGGCTAACATTGAATATATATTATATCAATTCTTATGAGGAAACAGGAACTGGCTTTATTGTTATACCACTTATATAAAATGTATCGTAGAATAAGCTGTGGTTTCCACATTAAAAAATAAATAAATAATGCACATGAAAATACAATCTCTGTTTTCGTTACATCTCATAAAAAGAGAACTATGTAATTTACTGTCATAAACAATTTAATACATTCCAGAGTGATCCTGGATTCTGATCCGACGTCGATTGTCGGCCGTGCTGCGTTACGTACAGAGGACGTTCCCCTGGGCGAACAAACTGTAGCGCAGGTAATTCTTTTTTCATAACTCATATATGTCCCACTGATGATAACAGGCCTCCTCGAGGAGAGAGGATACTATATTAGGTATAAAAAGTAAAGGCAAAAAAAAGCATTAGGTTTTCAAACATATAAATAACAATAAAGCTACAAAGGATAAATAAAATTCAATAACTTTTATGAAGAAGTGATGTAGGTTTTATTGGGTTATAAGTTCATTCGATTTTTTAACATATATTCAAAGCAAAATACATTCTAAAATAAAAGCCTTATTATTAACTTTATTATCCATTGTTTTGTATCACTCTGGCCCAACGTTCAGACAATTGCATAAGGCCATCTCTCCAGAAACCTTTGTCTTGCTCTCGAAAAACCTCCCAAGATGAATTTTTATGTCGTCCAAAGATGCGAAATTTTTTCGAAAAGGAGGTAATGGAAGGAGGAGGAAATAGAGGAAGGTCGATCCGGCCAATTGATGATGACATGTCTTTACCACTATTTATTTATTTGTTACGATATTCCAAATACAATGGATATAAGTATGTTTAAAGTAATTCTCATTATCCGCTCAAGCGCCTTTTGGCCCAACTTTAATTTTTTTGAAACTTGGATTTTTACGTATATAAGCGGTTGCTAATAATTCAAGTCTCGATTTTTTCTCGATTTCTATAATTTCTGACAAATTTTAAATATTAAAAATAATGGATGGAAATTACTTTAGATAAAAAGAGGATTTTTGTTTTTAGTTTAGTATGAAGCAGTTACGCAATGGTCGATTCTTCTTGTTCTCTTTATTTTAAGAACAGTAAATAAATATTTCTATAACAACATTAATTTCACTTTTCATCCGTTATTACGCTTCTGATTGCCTATGTTTTTGTATATTTTTTTTTATTTCTCTGTTACCTTTATTTAGTTTAATTATCTTTTCTGTTGCACATTTCAGATTCTGTTCAACGTAATAAACAGCAATCAATAAGTAGAGATATTTCAGTAGTCATATTATTAGAAATTGTTTACCGCATGTTAATATCGTTCTTGTTTTCTTTCATTTATTATTTGGAATTAAATATGAATTTAGTGAAAAAGTATTTTTTTTTCCATACATACATATATGTATGTTGCAATCCCTGGAATTAATGTGTGCATGTTTTGTGTTTCGAAATTTTATCACAATTCTTCTCCATTTATATCAAAAATGAAAATATCCATTGAATAAGGGACGATTTGGATCAGAGAGCGCCATATGTTTTCACATCTACCCACTGATTTTTCGCCGAAGCCGAATCAGCTAGGATAACTTCTAATAATCATTAGGAGTGTTTCGAATGTTCGGAATGCTCCTACAGCTGAATTCCACTACAACGCAAAGGAAAGTTTCATTGCTGCGATACATTTTTCCGAAGTTTCTATTCCATGCAGAGTCACGCTTTGAAACCGACTATCTTCAGCCGAATTTCTGAATACACGTCTTTGCAAAAATGTACAAACCTTCAAAAAACACAAGTCCACACACAAATATTTCTAAAAGCCGGGCAGCGTTTCTCGAAACTCGACGAAACGAAAATGTGATTCTAAAAAGAGAAACACATACATTTATAGGATTAAACCTGCGAGAGAATGAGATAGAATATATATTATAATCTTTCCTATTTATATCCCAAAGGCTCATATATTATTTCTTGAAGTAAAAGCTTTCTTAGTATTGTTGTGATTTAAACGAAAATGTGACCCTTAAAAGAGAAACACATTCATGGGATTTTACCTGCGAGAGAATGAAGTAGAATATATTATACAGTTTTTCCCATTTATATCTCGAAGGCTCGGTTATTATTTCTTGAAGTTAAAACTCACTTAGTACTATTGTGATTTGAAACTCGATAAAAGTGGTAAACATAGTATTTAACTTGCAAGAGAACGAGATAGAATATATTAAGTGCGCAACTAACTTCTCGCTGTTTGTCATTAGTTGGCTCCAGCAGGAAGTGTTACTCGATTTCGACATATCCAAAACGTTATGAACCAAGCTTAGAAATATAGTAAACAAACCGCTCTGACACATTTGTGTTTTTATTATGGCGTCATATACTTGTAGTTGTGTGAAAATGTCTGATTTTGTGCCAAATAATCGTCATTTGCGAGAAGTGTTACTTTTCTTATTTCATTCAAAGAAAACGGCGACTGAAGCGCATCGTTAG
Source organism: Baronia brevicornis (assembly GCA_031353405.1). NCBI lineage: Eukaryota > Metazoa > Arthropoda > Insecta > Lepidoptera > Papilionidae > Baronia > Baronia brevicornis. Next base: position 80,543 of record JASFAT010002313.1, read on the forward strand.
TTAAAAAAAATTTAACGGAGATGCTGCTCTAAGTGAAACAACGTGCCGCGATTGGTTTTGTCGCTTTAAAGACGGTGATTTCGATTTTAAAGACTGTCCGCGCGAAGGAAGGCCAAAAACATTCAAAGACGCTGAATTGGAGAAATTGCTCGACGATGATCCGTGCGAAATGCAAGAACAGCTTGCTTAAGTATTAGGAGTTACCCGCCAAACTATTTCTAAGCGATTGCATGCGTTGTTAATAGTGATTCAAAAGCAAGGAACTTGGGTTCCTTACGTGCCGATCGTCCCGGGATCGGACTCAGCATGCAGGGCTCTGCTGGGGCTGACCTACATCCTCCCTTGCGGCTCGTGGGATTCACTAAGACAAATTTAATATACCTAATTCGAAAATGACGGCGACGTGGTTCGCCACCCGTCACGTCCTGATTCTCACGAGGGCGAAAAGCGACCAATGACGAGCCGTTTCGCTGTGATGAATGGCAGCAGATGGAGCTCTGTGGTCTCTGCCAACCCCTGCAAGGGATAGGCGTTAATATATAAAAAAAATGTATTCCTTATGATTTGAAGCCAAGGGATGTTGAGCGTCTTTTTTCGCCTGTGAACAACTGCTCCAGTGGCAAAAAAGGATTTCCTTCATCGCATAGTGACGGATGATGAAAAATGGATTCATTGCAGCAGTCCAAAGAAAAGAAAGTAATGAAGACTGCCTCATGCTTCTACGTCATGGGCTCGGCCAAATATACAATACAAAGATCTTACTGTGTATTTGGTGGGACCAGGTCGGTCTTCGCGCGTTTGACAATTCGCTTTCAACTTCGCGCGTTTGACATATATAAATACTATGTTTTTGCTATAATAGCTAAGACAGGACGTCTGTCGGGTCAGCTAGCTTACTATAAAAATATATATAGTTCACTATTTTTCCAAAATAATTCTTTCACAGAAACCTACTCTTAATCAACTTTGATTTAATTTCAAAGCAAATTCGATTTTATTTTTGTCGCTAAAAGATGTATTTTTTTTTTGTTTTCAGGTGCTGCAGTCGGCAAAGGAACAGTTAAAATGGTCCCTATTAAAATAAAACTTCAAAATTGAAATATTTATATTATATAGCTTCTAAGAAATAAATTACATTATACACAATAAAAATAATTAAGTTTCCTTAATATCTCACAAAAATAAAATTATATAATAATACCCTTTAACAATTTATCACATTTTATAACAATTTATAAATATATCATTTTATTTTCTTCTCTAATAATATTTTTTACGATAACACTAAGATTAGCAAATTTTCGACTTGAAGCCCATTCCAAATTCATCTGGTGTAGGTTGCAAGTTTAATTTAGATATATCCTTGAAAACAGCATTATTTTTGTCTTTCAACAACTTGAATAGAACATTTTCAGATGAACCAACATGGCAACCGATAGATTGAAAATGCTGGAAGGGTAAAATTAGAATTAAGTAATTTTTGAGTAATCTATAAAAATACACGTGGAGAGTCAGAGTTTTTACATCCGTTAAGTGAGCCTTCCGTAGAATCTACTACACCTGATGATGCCTCGTGTTGAGACGAAACACATGTCGTGTATATTGTGGAAAAGTGTGTTTGGTGTTGTTGGGAGTAGTTGACAGGTGGAGAGTTGCTGAAGGCCGCTATTCGGTATAATTTGGTTTTCGTTCCCCGTAAATCCACTTCCTCCAGTAAAACACACATTATTATTTTTCTATTTTTGTTTGCTTGTCGCGGAAAATTCTGACTGTCCACATAATAATGGATTTCTGCTAAGTAATGCCTGACTTTATTTATCATCTCATAAAAATACAGTCAATTACTTATTTTTACAGCTAATTACTGTGCTAAACGGTTATTAATCAACATCCTACAGAGGTCACCTTACGAGCGTTGGCTAAATGAAATTTAGTCGCAAACGAGTGTCTACATGGTTGGAAACTAGCTTAACACCATCAGCTAAATGAAATTTAATTACAATCACTTTTTACGTGGTTAGAAATCAGCAAGTTCACCTTGACGACCTGATGAGCTGTGACGAACGGGGTTACGAATTCAATTATCATGGGTTAGATTCCCGCATAGAAATAAATATATGTATGGCTGGCGAATTCGTCTTGGACAAATGTGGTAATTTAATGTCCTCTTTTTTATGGGGTATGAGGGCAAACGAGCATGTGTGCCACCTGATGGAAATCAATCAACGCCCTCCATAGACAACCGCGACACCGCAAGAGTCGCGGAAGCATTGCTAGCCTTTTAGGTATGTGTAGGCTTGTTTTTTGAAGGTGCCGATAACGTATCGGTTCGGAAAGACCGTCGAAGGCTGATTCTACAGAGTGGTGGTGCGTGGAGAGAAGTTTCGAGAGAAGCGCACCGTAGTAGATCGCCACTCATCCAGATGGTGGGGATGAAACGTTTCTTAAGGGCGAGCTATGTGGAATTCGGACGCGGGAATTATTCCAAACAATTCCTCGGAGCACTCCCCATGATAAAAGCGGTAAAAATGCTGACTTCTAGATATGGGTTGTAAAGAAAAAATTGTTTCTTTGGTTTAACACAGCAATCATATTTATTTAAATCACCACAAGCTCATTAACTACCTCTAAAATGTGTGCCAATCCAATTTAGCAACAACTACAACTTTGATGGTACATCAAACCCTAATGTGTCTACAGTAGGTATTTTAATCAGCTTAGAAATGTGTTTAAAAACTGGATGGTTCTTATCTTTCATCAGTTTGAACATAACATTTTCAGACGTGGTTACAAAGCATCCCATTGATTGCATGCGCTGTAATTAGTACATAAATTGTTATTATATTTATAATTTTTAAAATAATTCATTTTAATGAGATAAATGATTAAATCTGATACGAATAAAAAAGTTGGGAACTATGTTAGTAGCTAAAAAATAATAGTAGTTTTTACATTATTTTAATTATATATATATATATATATATATATATATATATATATATATATATATATATATCATATATACATATATATTAATAATATTTAAAAAGCCAAGAAAAAAAAATTAGGTCAGCCAGTATAATATTATATTATTTATTTTGAAAAACATTCATAATAATGAAATGAATATTTTTTTTATGGGATAGGAGGGCAAACGAGCAAGTGTGTCGCCTGATGGAAAGCAATCAACGCCGCCCATGGACAAGCCGACAACGGAAGCGTTGCCGGCCTTTTAGGTATGTATAGGCTTGTTTTTTGAAGGATCCAATGTCGTAGCGGTTCGGAAAGACCGCCGCGGGTAGCTGATTCCACAAACTGGTGGTGCGTGGAAAGAAGTTACGGGAGAAACGCACCTTAGTATATTAGTAAATAATTAAATCTTATTAATTCTTATAAATGCGAAAGTTTGTATGTATGTTTGAAGTATGTATGAAGCCGCGGGCAAAAGCTAGTCTTATATAAATAAAGTTGTGTGAAGTATATTGCAAAATTAAGTTAACACTTTTGAATTTAAACAAAAAGGATTGCAAAGATTCAAAAAGCAAATATATATTTTTAAACATAATAATAATTTAAAACTCATATGATTTAAATGGATGTGATACATGTGACAAAATTATGAAACTATTTATGTTTTAAACACCTTATATAAAAGGAATGTACAATTTGGATTAGAACAAAATCATGTGGGTGGAGGGGTCGGTAGGGGTAGACCACGGAAAACATACCTTGACAAAATTGCTGAAGTTTTTAAGAAAGGCCAAGTCAAGAGTACCTTTAACCGGCGGGCTTGCATGAGAAGAGTAATGAGTGTGGAAGAAGCAAAGAAAGTATGCCGAGATCATAGCAGATGGAGATCTGTGGTCTCTGCCTACCCCTACGGATAAGAGGTGTGACGATATGTATGTATGTACAAACTCATACATTTTAATTTATTATATTATATGAATAATTCGATCTTATTATCATATGAGTAATTATTTTTAATAAGGAATCAAATAAAGAAACTAACGAGTTCCTTGGTGATAATTAATGACTCCCACCACTGGACAATAAAACATCACACTTCGCAAGGACTCAAATATGTACCCAGATTAGATAGTTGAGCTTCAATCTCTCATGCTTCTATGTGCAGTGTTGTAGCTAATGGTGATATCTTAATTCTACAGACAAAACATGCTATGTATACAAAAACTGTTTACAAAAGTGGCTTTACTGTGATAAATTCCATTTACTGAAGTTATCTTACCTATAAATAATGCCAATGGTATTAATAACTTACTTGTAGTGCTAATCCCCTATCCATTAATGACCTTGAAGAAACACCATCAGCCAAAACATGAACATTTATATCCTCATTCAGTAGGTCTATGACTGTTTGCTCGATACACACATGGGCCTGGGTGATGTTACATAAAATTAGTACATAAAATATTGAACAAAAGGAATAACATCAACATAACTTTTCTTTTGTCAAGTAAGTAATCAATTTACTTGCTTAGTGGCAGCATGCTGGTCACAGTGTGAAAATCAAAGGCCAAAAATCAGGCTAAATAACGCCGCAGTGGGTCCAAGATCTTCATTTGAGATCTTGGAACCACTGCGGCGTTTATGGCCTCCCCCAAGGCCTGCCACCTAGCCCGATTTTTGGTCGAAGCAAGTAGCGTAACCTAGATCTTTCCTTTGGCTTGTATATGTCCACATGAGATATTATATAGTCTGTATGGTCTAGTGGCATTGTTTTTTCTTATGAAATAGGAAGGCAAATGAGCAAGTATCACCTGATGGTAAGTAATCACCACAACCTTAGACATCTGAAACACCCAGGGCAATGCAGGTGTTTTGCCTAGACAAAATACAATAGGAGGTTAAAAAATGTAAATAATGAAAGGGGAAAGGAGTCCAGAATAATAATGTGGGGTTGTGGTATTGCGAAATAGATTATTCATAACATGTATGTTAGAAGGCCTATGACCCTTCTCTTGCTTTGCACCGGCCAAATAAATCATATATCTGTTCAGGGACAGTTTATGAATACGGACACTAGGCCTGACGTAATTAGCGCCTCCTTTCCATAAAATAATCGAAAAAAACATAGGATAAAATTAATAATTTATATATTTACATGCATGGCTCTACCAATACATAATTTCATACAAAAAAAATACAACTCACTTCAATACCAAACAATACAATTGAGCTTAAGTTTGGAACATCCTTCTTTAACCTCTCCTGAAGCTCGGGGGTAAACATTGAAAACCTAGTCTTTTCATACACTAATGCAGCATCAGCAATATTTATGTCTTTTGTAGTATGACCAAGTCCTTTGGGGTATTGCTCTGAGACGTACAAAGGTATTTTAAATAATTTTGCAGCAGCAACCTGAAATTTTAATTATGTCCTAGATATTAGTGGTATTCTACCTTATCACTATGGATATTTCAGCTTTTATGATAGATAGTGGTGACAGTGATGAGACAACGAAATGGTGCTGTGATTTATAAACTACTGTTATTGTGGGTAGTAAAAAATTTTACTTTTTTTTATGGGATACGAGGGCAAACGAGCAAGTGTGTCGCCTGATAGAAAGCAATCAACGCCGCCCATAGACAATTGTGACACCGCAGGAGTAGCGGAAGTTGCCAGCCTTTTAGGTATGTATAGCCTTTAATTAATTTACTGGTAAAATACAAAAGTAAGTAGTAAGTATAAAAACATTGACTGCCCCAATCATAAACAAATCTTTGCCAGGACCATAGAATAATCATTAACTGAATTTGGTATTCACCGATTAAATTAGGGATTCTAATAAGAATCAACTGTGTTAAACAATTTTAAGTGTCAATATAAATTGTCACTTGCCTTCATTGTCCACTTTATAACTATAAAATTTACAATGAAAAAAATCACTCATATACTAGGATCTGTATCATAGGAGCCATTATAAACACAACTCTATGTGGTTGTCCTTGTAAACACCCAGAGACAATATATGAGTATACCTACAGGTCATACACATATTTATCCTGATGCAAAAATCGAACCCACAATCCATGGCTAAGAGAATGAACAATACATCAATGCAAAATTAGGCTTGGTGAAAATAACTCATCACTTCAAGAATATTTTCTTGCTGACACAAATTTTAGACCCCTGGTATATTCCTTTTCCTTGTCTTAATCTGAATACTGTTGACTATATTTGGATATACCAGTATGTATATATGGACTATATAGGAATTATATTACATTGTATCTTCTTATGTAGGCAGATTTTATCACCAATGATACTTTTAATGAAAAAACTGTCATTCGTTATTTGATATATTTGCCAAAATTAAAGTTTTCTTAAGAAAATATATTTATTTACTTAAATTAATTGTCATTTCATAATATAAAAAATTAAAATATTATAATTGACTCTTCTTATTTGAATAGCGTCAAAAATTAAATATTTATACAATAAGGTAGTCGGTTACGTAACAATAATCAATTGATACAAACCATTTTATTAGCTACTTTCACAACTTCATCGAAATGTTTAATATGCGGTCGAAACGATTCTTGAATATCACACAACAAAAACGCAGTTCTTTGCGCCTCTAATGCGCCCAGCTTAAAAATATTACGCGCCATTTGTTCTGATCCAAAGTAACGGTAGACAAGGAAATTTTTTAAAAGTAAAAATATAAATGAAATGATAAAAAGGTAATCGAATGTTTATAATAACTTGTTTCACCTTGAATTATCTACAACTTTGACAAAGAGGAGCGTAGTGATGAGCATTATTTAACGTAATCGGTTTCAGTAACTAGTTACGTCGCTGATAACTTTGCAAGTATTTTTACTAACGAGAATTAAAATAATTAATGTTAATGAAATTAATAATTAATGAAAAAAACGTATGCAGGTTTATAAAACTAAGGCATAGACTGGTATGGTGCATAAACGTTTCTAGGCACAAATTAGATTATTAGTAAAATGAGACGATTATATTATAATAGTATACGAGACAGATTTTGTCTTGCTCTTCGTTCGATTTTGCTTTACCGATGTGTGAAATGGTACACTACGCCAGCATAGTTTATTGTACGTTCAGGATATGGTTTACCTGCAAGACAGAGCCGTACGTTCTAGATTTAGAAATGATAAGAAAAAAAATTTATATTTGTCAAAAAGATTAAGATAAATATATAAATATTCAAATCTTTATGCTTCTATTTATTTAAGATTATGTAATCTAGAACCTAAATTTATATTTGTTGAATTACTGCAATGAATGCTGCAGTAATTCAACAAATATAAATATAGGTTCAACAAAATAAAGAAAGTGATTGGAACTTGTGCGCATTTGTATTTCAAGTACATTTTTAAAACCCTCACACTACTTGATAAACTGAGACAATGAAGTAGAAGACAAAAAACAGTACAGTTTTTTATTTCTATATTAAATGTATAAAATACATAATATAATAAAAAATATAAAATTAAAAAGAGTCGACTCGAGTACATTTTTTTAAATTCATTTTGCAG